>CM038463.1:59723639-60323639 GCA_021464415.1 Lonicera japonica | reverse complement strand
TCTGAACCAAGGGCAGTCATCACAAATACTTCCCCCAGTCCAAGGAACCAATCAACCACAAACGGGTACCGTCACAGCCGGTCCTATTCAAACCGATCCCAACAATCAGAATCAATAGGCCACAGATTCAGGCCCCACTTATCAACAACAAGAGCCACCCATTGTCTGGCTGCAACCCCAACCGGGCTTTGATCCCAATACCAGCCATGGCCATAAGTTTCCGCAAGGCCTATTCCACCCGCGACCCCAGTAGCCCCTCCTAATGAATACCCAGACATCAACCGACTCTGAGCAGTGTATGCAGAATCGGTTATAGCTCGGGAACAGCCCGACGAAGTGTCAAGAGAAAGTGAAGAAATGAAGAAACTAAAGGAGTAAATGAAGGTTCTACAAAGGGGGATTTCTCTAATAAAAGGAGCAGACGAGATTACAGATATGAATGCCTTCTCCCAATACCCAGAAGCAAGATTACCCCAGGGATTCAAGCTCCCTTCCATCACCAAGTTTACAGGAACCACACCCCTTAAAACTCATCTTCAATCGTACATTAGATCCATGCAAGTGTCCGGTTGTGGAGAGCCGGAATTAGCTCAGGCCTTTTACATGACTTTCATGGGGGCCGCCCTGAGATGGTTTTCTGATCTGGAGAGACACCGCACACAAAGACTTGGGGAGATATCATCAAGGAGTTCTTGACTAAATACGGGTCCAACGAAGATTTGGAAATTACCCGCAAACACCTGGAAATGGCCAAGCAAGGCGAGAAGGAAAGCTTCAGCGATTTCGTCACACGCTGGAGAGAGATGGCCTCCCAAATGTCCAAACGGCCCGATGAAGAAGAGCAGTTGGAGATCATACAGAAGAATTTCACTCCAGCTGTATTGAGTTGCTTGGGAAAGCATGTATTCCCACACTTCAGAGCCCTGTTAAGCATGAGGTCACAAGTAGAAGAAGAGCTAGCCAAGAAAGCAAAGATCGACACCAAGAAAGCCTCATACACCGGGAGAAAGACGGCCACTTCAACCGTAAACCAACTAAGCTCATACCCCTATCAACAAAACCCATTTCAGCAGCCACAACAAACACCCACGATGAGTTGGCCCACACAAGGAGACTCTTCGAGCACAGAGGGTAAGAAAAGAAGGAACTTCTGCACCCTTCCCACTACTCTGGTCAAAGGTCTGAGAACTACTCCGAAAGGCAGGACTAATCACTCCACTCAACCCGCGCCCCCCACCAAACCTTATTCCCAGCACCTGGAGAATGAATGAGAATTGTGCGTACCATTAAGCTGCGGGCCATGACACGGAACGCTATTTGGCTCTTCGCCATCGTATTCAAGACCTAATCGAGGCTGGTACCATACCCGCACCCGGCGGGCCCAATGTTACTAACAACCCCCTTCTTAACCATGCTCCACCTGTGGGAATTAACGCATTGACCACGGATGAAGAAGGTTTTGATCCCAGTGGGACTCATTCGAGACGACCCAGCCTACAAGTCACCCGCTGTGCCGCCAGAAAGAACTCAAGTTGCACCAGGCCTCAATCCAATAATTGACCAATGGATGGCTAAGATGAACTTCCTACCCGGGCAGGGGTTAGGAAAAGCCAATCAGGGGATCTCACAACCACTTGCAATCAAAACCAATCCCGGAAAATCTGGGATAAGATGGACCCAGGATAAGAAGAAACAACCATAGAGGCCCCGAGGCCCTCCCAAGGAGACAATCTGTATGACAGAGACCTCCCCCAAGATTTTCAGTTGGTCGGCAGAATCAGAGTCATCAGAAACCTCAGAAGGATCGGACCCTGCATCTCTATGGATTCAGCAAATTACCCGTTCGGGGAGGGTATATCAGCCACCACTGATGGATAGTGAGAAAACATCTCCTCCTAAGGAAATAGGAGAAGATCGAGTACTGGAACAGTTGAACAAAACTCAGGCACACATCACCATTTGGGGCCTCCTGGTTGCCTTCCAAACCTCACAGGACTGCCTTCATCAAACTCCTAGATGAGGCCATCATATCACCAGATTCCACGCCAGAATAACTGCCAAACATGATCGGGTCACTTACAGTCCAAAGAAGTCTGTCATTCTCAGATGAAGACTTATCTCCACTGGGAAAGAAACATAGTCTGGCCCTCCATATTACTGTTCGGACCCAAGGAAAAATCCTGCCACAGGTCCTTCATCGACAATGGGTCAACCATAAATGTATGCCCTTTGAAGACCGCAAAATGTCTAGGTATCTTAGATTCAAAGCTTTCCCCGTCAGCTGTAACCGTTAGAGCCTATGACAACACTAGGAGGGCCGTTCTGGGTTCTCTGAAGCTTGATATCAGGGTCGATCCCGAAAACTTCTTGGCCGATTTTTAAATCATAGACATTCCCTCCAGTTTTAACCTCCATATTGGGAAGAGCATGGACTACACGACATAGGATCACTCCCCTCCTCCTTACACCAGAAGATCAAGATACCGTTCGAAGGGAAGATAATCACCATCCAAGGAGATCCTGAGAAGACCTTGGCGGATCTAGAATTACCCGTCTTGGGCATCGGGAGTCAAAGCATACAACTGGGAGGCTTTTCTTACGAGCCTCAAGTGCAAGCACTCACCACCCAGAAAATCGAGTATCTTCCCTCGGATAATATCCCCGGTCTCAGTGCCAAGATCACAAATATGATGAGAATGATGAAATACTTGCCTGGAGCCAGTTTGAGAAAGGGGCGACAAGGACTACTTCAAGGCCTTGAAACTAGTAACGAGATGCGAAAGAGAAGGCTTAGGGTACCAACGCACCGAAGAAGACAACCGAGAGGAAATGGGTCGAGGGCATCAGTATCCGAGTTTTAGCTCGCTTAATGGGTTTTTTGTAAAAGAAGGAGAGGACTTCCCCTTTTGCGGCTTTTCAGGAGCCTTGGAGAAACAGCGACGGAGATAACCTTCCAGGATGGGAAATCTTCTATGAAGAGGACCTTTATCTCAAAGAAAATGTTATACATAGCTTTTCTACCAAGTTAACGATCGGTCCGAGAGAAGAAAATGAAGACAAGGAAGATGAAGAGGAAGAAATAATCGGAGATCTCTTCGACGACATGGCTCTAGAGGATAATGAGCCAAGAGACGATCATGTACACTTAATACACGCTGATCCAGATTATCAAGAAAAGGGGGGGAAGAGTGAAATTGTAAGGGTAAGAGATAAGAGCGAGGGTAGGGCTAAGGAGAAGTCTCTCCTAGATTTACTTTTCAAACTTGTACCTGTAAGCACTGTTATTAATGAAGAAGATTATATTTTGAGGTATCTTGTTAGTTTTGATTTTCTAATTGCCTATATGGAAATAGAAAGACTAAACGAACACCCTGAACGGGAGGAACATCGTATACAGAGCGAGGAGGGAGACACTCTTGTGATTAATCTCGGGACGAAGGAAGAAAGGAAAGAGGTTCGTATTGGGGCGAATCTGAACGAAGCTGAAAGAGAGGAATTTACACAAACTCTGAATGAGTATGTGGATGTGTTTGTCTGGTCCTATGCTAATATGCCAGGCTTGAACAGCCAGATAGTCATGCACGAGATACACACAAAGCCAGAGTGCAGGCCCGTCAAGCAGAAATTGAGGAAACTTACGCCGGAATGGTCCCTGAAAGTAAAAGAAGAAGTGATGAAGCAACTGAGTGTGGGGTTCTTGCGAGTGATCGAGTACCCTTCCTGGTTAGCCAACATTGTGCCTGTTCCAAAGGCAAATGGGAAGGTCCGCATGTGTGTGGATTACCGGGATCTTAACAAGGCTTGCTCGAAAGACGATTTTCCATTACCTAACATTGATTTGATAGTGGATAATACCGCCAACCATGCCTTGAAGTCATTCGTAGACTGTTTTGCCAGGTATAATCAGATCAAGATGCACCGAGACCACCAAGAGAAAACAATATTTATCATACCGTGGGGAACATATTGCTACACCGTTATGCCATTCGGGCTGAAGAATGCCGGGGCAACATATCAGAGGGCAGCTACAGCTATCTTCCACGACATGATCCACAAAGAAGTAGAAGTATATATGGACGATATGATTATCAAGTCGAAAGAGAGGGAAGGCCATGTCCTAGCCTTGCGGGCCTTTTTTGACCGGCTCTGCCAGTATCAGATGAGACTCAATCTGCAGAAATGTGTGTTCGAGGTAACCAAAGGGAAACTCCTGGGCTACGTTGTCAGTAAGAAAGGAATCGAGGTAGACCCTACCAAGGTTAGAGCTATCCGAGATATGCTCGAGCCTCGTACCGAGAAAGAAGTCTAGGGATTTTTGGAAAATTTGCAGTACATCAGCAGGTTCATCTCTCAACTTACTCAGATTTGCGAACCCATCTTCAAGCTCCTGAGGAAGTCCTCACCAGGAGAATGGAACGATCAATGCCAAGAGGCTTTTGACAGAATCAAGGACTACCTCTCCAACCCCCCAGTATTGGCCCCACCACAAGCCGGGTTGCCTTTAATCGTATACCTAACGGTCATCGATACAGCTATAGGAGCCATGCTAGCCCAACATCTGACCGACACACGAAAAGAGCAGGCCATTTACTATGTCAACAAGAAGTTGTCCCCATTTGAGATAAACTACACGCCATTGGAGAAATCATGCACCGCTCTTGTCTAGGTAACACAGAAATTACGGCATTACATGCTAGTATTCCCGGTCATCCTGGCATCACGAATTGATCCTCTGAAATACCTCTTCGAGAAACTGGCTCTCTCGAACCATATGGCAAAATGGTTATTCTTACTCTCCAAGCTCAACATCACCTACATAACCCAGAAGGCGGTAAAAGGCAAGATCATAGCTGACTATCTAGCCCACAATCCAATATTAGAGGACATGTTGGAAGAAGCCGAGTTCCCAGATGAAACTATCATGAATGTCGAGATCGATGAAGATTGGAAATTATACTTTGACGGGGCCGCCAACCAAAATGGGAATGGGATAGGTATCCTGCTAGTCTCCCTGGATCAAACTCACTCCCCGGTATCATATCGTTTAGACTTCTTCTGCACCAACAACATGGCCGAGTATGAAGCCTGTATAGTCGGATTGGAGATTGCGCTCCAAAAGGGTATAAAGAGAATACAAGTATACGAAGATTCGGCATTAGTGGTCCACCAAGTTCTAAAGGAATGGAAGATCAGAGATGAAAAATTAGTCCCATACCTCGCCCGGCTGGAAGATATCGCAGGAAGATTTGAGCACTCAGAGTTTTACTATGTCCCCAGGTCACAAAATAGTTTTGCTAACGCACTAGCAACTCTGGCATCCATGATCGATATCCCGGAGGAGATGGAAGAAATCACTCTTATGGTACAAAGAAGATCAGGACCAGCCCACTGCATGGCCCTTGAGATAGAGAATGAAGAGAATGGGGACTCAACTGCTTGGTTTTACGACATCTGGAACCTATTGAAAAATCATCGGTATCCCGAGCAAACAGACAAGAGAACGCGAGTCACACTCAGGAGATTAGCATCAAGGTTCATACTCTGCGCCGAAAGGCTATATAAGAGGACCTACGACGGGACCCATCTCCAATGTCTCACTGAAGAAGAATCTGTCAAAATGATGGATCAGATACATGGGGGGATTGTGGACCTTATATGAGCGGTCATACACTTGCCCTCAAAATCATCAGACAAGGTTATTACTGGTCTACCTTGCAAAACGACTGCGTTAACCACGTACGCCGTTGTCACAAATGCCAAATCTATGCTAAGTCTCAGAAGCTTCCTCCAAAAGAGTTGTACAACATGACTGCTCCCTAGCCTTTCGCAACCTGGGGAATCGACATCATTGGGAAGATTTCGCCCAAAGCCAGCAATGGCCATGAATTCATACTAGTAGCTATTGACTACTTCACCAAATAGGTGGAGGCCGAGTCTTTCCAGACCCTTGATGCCAGAAAAGTTGCCTGATTCATCAGACAGAATATCATCTGCCGGTATGGGGTCCCACACGAGATCATCTCGGACAACGGTACCCACTTCGAAGGATAGGCTAATACAGTCATGGAAGAATACGGTATTACCAGACACAGATCTTCGCCTTACAGACCACAAACCAATGGGGCAATTGAGGCCGCCAACAAGAACCTGAAGAATATCCTAAGCAAGATGACCGAAACCGGCCGAGACTGGCTAGAGAAATTACCATATGCATTGTGGGGATACCGCACCACTGAGAGAGTTTCTACAGGAGCAACCCAATTTTCCCTTACATACAGGATGGAAGCAGTCCTCCTTGTTGAGTTAGAGGTTCCCTCCCTCAGGGTAATGCTCGAAAACCAAGTTAATGAATTGGAATGGGTCCAAGCACGTTAAAACAAGCTAGACCTGCTAGATGAGAAGAGATTGAAAGCCACGTATCACCTCCAAGGGTATCAGAAGAGAATCGCTCGAGCATTTAACCAGAAAGTGAAGACTCGGGGCATTAACGAGAACGACATCGTGTTGAAAGAAATTTGAGAGCCAGCCAGAGACCCACGGGGAAAGTTTGGGCAAAAGTGGACTGGGCCGTATATCGTCAAAGAGATTGATACAGGGGGTGCCGCCATGCTCACTGACTTGGACGGACAATTACTGCATTCAGCAGTCAACATGGATCGTTTGAAGAAGTATTACCAATAGATATAACATGTATAGATAAGAACTACGTAAACCTGAGCCCCAACTCAAACTTTTGTTCTTTGAAAATCAAAAGGGGATCGTAGGCAACCTGAGAAATGACTTCAGGCCCGGTTTAAACATTGTAAAAGAAAATTATTTTCCACAAAGCAGTCCCTCGTATATTATTAAGGTGGTTCAGAACACCGGAGATTACAAAGGAGATTACTAAAAAGCAAGAATACAGGAAAACCTAAGCCCTAGGGGTAGGCCACACTGGGTCATCAGTGGCCAAATCAATTCGAGCCTCATCCAAGATTTAGTACGCAAAGACAATGTTATCATCGGTGGCCCCAGTATCCATGAATCGGAACCACTCCATTTAAAAGAGGTCATCAATCAGCTCTACTTGCAGAGATTGCCAGCAAGAGCAGATAATGTTAGCCCGGAGGGGCCGCGTAATACCAAAACGAGCATAGTTGAACTACCGAGTCAGTCGAGCACACCACATCCTCACCACTAATAGAGAGACATGCGGAGTTACAAATTTGGACTCAGAAGAGAAGTTTTTCAGACCAAGGGGAATGTTCTGAGGCACGTTGAATTGCCGAAGAAGACGCCCTGGGAGATAAAAGGAGGTAAACCAGAGTCCTTGGAGCCGAACGTAATTCTGACCACCTGTACTAAGCATTATCGCCCTCAACTTCCACCAAGGGATGTTCCACCGAATGGCATGAAAGTTCTCCGAAAACCACACCGTCCAATCAGAGGAAGACATGGTCAGAGCACCGAAGAGAGGATGATGGAAAAAGTGCGTTGGATTGTCAAGCCGAACCCCGTTGAAACCCACCGATTGAAAACGCTCCAACAACCACATGTATAGCAAACGCGGACTCCCCCTGAAGATGGGTGATGCCCCCCTTTGGAGATCATCTACACCATTCAGAGTCTCTACAAGAACGATAGGCACTATAGACTCCCCATTTCTAGCCTGGTAAATCAAATTCAGAATAGTCGGATCACAACGGGAAGAGCCTGTCACTAGTAACATATCAGAAACAAGACAGATCAAGGCCATCGCAGTATGCCCCACGCTATAAGAAGCTCTGTCCTCATAACGATGAAAGAACCTCACCATTTTATGAAGGTCAAGAAGCCCGTCAATAATAAAACTGTCACAGGCCGCTTGAGGAATGGTTAACAAAGCAATCAGCATATCTCGAGGACCGAGTTCCTCTATGGGGATAGCCATCGGGAGACGAGTGTTAGAGCACAGCAGCCAGGAAAATTCCTCATAAGTCGGGCAGAGCTCATCTAGTCTGAAATGGAATAAATGATCCACAGAACTCCAGAAATACGAAGCGCCTAACAAAGAGGAGAAGTCTACAGGACGATGGCACCATGCCGCCAAAGGACTGAATGCACCGAAATTCAAACCATTCTCGGAAGATATCAAAGCATCTCGGGCTTCGACATAAGAAAAATTAGAATTTGTGCGATAAGAAGACATTTGGGAAAGGTGTGGGGATGAAGAAAGGAAGATGGGTGTATTTATAGCAAAAAAGAGGGTCGTGTACCTGTTTGTCGCGCGACAAATCCATATCCAGGAGGGATTATCGCGCGGCAATCTTATTTGATGTACCCTATTTTGACTTTTCTTACACGTAATAGTCATTTTTGCCAAAAGAATCACTTTTTATATGCATTGTGCTCACTCTATTCTTTTGCAGGAACTCTAAGAACCACTGCATCACATGGTATGACTCCTAAATCTATTGATTCATGTAATTATTTAATTATTTAAATCTTTCATCAATAGATAGGGAATAAAAATATATCACCGGCACAAATAAAGATTTTCATCAAATCAAATAAAAGAATAGTTTCCAAAACTACTAAACAAAACCTTTGTCTGATGTCTAGAATCTAGAAATAAAACTACATATATGTTTGAAACTAACAAAATACAGGAAAACTAATTTATCCTAGCGCGCTTCGACACGCTCCCGCTATTACCCGAACCCTCCTCAGGAGTAGGATCGACCGCTGGGACATCCGAATGAGAAGGAACTGCTACATGAGAGGGCCCTGTCGACTAAACCGGAGCTGTAGGGCGGATCACTGAAGACCGTGAACGCCTGGAGGTCCGGCTACTGCTCATCCGAGACTCTATCCGAGCGCGAGAGGAGGACAGAGGGTTATCCACCCGTAGGAACACGTCAATCGCCTTCTGATAGTCACGCATGTACGTCGTAGGGTCCCGACCGACGTACTAGAGAAGGTTCCACCTGAAGAGATACTGGGAATGCCAAGCTCTCAGATCCGCCACACGCACGCTCACCCGCTGTAAAAAGAAAAAAAAAGAAGAATTAGCATAGTTAAAATAAATAAACATGGATATGAAGGGTTATTGAGGGAAGAAAAAGCATATACCTCATCATCAGGACGACCACCCAAGTAATCGAATGTATCCTCGGGAAGGAGATACTCGGGCACCATATATCGACGTAGACCGGTGCCAACATAAGAAATGTCCCGAGGGAGTGGCGAAAGATCTATCGGATGAACAGACGAACCTGCTGGTATAGCAGCAGAAGTAGACCCACCCTCCTCGCGATCGGGAACAGAGGAGGCCGAGAGGATGAACCACCAACACCTGGAGATCGGGCCGGAGGGCCCATGGCAGCCGACGGAAGAGGAGTCAGTGTGTCATAAGTACGGACACCCGGAGGGTCCACAGCGGTCGTCGCTCTCAAAGGCGGGACTCCACTAGAAGGAGTGGCCGCAGCAGCAGGAGGGGTCCGCCCAAACTGCTCATAATCGGCTCCGAAGTCCGCAAGCTCCCAGGACCGCTCAGAAAAATATGCTCCCCCTCTCTCAGTAGCCTCAGCAGCGTCAAAAACAACCCCCGAAGATACCGATGGACCGGTAGGAAACTCAACACCCTCAGCACACTGCTCCTCCATGGGTGTCGTCTGAGGCGGCTGCTCTGGAACCACCGCTGTCGTACCTCCTTCACCTCCCTTGGATCTATCGTCTCCGCCCTTGGTAGCAGCAGGAATACACCTCTCCCCCTTGAGGTCCTCATCGTCAGAATCCAGGATACTGTCCCTCTGATCGGGGACAGGTGGCAGATGGCCGGGGACCGTCCGGGACAAATGGGTCTGTCGTCGTATGTAGTTAGGATTGCCTCCTAACGCTCGGTACCTCTCATAGAAGACCTTCCCTCAAGTCCCCTTTCGCTCCCTCATCAAGTAACGGGCAGCGAAGGCAGCGTAGTCTCATTCCTCGGTGAATGTCTGAAAGCCAAGCCCGTCAACCAGAGCCTACACTATCACCGGGTCGATCTCACCCGTCTGCCTCATCAGAACTGGCGGGAATAAAGGAACTCGGGGCAACTGGGCTGGTGTATGCTGGCGAATAACCCTCTCGCTTAAATAAAAGTGAAGGCCGTACTCGTCCCTAATAAGCAGCCTGGTCCTCGAGGTAATCAAAGCCCGACCATACCCGAAGTGGAGACCCAGATCACCCTAGGGGGCCCACTCAATCTGAACAAAAGAACAAAATTTTATTTCAGTTATTTTTATTCTATTTACTGTTTATTTATTTGAAAGAAAGAAATACTAAGATATTTACCTACTCCTCTAGCAGGTCATGGACGACAGCAGCACCGGTCTCCCAGGTCCGATATACATAAGTAGCTCTATAGTTCCCCGCGATGAATCGGCGGAGAAGGGGAAACTGATCCTCGTTCTCAACGAGGAGATCCACCTGGGCACGACCCAGACGAGTATAAGCCACGAACCAACTCTGAAAAAGAAAAAAGACAAAAGAATATCAGCAACAATCACCAGATAATATGTAAAGGATTGAAGAAAAGATAAAGGGACAGAATTGTATACCTCCCACAGCAATGAGATGCCCTTAAGGTTCAGGGCTAAGTGACGCGAAACCTGGTCCATGGCATCATAAAGAACAGCAAGAATAAAGCCGCCCCGGTCGTAATCGAACATAATGCTGAAATCTCGAAGATAAGGTAGCCACCAGAGATGGGCCGTGTCCCCCCCCTCGGGCCTCGAACAAATTATGAAGCGTCAGCAAAAGAAGGACGCGGGCATACTGGCGCGCCTCCTGTCGGGTCATCGACACTCCCGAAGCAACCAGGAGAGCTCTCTCTGTCGCCAGACGCATAACCAAGACCGCCCGGGGGATCGTATCACCAGAACTCCGTCGCTCTGGAAACCATCCAAGAGCACCAACGATACCCTCTGCCATCAGACGCAAAGGGACATCGATCTGGATAGGGACCCCCTGAAGGAATCCCAGTCAGAGCAAATAGGTCCAGGGGGGTCATCTTTATCTCCCCCCAGCTCTAGTGGAAGGTATGAGTGGTGTCCCACCAATGAGAAGCCAACGCCGACACCAACACCGCCGCCCTAGATACCCGCTCCGGGCGGGCGTCGAAAAGAGGGCCAAATGGAGTCGCAAGGAGCAACTCCGGGACTAGGGCCGGTGCCTGTCGCCATTCTAAAGAAATAGAGCTGGGAGAACCCCAACCTCGGCCGACCCACTGCAGACAACAAAACGGAGATATAAATATAAGTATAGTAACCTGAGGCTACTTTGGTGTAATTATGAGAGTTATACGGTTATAGGGTAAAATTATGTAATTTTCCAAAACCTGAGGGTAATTTGGTGTAATTATGAGAGTTATAGGGTTATAAGGGTAAATTATGTAAATTTCCAAAACCTGAGGGCACTTTGGTGTAATTATGAGCGTTATAGGGTTATAGGGTAAAATTATATAATTTTCCAAAACTTGAGGGTACTTTGGTGTAATTATGAGAGTTATAGGGTTATAGGGTTAAAATTATGTAATTTTCCAAACTTGAGGGTACTTTGGTGTAATTATGAGAGTTATAGGATTATAGGGGTAAATTATGTAATTTTCCAAACCTGAGGGTACATTGGTGTAATTATGAGAGTTATAGGGTTATAGGGGTAAATTATGTAATTTTCCAAAACCTGAGGGTACTTTGGTGTAATTATGAGAGTTACAGGGTTATAGGGTTAAATTATGTAAATTTCCAAAACCTGAGGGTACTATGGTGTAATTACGAGAGTTATAGGGTTATAAGGGTAAATTATGTAATTTTCCAAAACCCGAGGGCACTTTTGTGTAATTATGAGAGTTATAGGGTTATAGGGGTAAATTATGTAATTTTCCAAACATGAGGGTACTTTGGTGTAATTATGAGACTTATAGGGTTATAAGGGTAAATTATGTAATTTTTCAAAACCTGAGGGTACTTTGGTGTAATTATGAGTGTTATAGGGATATAGGGGTAAGTTATGTAATTTTCCAAACCTGAGGGTACTTTGATGTAATTATGAGAGTTATAGGGTTATAAGGGTAAATTATGTAATTTTCCAAAAATAGAAGGTACTTTGGTGTAATTATAAGAGTTATAGGGTTATAGGGTAAAATTATGTAAGTTTCCAAAACCTGAGGGTACTTTGGTGTAGTTATGAGAGTTATAGGGTTATAGGGTTAAAATTATGTAATTTTCCAAAACCTGAGGGTACTTTGGTGTAATTATGAGAGTTATAGGGTTATAGGGTTAAAATTATGTAATTTTCCAAACCTGAGGGTACTTTGGTGTAATTATGAGAGTTATAGGGTTATATGGGTAAATTATGTAATTTTCCAAAACCCGAGGGTACTTTGGTGTAATTATGAGAGTTATAGGGTTATAGGGGTAAATTATGTAATTTTCCAAACCTGAGGGTACTTGGGTGTAATTATGAGAGTTATAGGATTATAGGGGTAAATTATGTAATTTTCCAAACCTGAGGGTACTTGGGTGTAATTATGAGAGTTATAGGATTATAGGGGTAAATTATGTAATTTTCCAAACCTGAGGGTACTTTGGTGTAATTATGAGAGTTATAGGATTATAGCGGTAAATTATGTAATTTTCCTAAACCTGAGGGTATTTTGGTGTAATTATGAGAGTTATAGGTTCATAGGGGCAAAATAATGTAATTTTCTAAACCTAAAGGGTATCACAAGTAAAAGTATGTGTTCACTAAATCGGATGTTATTTCTAGGCAGACATGCATACTAAACACAAATATTGTTTAAATACATGCAGGAAACGACAGAAATAATTGAACAAATAAATACACGAAAAGAAGACATACGAGAGACCGTCGACGGATCTCATGAGAAACAGGCTCCATCAAGAGCCAAGGAACATCCTGGACTAGAGCAGCCCGGGTAACGTCTCGGTAGACCACCGCCCGACCGCGGTCCACCCCGTCCTCACCGTACCAGTCAAGGTCCGCCCAATCATCATGATGAGGGCTGCACCGGAGAACTCCCTGGGCATCGGTAAAGGTGACCTCCTCCTGATCACCCTCAAGTCTATCTGGCTGTGCAGTGTCCTTCTGCGTATGAGTGAAATAACGAAGAAAGTTGAAAAATTAGAGAAAACGGCAGGGCTTCCGTGCTTGAGAGAAGAAAGAAAGAGAGCTAGAGAGAGAAAGAGAAAGGAGAGAATGAGGTGGAATGAGCTCAGCAAGGGGTTTATATACTGGTTCAGTTTGTCGCGCGACAAATGGGCTCTTTGTCGCTCGACAAATGGGCTCTTTGTCGCTCGACAAACAACTCTCCATCGAGATGTCGCGCGACATTTGGTCCCCTCCCCTGATTTTTTGACCTTTGTCTCATTTTGTCTCCTGTAGGAACACTTCAGAGAAGCAGTTTTCGGAAACCTTTCTGAATACCCCACACCCATGATAAATTCGAGGAAAAAAACTTCCAAGTCATCTCTCCAAAATGCGAGAACAAAATACAAACGGTTAAAGTAATCTCTGATATCCCAAGAAGGACCAAGACCATCAATGAGAAAAAGAAAATATCAGAATAAGACGGGAATAGGAAAAATAGAAAAAGTAGAAAAGAGAAGGAACCCGCATAAGCGTCCGGAGCGAGTGAGAGAAACATAAATGTAGAGTGACAGGGAGAGCCACACCAAAAGTGATAGCTAGGCCAAAAACCGGCTTAGGGCTTCGTTTTGGGTGAGTAAGGCTCCTGATCACGACAAAGGGATAAAAAAGACTCGTGGTCAAAAATAGAGAAGGCCAGGAAAAGTCTTTCCCAAAGAGTGGGAGAAATAAGGGCATCGAAAAACAAGAAACGATGTGGGCCCACAAAAAATGAGAACTAAAGATACCAGAGATCAAAGATTGACCTTTCAAGCAAATTTTCTTTTCAGCACGATACAAAAGAGATGACTTGGAAGAATAAAACCTTCGAATCATCACTCCGCGAAGAGCAGAAGAAATCCGAAAACTGCTTTCTGAGAGAAGTATCCTCACCCGAGAAAAACTTAAGAGTAAAATTTCAGAAAAATAAAGGAAAAAGGACATCCGGATAAAGTTTAAACTCCCGAGAAGATCTTTTCACTCTCGCAAAATTTCTTTCTCACTCTAGCAGTCTAAGAGAGACAACCAAATTCACCAGAGTACAACACAAGCCCTCCTCGAGGCAAATCACGAACACAAGCCCTCGCCAGAGGCAAAAATACTCACAAAAAACCCTCGCAGAGGCAATTTTCTTTCTTTTACAGATCAAAGCCCTCCCAGAGAGGCAAAGTGTAGCAAATGGTAGTCCTCCCACATGAGGCGAGAAGATCAAAGCCCTCCTAAAGAGGCAAAGTGGAGCAATGGTAGTCCCCCCATCTGAGGCAAAGTGTAGCAATGGTAGTCCTCCCACATGAGGCGAGAAGATCAAAGCCCTCCCAGAGAGGCAAAGTGTAGCAAATGGTAGTCCTCCCACATGAGGCGAGAAGATCAAAGCCCTCCCAGAGAGGGAAAGTGGAGCAATGGTAGTCCTCGCATCTGAGGCAAGTGGAGCAATGGTAGTCCTCCCATCTGAGGCAAAGTGTAGTAATGGTAGTCCTCCCACATGAGGCGAGAAGATCAAAAGCCCTTCAGAGAGGCAAAGTGTAGCAATGGTAGTCCTCCTACATGAGGCGAGAAGATCAAAAGCCCTCCGGTTCGGCCTTAGTGCAGGAGGGGTGTTGTTCGAGCGATTCTGATTTTGATTACGGTTCTGATTTTTGTTGAAAACAACCAGAACCTCATCATTCCGATCTTGTTTACGGTTTTCCTCCTCAATCCTGAATTTTGTAATCAAACTTTCAAAAGAAAACTCTTTAGATTTGTGACGCAAACTGTTTTTGAAATCTTTCCAGCCAGGGGGTAATTTGTCAATCAAAACTGCAACTTGAAACTGCTCATCAAAATTCATTCCTTCAGAAATAATCTCATATGCAATTTTCTGAAGTTCGTGAGACTGTGTAACAATAGACTTGTCGTCCGTCATCTGATATTTCAGATAACGACTGACAGCGTATTTCTTAGACCCAGCCTCTTCAGTGTCATATTTCTTTTGAAGTGAATCCCAAATTTCTTTTGCGGATTTGCACGGGAGGTAAACATCATAAAGCTCGTCATGAAGAGCATTCAAGATCAGATTTCTGCATGCATAATCATTGTCTTCCCAAGTTTTGAGAGTCTTATGATCTGCCTCAGAAATCGGACTAGGGAAGGTGGGTTTTTCAGAAACACAAGCAGATTCCACCTTCTTAAGACTTAAGTAAAAAAACATTTTTGTTTCCACCTCCTAAAGTGCAGACCCTCAAATTTAAAAGGTTGATTCAATGAGCCAGAAGCAGCAGCTTGATTATGTTCATTAGCCATAACAACAGTTATAGAAAATAGCAGATAGAAAACGTCTTAAAATTGTTGGAAAATATAAACTGCTAAAACAAATTAGATAAGGTAGAGAGTACACCGGGTTGAGTCGCGGACTAAGTCGCTCTCTTTAAGACGTTTCGCGGCTCTGCCCGGAATTGTGCTAGCAGTTCTGAATATGCCACGCCGTCCCCAGGATGAAACAGCCCAGAAACTCTCTGTACGATCGATGTGCACGTTTTCGATCGCTCGACAATAACACTCTTTTAGTTGCTCGGGATCGGAAAATTTTCTCCTGCCGGAGGCCAAAAATTTTCTGCCGGAATATTTTTCTCCTGCTCGACAATAACACTATTTTTGTATATGTCTTTTTAAAATATTTTTAGCCGTTTAAAGGGAGAAAGAGAGGAGACCAAGAAACACAGATCCGGAAAATCTGGAAAAGTGGAAGAAAACGCGGAGGGAATAAATGGAGCGTGGGAGGAAAAAGAGGGAACATGTTGGGGTAAAAAATGATGGAGCATCTTCTAGTATTTTGTATAAAAATTTAATACACTACGCAAGACAAGCCCAAAGCCCGAGCCCGAGCCGGGTCGGTCGGTCGGCGCGCGTGTGTGGTAAACCACATTCATCCAAGTCCTCACCCAATACCACAAAAGTGTAATGCCCAAAGGGCTCAAGCCCTTAAGCCAATTCTTCCTTATAAAAACCCATGAAAGGTTTTATATCTCTCCTATGTGGGACTTGGGATAACATCACATTAAACATCACACACATTAAATCACATTGTCTTGGTTTTTATTTTTTCTTAAATACACAAAATAAACTCCAACAGTTAGTTACAAGAGTTAGCTAGACATACAAATGAATTCTAATAGTGTGATTTTACTTTTATCCATAACTTCTATCAGTTTATCCACCTATGAACTGTGGAACTTTTTACGCAATCTTCACAAAACTACCCGTATGAAAATTGGTAAATATATATATCCACGCATGCCAATTTATATTTAGATACAAATATATATTTCTTTTAAAAATTAAATTCTTAAATGATGCTTTCGTGTTTATTTAAACATCATAGTATTTTCTTCTTCCATCTCTGGGATTCAAAATGGTGATCATAAGAGCTACCCAATTAGAGGAAGAAACAAAGTCTAGAAAGCCTATATGCTTTCTTGTGAGGAGCAACTAAGGCACCAGCTTTTGCTGTTACAATTGAAGGGATAACTTACTACCAGTGGCGGATCCAAGATTTGGAGAATGGGGGGGCCAAAACACAACATAAAAAATATGACACTCTATAAATTTATTAAGAGGAACTACAGCCACTTAAATTTATTGAATACTTCTAATATAAATAATAATGGGTATAACTATTGACACTCCATAAAAAAAAATTAACACTCTAAAATAATTTTTAGAGATAAAAAAATTTATAACAAAATAAAAATGCATAATTTTATTTAAAGAGTGACAATAATTATAATTATATATAAAAAATTCTAATACTAATGAGGGTTTAAAATATCTCGGGGGGACCCGCCCTTCCCCCCCCCCCCCCCCCCCGGTTTCCCCCCTACATCCGCCACTGCTTACTACCACTATGAACATGAAAAGCTTCATACATAGTGGCAGATGGAGGGGGGGACCGGGTCCTCCCGAGATATTTTAAACCCCCATTAGTATTAGAATTTTTTTTTATAAATATAGTTGTTGGCACTCCTTAAATAAAATTATGCATTTTTATTTTGTTATAAATTTATTTTTTTCTAAAAATTATTTTATAGTGTTAATTTTTTTTTTATGGAGTGTCAATAGTTATACCCATTATTATTTATATTATAAGTATTCAATAAATTTAAGTGGTTGTGGTTCCTCTTAATAAATTTATAAAGTATCATATTTTTTATTTTGTATTTTGAACCCCCCCCCCTACTCTAAATCTTAGATCCGCCACTGTTTATACAATCGTATCAATAACCATGAAATCATATATAGTAAATGTGGTATATGAGCACAATTTATTACTAGCCTTTTTAGAATCTCAAGTCATGGTTAATTGGCTACAACTATATATACAATACGTGCACAATGTCAATAAAAAATTTCTAGTCAAGCACGTTCTATTTATGACTCAAAGTGCGTAGACATTGTAGCACATAAATTATGAATGACAATTCGTCTCTTGGGTCATATGACAAAATGCCATATTGGATTAATTATTTGCAGTAAACATGAATATGATCCACTCAAACATGGCAGACGATACAACATACACGATATGCTTAAACCAAAAGTTTTGGTCTCATAATGACTTGATTAACAAAAAATAACTCTAATTTCATGGCAATTTTGTGCCAACATTTAATTTGGTCAAGCATGTGATACGACATGAAATTTAGCTAAGAATTGTAGACACAAAAATGATTTGAACACAACTTCTCATGTCAATTTCATTTTGTTTAAAATGAAATTGACATGAGAACATATGTTCACATCATTAGGTTGTCTGATTGTTGAAAAGTTGTACATCAAGGCACCATGGTCATGGAGAAGCTAAGGAAATTTCTTTTGTGAAGATTTGTTTGGACGAAAGTAAAACTTTTGTAAGCAGGCCATCATATTAGAATTTTGTGGCGGACTTTAACCTTCCTTAGAGCTGTAGAAGTTGATGTGAAGATGCAGGTAAAAGATGAACAAGCTCTATACCCATTCTAATATTATCTTTTTATCCTGTGAAATAATAGTAGCGGATAAATTTAATAATTAAAGTGGATATATCACATAAAAGGTAATAAATATAATATTATTTAAAATTTAAAATCAATAATTATATTTTTTTGTAATTTGATCTGACAAATTAAGCTGGTAAACTTAATGGCCAATGTGGATGAACTCAAAAAACCTTTTAATTGTGGATGAACTGACAAAACATTTGAATATAAATAAAATCATCCTTCTAATATGGTGTATCAATTGATTTAGGTACCTAATCTCATATTGGTGAGAGATTCATTCTACCTTGTCTTGTATAGTTGCATTGTTTTGTAAAAGATTGCCTGTATTGGTATGGATATATTATTTATTTGGGCAAAGCCTTAGGCTGCGGTTTACTTTATTTCATTTTCAGATTTAGACCCCAATCAAACTGATAAATTTGGGTCATATACTAACTATAATGAGGGGTGCACATGGTTCACAAAAAACCAAAAATTATTACAAATCCGGTGTCTTTGAATTTGTTAGATTTGGTTTGGCATGAAAACATACGATGATTTGATCGAATTGGCTTGGCTTAGCTTGAGATTTTCCTAAATTTATAGAATTGGTTTAATTTTAAATTATTCAAACTGATCCTATCTAAAGTCTTTATATTTATATCGAATATGTAAGTTATATAAAATCTCAATATTATTGGTCCACTTATATATCCACGGTTAATCCACATTATTAAATAGTTTATAAGAACATAGTACAAAGTTGACGATTGACAGATGCTAAGTATTTTTGTCGCTAATTAACTATCTTTGTAACTATTATATTATCCGATGATTGTTATTTCTTTTTTAGAATATTAGTTTTGACATTAGTTTAAAAAATAAATGCACAATGTTTTGACTTATTTAAAAAGGTAAAGTTCCTAACCTTAATTATGCTGACTAAATCTAATTGAGTTTTCCATTTATTCCATAGATGACTTAATACATAAGTCAAACTGTGAAAATCCGCGAATGCGACCCTCGGGTCCCATCCTTGAATTGGGGATCTAAAACATCGAAAAAAATTCCATTGATTCTTCGATTTTATAGGGCGATAATTTATATCGTGGGTCCTTCTATCCTATTCTAGATGTAGGAGGGCTCGTTCAAAGTTTCCAAAACGTTTTACCAGAAAACAAACAAAAGAGTTGTGTAAGGAGAAATGCTACTGTGAGAATTCGCAAATACGACCCCCGAGTCTCAACCCCTAGTTTGGGAGTCTGAAACATCGGAAAGGATTCCGTTGTTCCATTTGCTTCTATGTGTTGATAATTCATATCGGGTGTTCCTCTATCCTATTTCTAGATGCAAGAGGCTTTGTTCAGAGTCGCCAGTACGTTTTACGAGAAAACAGACAAAATAGTCGTGTAAAAGGAAAGGCTACAGATAAGCCTTTCTTTACATGTTTGTCTACGTAACTAGGATTCTATAGGGTTCGGGAAATATATTACGGATTGGGAAGGTGTTAAGCACCCGTTCTGCCCTTTCGGTCTCTAGTGGTCTTATATGTTTATTTTATGTTGGAAAACTTAGATGCTTTTACTGATATTCTACTGCTTTTTGGAACTAACTCATGAAAACTTGATTTTGGGAAAAACAGGAAAATGGATGAAAACTTTGTATTCCGTGATCCGGTGTTTTGGTTTTGTCGAAATCTGATTATCAGTAACAAAAGTTTATCTTATCTATTTTTGAAAAGAGAGTAATTCGGTATTGTTTCCTCAAATAACAATATCAATTACCTCGTTTGGTTAATTTAGAAAATATCGGATCTTATCGGAATTAATTTGATATGGAATTGAACTCTTGAGGAAAGTGTATCAAATACATTACAGTCTATATGGAAGACAAAATATATCTGAATTTAATTCCTATGTAAGCTTTATCAGTCCGAGTTTTGAAAACTTTGTTTTAGTCGGATGATAAATGGTCTTACTTCTTCTGGTTTTACAAATGATTTTATCAGGATTTTATCAGGATATTTTGTTTGAAAATGATAGAATATCAATAACTTGGCAATAAGTTTATCCAGCTAGAAAGTGGACAAAATAGCAGATAAAAAGAGTCTACAAGTAATAAACTTAATTAAAATTGAAACGAGGAGGGTGGAAGTAAATGCTTTCGGTTTATGTTAGCCCAAGAAAGCCAACTCCCTACTCACTTATAGTACTTCTAAAAATAACAAGTATGTATATATAGCAAACTTACATAAGAATTAAACAAATCTATAATTACTAAATAGAGTACAATAAAAACTAGTATGCAGATATATTATTTGATTACTAGAAGAGACTTTAGTTACCTTTCCGACGATATATATAAGAATGAAAGAGAGAAAATATAATACGGCAGAGAAGACCTCCGGCGAATATCAGCTTTCCTCTTTGAAATATTTTCAGCGGTCTGACTCTAGAAGGTAGCACTCTAGGTGCCAGGATTAGATCCGAGACTCTTGCGAAAATAAATGTTATCAAAGGTGCTTCCGAAGAAGGCTTAAAGATTAGAAATGTAATAGAGAAATAAGGATTTTTGGTGTCAGAACCATGTCGTTTGTAGTGGGGAATGGCTGCCTAGAACCCATGGGGGTGTTGGCATATTTATAGTACTCGGGAGTGATTGTCGCGTGACATACTGCAAAAGTGGGATGTTTGTCGTGCAAGATATACATATGTCGTGCAACAAACGGCTGAAGTGATGGTTCTGACATACTGATGTGTCAGAAAGTGGTTGGTCGGTGTTTGGGGGGATTGTCGCACGACATGACAAGGTTTGTTGTGCGACAGATGGGTTTGTCGTGCGACAAACCCATCTAGTAAGGTGCTCTAGTGTGTGGATGAGTACCGGACTCGATGTGAATTATGTGGGAGTTTCTAATATAGAAAATAGAACTTTAATTAAAGTTAAACAAGTAATAAACTCAATTAAAACAATAAATAAGTATGCATATAATAAACTCAATTAAAAGAAAGGGTCAGATGATATTTGAAGTAAATGCTTTCGCTTTATGTTGGCCCAAGCAAGCCAACTCCCTACTCACTTATAATACTTCCGAGAAAATAAACAAATATGTATATATAATAAACTTTAATATAAACAAGTCTATAGATAATAAACTTTAATAAAATAAAGAAATATATAATAAACTTAAAACAAGTACGCATATAATAAGCTTAATTAAAATAAGACAAGCATGCATAGCATAAATTAAAATTAAGCAAGTATATATAATAAACTTAAATAAGAGAAAGGGCCAGATAATTACCTTCCGGACAATAATACGAGAAAAGCGGATAGACCTCTGGCGTTGGCAAAGAATGACATTCCAGGTATAAACTTTATACTAAAAAGATTCTTATTTTCTAAGAACCTAATAAAATTAACTAGAGCATAATTCTCGACATCTGTAATAAAAGAGTAGGAAAATCTTATACTAATGAGAATTATGGGTTCAATGGCTAAAAAAGCTCTTACATGATCCTTCTCATTTGGCTCTCTCTAAAACACAAGCCTTAGGCCCTTATTTATAAGGAAACCCAAGGCCTCACTTTTAGCTCCCATCCAATGTGGGATCTAAAAAGTGGGCAAAACAAGAAAAATGCAAAATTAGCCTAAAATAAGCCAAACTACGTAAATCGAAACTTAAGCTTAAAAAATGGAGAATAACTTAGTAATAATATAAGGGTTATTGTGGGGGTCGCAAATTGGGGTGTCTACAGCTATAGATAATTATTTTTCTTACACATTTGTCTACAAAATCATAATTCTGTAGGATTCGAAAATTATATTACAGATCGGGGTGTTAAGCACCCGTTTTACCCTTTTGGTCTCTAATGGCCTTTATATCTTTATTTTATATTGGAAAACATGGATGCTTTTCCTGATATTTTATTGTTTTCTGGAAATGTCTTATAAAAACATGACTTTATTGAAAAACAAGGAAAGGAAAGCCTTATATTCTTTGATCCAATATTTGGTTTTGTCAAAGTCTGATTACTAATGACAAAAGATTATCTTATTTGTTTTAAAATCATGAGATTGATTCGGTATTATTTCCTCAAATAACAATATTATTTAGAAAAGATCGGTTTTTATCGGAATTAATTTAATATAGAATTGAACTATTAAGGAAAGTGTATCGGATATATTACAGTCTATATAAAATACATAATATATCTTAATTGAATTCTTAAGTAAGATTTTATCGGTCCGAATTTTGAAAGCTTGGTTTTATTCGGACGATAATGTCCTTACTTCTTCCAATTTCACAAATGATTTTATCAAAGTTTTGACAAGTATTTTTGAAAATTGTAAACTATTAGCATGTAACCACACAGGTTCGCCCCTAAAATGGCTAGCTCAAGTTATAAATTAGTTTCATTGTTCCCACATATATACCAAGGAACTTTTCATTATACTACCTACGTAGGATATTTTGGGTCGTTATAATATCCTCCAGTTAAATCCCTGATGTCCTCATTAGGCCGGGGTCACACACAATCAATCTCGACAATAACTAGCTGAATCCAGCGATTATGGCTTGCCGTCAGCCGTACAGACCCAACCCATCCCATAATATTCGCATGTCACGTGCTAGTAGTTTTGGGTCTGCTCTGATACCATATGTAACCACCCAGGTTCCCCCCTAAAATAGTTAGCCCAAGTTATAAATTAGGTTTATTGTTTCCACATATATACCAAGGAACTTGATAAACGCATAATATTGTCATGCATAAGCTCTTTCTCGGAGTCGCTTGACGCGTTTGTTGCATTAATTCTTCCTAATTATCCGCTTATCTCAAGATTAGTCTCTTAGCGAGTTTGTATCTAATATTGTCCCGCTAGGTGTGTTTTTATGGTGTTTATAGGCATAGGATTCAATGGCCCTAACGTCGAATTTCGCGTTGTGTTAACCCAAGTGCAGGCACGTCAAGTTGTAATATAATCTCGGAAGTACAAGTGTCGAACCACAGGGATAGTCGAAAAGGAATGGAATGGATTACAGATTTTACGGTTTTCTGGTTTTGTAAGTTGGATTGGTTATGAAACAACGTAAATGTAAATTGGTTGTGAAAATTAATAAGAAAGCACTAAGGTATTGAGAAGTTAATTGCAATTTAAGAAACGGTGATCACTAGCTCATACAAAGACTTCAACACAAGGTTTCTCGAGATATGGGGAATGTTGGTGTATCTCTCAATAGCAAAGGATGCGACGCTAGACGTCTCATTCCCGGATCGAAACTATATCAAGAAAGAGACAAACAACATTCCACCAAAGATGACGCCATCATTCCTACCTCTTAGCTACAGGTGTGAAGCAAAGCAACCCATTCCCAATGAAGCTAATCCGAGATAGATATGACAAACTCATCATAAATAGATTTAACATAAAACAAGTGTATGAAACCTCATGATTTAAAGAATGATAATTAGAAAGTGAATCCTAACTATGAAACGGAACAAAGTTTATGGGCTAAATTCATCAACTCATCATTTATCATTTGAGAAAGAAAATAAAGAGTCTAAATATCACATAAGGTGTAAGAAGCACTCAATATATCAACAAATGAATCAAAGATAAGCCAACCAAATTTACAACCCATCCATGGGGTTTTAAGAACTATTCATAATCTCTACAAAAAGTAAAAGCTCTATGGATGGGGGAGGGAGAAAACAAGCTTTCTAGAACCATACAAGTATGTAGTATATTCATTAACAAACAAGAACTAAATATACAATGCATATCAAGGCTTGACTTAATATGAAAATACCTAGAAAGCTTATAGAATGATGATATAGAAGAAGAATAGGATTCACAAATATTTAACAACTTTAAACATGGATTGAGTTAATAATAACCGAAAATAACATCGCAATTAACCTCCGTAACCTTAGTAATAGACTACTCCATAATAAATGCAAGAACAAATATTATATATGAAGAAATCATCCTTACAAATCAAGAACTTACAAGAGAAAAATGAAGAAAAGATACAATTTAGCTCTCCCTTCTCTCTAGAACTCTCTTTTGTCCAAGATCAATAATAATCTATCTCCTTTCATCCCCTAGACTAAACAATAGCTAAAGATGTACTTTAATTAATTAACAAAGCAAGGGAAAATATCTAGGAACATTAATCCCAAAAAAAGGGCTAAAAGTAGAAGTTGGTGACTGCTCCGCCAGGCCATGATCGATCATGGTCAACCCATGATCGATCATGGGGCATTCTGTCTACTGAAGATTTGTACCATGATCAATCATGGAATTCCATGATCGATCATGCTTCTGGAAATTCTCCAAAACAGCATTTTTGCGAGCTTTTGACTAGCGCTTGATCACTTCTTTGATGGCCATTGAATCATATGCCTATGAACACACAAAAACACACATAGAGGGGCGATATTAGAAACAAACTCGCTAAGACACTAATCTCGAGATAAGTGGGTAATTAGGAAGAATTAATGCAAATAAACACGCTAAGTCACTCCGTAAAGGAATGAACGAATGACAATAAAATGCGCTTGTCTGGCCCTCAAGGAATTGATCAAGTGCTAGTCAAAAGCTTGCAAAAGTTCTTATTTAAAGAAATCCCAGAAGCATGATCGATCATGGTACAAATCATCATCAGGCAGATTGACCCATGATCGATCATAGCCGGGCGGGGACAACCACCTATTTCTACTTTTAGCCTTTTTTTAGGGATTCTTGTACCTAAGAAATTTTTCCTTGCATTTTATATTAATTCAAGTACATCTTTAGCTAGTGTTTAGTCGAGGGGGTGATAGAGAGGAGATGATTATTGATCTTGGACACAAAAGAGTTTTAGAGAGAAGGGAGAGCCAAAAAGTGTATATTTTCTTCATTTCTCTTGTAAGTTCTTGATTGGTAACAATGATTTCTTCATATATAATATTTGTTCTTGCATTTATTATGGAGTAGTCTCTTACCAAGGTTACGAAGGTTGATCGCGATGTTATTTTCGGTGATTATTAACTCAATCCATGTTTAAAGTTTGTTAAATAATTGTGAATAATGTTCTTCTTCAATATACTCATTTTACAAGCTTTCTAGGTATTTCCATATTAAGCCAAGACTTTATATGCCTTGTATATTTAGTTCTTGGTTGTTAATGAACATACAACATATTCGTATGGTTCTAGAAAGCTTGTATTCCCCCTCCCCCATCCATGGAGCTTTTCTTTTTTTGTAAAGATTACGAATAGTTCTTAAAACTCCATGGATGGGTTATAAATTTTTTTAGCTTATATTTGATTCATTTGTTGATATATTGAGTGCTTCTTACACTTTATGTGATACTTAGACTCTTTATTTTCTTCCTCAAATGATAAATGATGAGTTGACGAACTTATCCCGTAAACTTCATTCCATTTCATTGTTAGGATTCACCCTCTAATTTTCATTCTCTAAATCATGAGATTTCATACACTTGCTTTATGTTAAATCTTTTTAAGATGAGTTCGTCATATCTATCTCCGATTAGCTTCATCGGGAATGGGTTGTTTTGCTTCACACCCGTAGCTAAGAAGAAGGAATGATAACTTCATCTTTGGTGGAATGTTGTTTGTCTCTCTCTTGATATAGCTTCGATCTGGGAATGAGTCACCTAGCGTCGCACCCTTTGTTATTGAGAGATACACCAACATTCCCCATATCTCGAGAAATTTTGTGTTGAAGTCTTTGTATGATTTAGTAAATACCGTTTCTAAAATCGCAACTAGCTTGCTGATACCTTAGTGTTTTCTTATTGATTTTCAAAGCGATTTACATTTCTGTTGTTTCACAACAAATCCAACTTACAAAACCATATAATACTTAATTCATTCCATTCCTTTTCGACTATCCCTGTGGTTCGACACTCGGACTTCCGAGACTATTCTATAACTTGATGTGCCTGCACTTGGGCTAACACAAAGCGATAATCCTTCGGCGTCAAGTTTTCGGCGCCGTTGCCAGGGATAAGGCAAAAGGCGGATTTCGGATTTTGTATAAAACCATTCTTTGTAAGTATCTCTCCATTTATTTAATTTATTTTTCTCTCTTATTCTTGTTTTATTTTGTAGAGTTTTCAAGGAGCTATTCGAATAGTTTTCCAAGCCTATGCAAGGGCAATTGTTCGTGAAAATTCGAATTAGTCCTCCCCCTTCACCAAGAATGGCAAATCAAGGTAAAGCGGCGGATCATGATAGCGATAACGAAGGGGAAGGTGCCAACAATGTTCCTCCGGTTAAGACCACGAGGGATTATCTTCAACCCCCTTGGGCGACTTCCAACTCATGCATCGTACTTCCCACTGGTTAAGCGGGAGCTTTCTCTTTCAAACCGGATATGCTTCAACATATCCCTTCTTTTCATGGTATGGAGTATGATACCTATACTTGCATTTGAAAGATTTTGAAGAAGTCTGCTCCACATTTCGTGAGGCAAACATTGATGAGGATGTTATGCGGTTAAAACTCTTTCCTTTATCCCTAAAAGATAAAGGAAAAATTTGGCTAAACGCTCAAAGGCTGCAATCAATTTGGTCTTGGCAAGAGCTTCAAGCGGAGTTTTTTTAAAAAATTCTTTCTTGTTCATAGAACCAATGCTTTAAGAAGGGCGATATCAAATTTTTCACCAAAAGTAATGAAACCTTCTATAAGTGTTGGGAAAGATACAAAGAGCTTTTAAATGCACGCCCTCACCATGGTCACGAAACTTGGAGCCTTGTCAGTTTTTTCTATGAATCCCTCACCCCTGATATGCGTACTTTTGTTGAGACCATGTGTAATGGTCAATTCTTAAGCAAGAATCCCGATGAGGCTTTGTTATATTTTGATGAACTAGCAGAAGGTGCCCAAAATTGGAATACCTATACTGAAGAACCTAAAGCCGAACCTCCAGGAAAGAGTGGTTGTACCAAATATCCAATGAGGACGACATGGGTGCGAGATTGTTCCAATTGTCTAAGAAAGTAGAGGCAATGGAGGCAAGTAAGCTTAGAGAGGTCAATGTAGTATCCTCAAGTCAGTTATGTGTCATTTGTGAAAACTCAGGACACACTACCGAGGATTTCCCTACCATTCCCGCTTTCAGGGAAGTCCTCAAAAATCCCGCCCAAGTCAATGCATTGAATAAGTACAACCAAAACCGAAACCAAAACGACCCCTATTCTCAAAAGTACAACGAGGGATGGAAGAATCACCCCAATTTCAGTTGGGGAGGAAATCAAAATCAGAATCACAACCAATATCATCAAAACCAAAGGCAACAACAACCTCAAAACTCTTTTGCTCCACTTCAAAGTCAAAATCCCAACCAAAACCTAGAAGCTTTGTTGAGATCATTTGTGGACAAGACGGATCGTGATGTGGGTGAGTTAAAAACCCAGATGTTAAAGCTAACCACCGCCCTAGCTACCCAAGAGAAGGGAAAATTCCCGTCTCAACCTTTAGTTAATCGTAGAGGCCAAGTTCAAGTAATAGGGGGAGGAGAGTCTAGTACCAAGTTAGAAGAACTCAAATCCATCACGATCCTACGGAGTCGGAAAGAGGTAGACAAGACTATTGTTCCTAAAACCCCCCAAAGTGGCGGACATAGATGAATCTATGAAAGTTGAGAAGTCGGATGAGAAGGTTGTGAGTGAAGAGAGGAAGAAAAACAAGGAAATGAGGATCTTGAGAAAATCAAGAATGGGATCAAGGTCCCATTCCCGGAGAGATTGAACCAACCATCCAAATATAATACTGAGATTTTGGATATCTTTAGGCAAGTGAAAATCAACATTCATTTGCTTGACGCGGTCAAGCAAATACCTTTATATGCTAAGTTCCTCAAGGACTTATGCACAACGAAACGAAGGTTGAATGTCAAGAAGAAGGCCTTTGTGGCGGAGCAAATAAGCTCCATCATGCAAGGCACGAGAGCCCCTAAGTTCAAGGACCCCGGTTGCCCCACAATTTCGTGTGTCATAAGAAATTGTAGGATAAAAAATGCTTTACTAGATTTGGGAGCAAGTGTGAATGTGCTCCCATATTCGGTATATCAACAATTGGGGTTGGGTGAGTTAAAAACTATGAGGGCTATGATCCAATTAGCGGACCGATCTGTTAAGATCCCAAGAGGGATAGTCGAAGATGTGCTTATATAAATTGACAAGTTTTATTTTTCGGTTGATTTTATAATCCTCGATATGCAACCCGTGTCGAATCCCGCTAACGAGATTTCGGTTATCCTCGGACGACCATTTTTTGCTACTTCTAATGCTATAATAAATTGCAAGAACGGAATAGTGAAGTTAGCTTTTGAAAACATGACTCTGGAGCTAAACGAGTTCTCTTTGAGAAATCAAAGAGATGATGGTGATGAAGATGAAGGTGAACACGTGAACATGATAGAGTCATGTATCCAAGACCACTTTGTGGAAAATTTTGAATCGGAGTCAGTGGAAGGTTATCTAACCACTTCCAATGAACTCGAGGGCTGTATGCAAGTGTTTTCTTTGTCTAACAAACATGTTGAACTCTCGAAAAAAGAGGTAAACACACCATCTTCCACCAAAAAGCTTGAAGGAAAAATGGATCTCAAGCTATTGCCTAGCAACTTGAAGTATGCCTTCTTGGGAGATTCTGATAAACGCATAATATTGTCATTAATATGCGCTTTTTCGGAGTCGTTTGACGCGTTTAACTCTTTAAAACCATTCGGTTTGCTAATTTATCTCACGATTAGTCTCGTAGCATATTTTGTATTTAACATTGCTTGGAAAGGCATTTTTGTGTTTATTTTGTTGCCTTTAGATCTTGAGAAATTTATTGAGTAAAAGAAGAATGATCAACCAAGCAATTTTTGGCCTTTAAAGCAAAAAGTCAAGGAAAAGTCAAAGAGTTGGATCTATCTAGCTTTTTGCTAGATCAATCAAGGAGTTTTCCCCATCACTTGGATCCATCTAGCTCAAGCCAAAATTAATCTAGATGGCTTGCTTTGTCTTTTATGACACCTCCCCTATTTTGATAGCTAGCTTGGAGGCTAAAAAGTGGTACAAATCACTATCTCCTAGAATATTGTATTTTATACAAGAGTGGCTATTTTCCAATGGACAAAGGGGATAGTTTCTCTTGGATCTTTAGTAGAGAGAGGAGAAGGAGACAACACACCCATCTATATATATATATAGTCTCCATTATTGTATTGAGGGACTTAGACTCTTGGACTATTAATAGTTTTATTTACTTGTCTTAAGTATCACTCTCTCTCTCTAGAATTTGTAATTTATTATCTTCATTGAAGAGAAATGGAATATACTTCTATAATTCTTGTCTCTACATTTATTATGGAGTAAATTTCTTTGCTAAGGCTAAAAGATGAAGTTTGCAATGCATTAATTATGTAAGTTCATTTCTCATTCCATTGTTAGTATTGTTAAATACTTGTTGAATCCTTCATCTTCTCCATTTAATCAAACATCCATAAGCTTGTAAGATAATCTTCATAAGCTGATTTGACTTTGTATGCCTTGTATACCTAGTGCTCAAGCATTAATGAAGAGATGATACACTTGTGTATTTCTTACTAGCCTATGTCCATTCCTTCTATGAATGAGATATTTTTCATTGCCAAGCATGATTAGTCTTTGATATTCATGGAAACACCATAAATTTGAGATTCCAATCCTTGAATGCTTTAATGATATGTTGAGTGTTTTCTACACTTTATGTGATTTTGAGACTCAATATTTTCTTAGTTAAGGTGTTGCCAAAGAGGATCTCTTAAGTTTATGTCATAAACAACTCCACTAATCACCCTAAGGATTCAATTTGTATTTATCAAATATGTCTATACCGGACGGTTCATCCACCACCTAGACCTCCCAATCTTAGGCAAAGGAAATGTTGTGATTTATTGTGCTTAACTCTTTAAGTGGCCAATTTCATAATCAAGTAAATTGCCTAGGGGAAACTAACAATGATTTCTCAAATGCCTAGTTTAAATTTATGCCTTTTATTTTGTTGTATCTTAAATTTGTATCTTGGTTGACCATTATATGGGAATGGGTTGCACTTGCTTCACACCCTTTGATTACAAGATACAAAGGAGAGATAAACTTGTGTTAAGTTTTGCTTACACCCTTTCTTTAAATGGCATTTATATGGGAATGGGTTGCTTTTGCTTCACACCCTTTTGCTTAGAAAAGTGTAAGATACTTAACACTTAAGAATTGCATTGAGAACTTTGAATGTGAGTGATTCTACATAATGTTACAAAGTAAATGAATTCTATAATGCCTTAGCCTTTTCTCATCATTTGATACATCACTTTAATTTTTATTGCATAACTTTAAAATCAACAATTAAAATCAACCAATCCACTTCTTAAAACAAAGCCTTGGACTCGTAATCGCTTCATCGTCTTTCCGACTATCCTTGTGGTTCAACACTTGAACTTACCAAGTATTATAACTTGACAACATACACTTGGGTTCATAAGCGCGGAAGTATTTTTGGGCGCGTCAAGTTTTTGGCGCCGTTGCCGGGGATACGGCGAAAGAGGGATTACAGGTTTTGTATAAAAATCCGCTTTGTAAGTATCTCTTCTCCCTTTGCGAATAAGTTTTTCTTGCTTACTATTTTCTTCTTTTATAGGTGACAATTTTCTTTAAGATCGCCTTCCCGGGCTTATGCTCGGGGACTTGTACATTGATCTTCACATAAGCCCACCAAGAGGCCGGCCTCCACCAAGGCATCCATCTCCTTCACCCTTTCCATCCGAGATGGATAACGAGGACAATGAGTCAAATGCCGGAGAGAACAATGATCACAATCGTCCGGGCCGCACAATGCGAAATTACCTTCAACCTCCTCGAGGCACTTCAAACTCGTGCATTGTCATTCCCACGGGTCAAGCCGGAACATTCACTCTTAAACCGGACATGTTGCAACATATACCATCATTTCATGGTATGGATTCCGAAAACCCTTACTTGCATTTAAAAGATTTTGAAGAAGTTTGTTCTACTTTTAGAGAAGCTAATACAAATGAGGAAGTAATGAGGTTAAAATTCTTTCCATTCTCTTTAAAAGATAAAGGAAAAATATGGTTAAATTCTCTACGTCCCAATTCCATTTGAACATGGCAAGAATTGCAAGCCGAATTTTTAAAGAAATTCTTTCCCGTTCATCGAACCAATGCTTTGAGAAGGCAAATTTCAAAATTTTCTCCCAAAGAAAATGAAAGTTTTTATAAATGTTGGGAAAGATACAAAGAGCTTTTGAATTCTTGCCCTCATCATGGACATGAGACATGGAGTATTGTTAGCTATTTTTACGAATCACTCACTCCCGCCATGCGCACGTTTATAGAAACGATGTGCAATGGAAATTTTTTGAGTAAGAGTCCAGAGGATGCTTTATTGTACTTTGATGAAATAGCCGAAGGTGCCCAAAATTGGAACACCTACATGGACGAGGTTAAGGGTAAAGTTTTCGAGAGGGGTGGTTTGTACCAATTGTCCAAAGGTGATGACATGGAATTGAAATTTATGCAATTGTCAAAGAAAGTTGAAGCCATGGAGTCTAGTAAAATGAGGGAAGGTAGTGTAGGTACTAGCACCGTTTGTGTCATTTGTGAGAAGGTGGGACATTCCACGGAGGAGTCTCACACAATTCCGGCCTTCAAAGAGGTCCTTCAAAGTCCCTCACAAGTCAATCCTATGAACTTATACTCTAGGCCACACAATGATCCATTTTCTCAAAGGTACAATGAAGGGTGGAGGAATCATCCTAACTTTAGTTGGGGGGGAAATCAAAATGCTCATCAAAATTCCAATGCAAATTCAAACTCCTACCAACAAAGACCACCTCCACCCCAAAACAACTCTTTTGGACAAACTAACCCAAACCCAAATTAAAATTTGGAGTCTCTTTTGCGGCAATTTATAGGTAAGACCAATATAGAGATTAGTGATTTGAAGACCCAAATGTTTAAACTCACTACCGCTTTGTCCACTCAAGAAAAAGGGAAATTTCCATCTCAACCCTTAGCTAACCCAAGAGGCCAAGCTTTAGTGATCAATGAGGGTGAGCCGAGTGGGAATGTCGAAGAATTCAAATCCATCACCATACTTAGGAGTGGAAAAGAGATTGATAAAACTATTGTTCCAAAGGCCAAAAAGCCGGTGGACATAGCCGAGTCGAGTCAAGTCAAGTTGAGGAGATCACCCAAGAAGAGAGAATAAGGAAAGAAGAGAGAGTTGGAAAAGAGGATTTGGAGAAAATCAAGAATAGTGTTAAAATCCCTTTTTCGGAAAGGTTATCTCAACCTTTCAAGGAGACCCGAAATGCCGAAATTCTTGATGTTTTTAAACAAGTCAAAATTAACATTCCATTGCTTGATGCGGTAAAACAAATTCCTTCTTATGAAAATTTTTTAAAAGATTTGTGCACCACTAAGAGGCGATTGAATGTTAAAAAAAAGGCATTTATGGCGAAGCAAGTGAGTTCAATAATGCAAGGCACTCGAATTCCAAAATTCAAAGATCCCGGTTGCCCCACCATTTCTTGTTTGATTGGCAACTTTAGAATCAAAAAAGCTTTGCTTGATTTGGGTGCAAATGTTAATGTTTTGCCATTTTCGGTTTACCAACAATTGGGGTTAGGAGAGTTAAAACCCACGAAAGTCACGATCCAATTGGCGAATCGATCGGTCAAGATTCCAAGGGGAATTATAGAGGATGTGTTAGTTCAAATTGATAAATTCTATTTTCCCGTGGATTTCATAGTTCTTGACATGCAACCGGTATCTAATCCCGAAAATGAGATTCCCGTAATCTTGGGAAGACCCTTTCTTGCAACATCAAATGCTATCATCAATTGCAAGAATGGGATAGTAAAATTGGCCTTTGGAAATATGACTCTTGAGCTCAATGTGTTTTCAACAAGTAACAAACAAGATGATTTTGATGATGAGATTGAACATGTAAACATGATAGAGTCACTAGTACAAAACCATTTTTCTTTCACTTATGAATCAGAATCATTGGAAAATTTGTTAACCACTCCCAATGATCCCGAGGAATGTGTGCATTTGTTTTCTTTGGATGATAGGAACAAGGAAGAACTCTTGAAGAAGGAATTAAATGCACAATTGGAACCACCAAAGCTTGAAGGGAAGATGGAGCTCAAGCCCCTTCCTAGCAATTTAAAGTACGCTTTCCTAGGTGCTTTCGAAACTTACCACATGGTAATCTCCTCCGAACTCTCAAAGGATCAAGAAGAACGGTTGGTAAGTATGCTAAGTAAGTATCGAAAAGCTTTTGGGTGGAAGTTGGCCGACCTCCAAGGAATTAGTCCATTGATTTGCACTCACAAAATTCACTTAGAGGAAGGTGTAAAGCCATTAAGACAATTTCAACGCCGGTTAAATCCTCATATGCAAGATGTAGTAAGAACCGAGGTGTTGAAATTGCTTGATGCCAAGATCATCTATCCAATTTCGGATAGCAAATGGGTGAGTCCGACCCAAGTTGTACCTAAAAAATCCAGGCTTACGGTAGTAAAGAATGAAAATGATGAGTTGATACCCCAAAGAGTCACCACCGGGTGGCGAATGTGCATAGACTACCGTCAGTTAAATGAAATCACTAGAAAGGACCATTTTTCTCTTCCATTTTTAGATCAAACACTTGAATGAGTGGCGGGTCATGAGTTATATTCTTTTTTAGAAGGATTTTTTGGGTACAACCAAATTGAAATTGATCTTGAGGACCAAGAGAAAACAACCTTCACATGTCCATTCGGTACTTTTGCTTATCGAAAAATGCCTTTTGGTTTGTGCAATGCACCGGCCACTTTTCAAAGATGTATGTTAACCATTTTTAGTGATATGGTAGAGAAAACTCTAGAGGTTTTTATGGACGATTTTACCGTTTACGGTAAGTCGTTCGATAATTGTTTGCTCAATGTTGAACATGTGTTAGCAAGGTGTATCGAAAAGCAACTCGTCCTCAATTGGGAGAAATGCCACTTCATGGTGACAAAGGGCATTGTATTGGGCCATGTTGTATCGGGAAAAGGCATTGAAGTAGACAAGGCAAAGATCGAGCTTATTTCAAAGCTCCCCACCCCCAAGTCAATCAAGGATGTTCGCTCATTCTTGGGGCATGCCGGATTCTACCGAAGGTTCATTCAAAATTTTAGCACCATTGCTCAACCCATGTGCAAGTTGCTCTTGAAAGATGCTCCATTTGAATGGACCAAGGAATGTGAAGAAGCCTTTGTAAAACTCAAGCACACACTCACTACCGCACCCATCATGCAAACCCCCGATTGGAGTTTGCCATTTGAACTCATGTGCGATGCAAGCGATTATGCCATAGGGGCGGTCCTCGGTCAAAGAAAAGACAAGAAGCCCGGAGTTATTTACTATGCGAGCCGAACTCTTAACGATGCCCAAATGAACTACACAACAACGGAGAAAGAGCTCTTGGCCATAGTATTTGCCCTTGACAAGTTTCGGTCCTATCTCATTGGATCGCCTATTGTCATCTTCACCAATCATGCGGCTCTCAAGTACCTTTTTCACGAAGAAAGATGCTAAGCCGAGGCTTCTAAGATGGATTCTTCTTTTACAAGAATTCAATCTTTTCATAAAGGACAAGAAGGGTGTTGAAAATGTGGTGGCGGATCATCTATCCCGCCTTTCATTCACCGACCACATTGAAGAAAGTACTATCAAAGACTCTTTTCCGGATGAGCAACTATTCACAATCTCTACTTCACCATGGTATGCCAATATCGTGAACTATCTTGTCACCGGAAAGATGCCAAGCCCTTGGAGTGCCCAAGACCGAAGGAAATTCTTGTCCAAGGTCAACCGTTTCTATTGGGATGACCGTACTTTTTCAAGTATGGGGCGGATCAAATAATTCGACGATGTATTCCCAATGATGAGTTCGAAGGAGTTCTAAGTTTTTGCCATAATGAAGCTTGTGGTGGACATTTCTCGGCCAAAAAGACGGCCGCCAAGATCCTTCAATATGGCCTTTATTGGCCAACGATGTTCAAAGATGCCCACGCCTTTTGCAAAGCTTGCCCAAGATGCCAAATGCTCGAGGGAATCACAAGAAAAAGCATGATGCCTCTCAACCCGATCCTCGTGGTTGAAATTTTCGATTGTTGGGGCATTGACTTCATGGGACCATTCCCATCCTCTTTTGCTAATCTATATATCCTTCTTGCGGTTGATTATGTTTCCAAAGGGTGGAAGCCATATCTTGCAAAACAAATGATCACAAAGTTGTGATTCGATTTTTAAAGGATAATATTCTTGCAAGATTTGGCACCCCAAAGGCAATAATAAGTGATGGAGGCTTACATTTTTGCAATAAACCTTTTGAATCATTAATGCAAAAATATGGTGTAAACCATAAAGTGTCCCTCGCTTATCATCCTCAAACAAATGGGCAAGCCGAGCTTGCAAACCGAGAGATAAAACAAATTTTAGAAAAAACGGTAAATCCAAATCGCAAAGATTGGTCATTGCGACTAAACGATTCTCTTTGGGCCTACCGAACCGCTTTCAAAACAACTCTCGGGATGTCACCATATCGCATTGTGTATGGCAAGCCTTGTCACTTGCCCATTGAATTGGAGCATAAATCTTTTTGGGAGATAAAATTGGTGAATAGTGATTTTGAGGAATCCGGCAAAAATCGGATGTTAAAAATAGAAGAATTGGAGGAATTGAGGAGTGACGCATACCAAAATTCAAAAATAAGCAAGGAAAGGGCGAACAAATTTCATGATAAATTGATTTTACAAAAAAATTTCAAACTTGGTCAAAAAGTCCTTGTTTATGATACGCATCTCCACCTTTTTCCCGGAAAATTGAAGTCTCGTTGGACCGGCCCCTATATTGTCAAGCATGTATTTCCATTTGGGGATGTGATGGTGGTTGATCCAAAAACGAATTTCGAGTTCAAAGTTAATGGGCAAAGATTGAAACCGTTTTTGGAAATTCCAACGCTAGAGGAGTCCACCCCTCTAAGCGACCCGACCTACGCCTAAAAAGCGTAGGTCATTTTTGTAAATAATGTGTATATTTTTGTTTTTGGAGTTTTCAGAAAATTCAGGCAGTTTGGAGTCAAAAGGAAATTTCGGAAGCGATTTAAGAAAATGCGGGTGAAGCGGAACAAATCAAGAGAGTGCGGGGGTTGGAAGATGCGAAAAAAATATGAGAATGGTTGGGGAGGATGGAAGGATGATCTGTAAAAAAATTCAAAAAAAAATCCGAAAGAAAAAGTTCAAAAAACCGGTACAGATTTACAACTTCTCGGATAAATTTTGAGACCTTAGAGATGTCAAAAAAGTTATAGAATTTGTGGATAGAAGATAAAACATGAGAGGTTCATTGTTTTGGCTCCAAAAAAAAAAAAAAAAAGCTCGATCGATCGAGCCAAAAGCTGGATCGATCCAAGTTTGGCAGAGCACTTTTGGCAAGCAAAGCTTCTTAAAAATTTTCTCAAAAAACAAAAAATAAAAAAAAAAATAAATAAATAAAATAAGTGCACAAAATCGTGGCTTCCTCCCCCATTGCCCACATTTCTCCTAGACCAACCATCTCTCACATTTCCATTCTCTCCCCCTCAATCTCCATTGTTACACACATCCAAACCTCCATTAACATCAAATCTCTATCAATTTCTTCACCATTTTTCATCAAATCCTTCCTAAAAACCCACCATTTACTTTCTCTTTCTCAACCCAAACCCATCACTATTCATCATCTTTTCCATTCTCCCATCTTCACCCATAGCCTCCAAAGCTCCCATCAAACCTTCTAATCTTCCCCAAATCCTTCAAAACTCTTCATCTCCACTCCTAATCTCCTTTTAACATTCAAGAAATCCCACAATCTTGCACAAATTTGGACCTCTAGATCCAAATCCACCATTTTCTCTCTCTTCAAATCCTTCACTAAACCTCTAAATCTCTAGTCAAAGCTCTCATATTTCAACCATTCTTCATCAATCCTTTCCACATCTCACCAAATTTTGAGCTTTAGCCCCAAACCCACCACTTTCTCTCTCTAGAAAGTTTTCGCCAACACTCCCTCAAATGGCTATGAAGTAGCTTCGGAATCGATCTTAGCCTCATTTTGGAGAAATTGGAAAGCAATTTTCAATTTTTGTCGTCTTCAAGAGCATTGAGGACAATGCCAACTTTAAGTTGGGGGGTGGGCACTTTCAAATTTTCAAGCATGCTTTATTTCATGATAATTTTCTCCATGCTAGGATCTATTTCACCATTTTATCGAAGTTTGAAAATGATGATCATTTTTTTAGAATTGTCCTTGAATTGATGGTTTTTGGCATGAATTTCTTGATTCGGATAGGTAGTTGATTGTGGGAATCCGGACCCTCGACCCGAGAAAAAATAAGAAGAGAAGGGTCCTCGTTCTCGGTTTTATTGGAAAACATGTTTTATAAAGTCGCCAGTTTGTTTTACAAGAAAACAAACAAAATATCGTACAAAGGACAATTCGAAACTAAATTATCCTTCATACGTTTGAAACCAGAGAATTATTTTGAAAATTTATTTTGCTAGGGTTCGGGAACTACGTTACGAATTGGGAAGGTGTTAGGCACCCAATTCACCCTTTCGGTCTCTTAATGGATCATGTATCTAATTCCTATTTTAGATATCTTGCAAGTAGTTTGAATAGTTTTCAGAATAGTCCTTTCCGGATAAATTTGATTTAAAACGGTATTTTGAAATCGGACTCGAGCTTTGCGAGCGCCTACGTATTCATTCGTAGAATGAAATCAGAGTCTCGTAGTTCCTTTCTTTGGAAATTATTTTTGTATTTTTGCTTGTTTTGAAAACGTGTCAAAACGAGTTTTTTAGATTTCTTGTAAAACTTAGAACAGACTTGTTTTGAAAGCAATGAACTTCTTTGCAAGTTATCTAATTTTTTGTATTAAAAGTGAAATTAAATGCAGTGCTGAAATTAAGGATTTGGTAGAAAGACGTACCTGATGCGCCTGAAGAAGAAATAAGAGCCTTGCCTTGTTGCCTTGCTTGCTTCATTCTCTCTCTCTAGAACTTTCTCTCTCTAGATTTTCTCTCTCTAAAACTTTCTCTCTCTAGAAATTCTCTCTCAGAATTTCTCTAAAATGACTCTCTAAAGATTTTGACAGAGTTTCTACTTACTAAAAACACTATTGAGTGTTGATGATCCCAAATGAGAGCCCAAGGGTCCTATTTATAGCAAAAATCTCGCCAAAAACGCTCCAAAAGAGGCCAACCGCAAGGGGTAGCCGCAGGGCGTGCGGCTGGGAGCGTGCGGTTGGGGGTAGCCGCAGGGCATGCGGCTGGGGCGTGCGGCTAGCGGCGTGCGGCTGGCGCGTGCGGTTGGGGTGTGCGGCTAGGGTGCCAACCGTACGGCTGGCAGGTAGCCATACGGCTGGGAGCGTGCGGCTGGGGGTAGTCGCATGGCGTGCGGCTGGGAGCGTGCGGTTGGCTCACAAAAAATCGCACGGGAACACTCAGAAATAACTCGATTTTTTAACGGGGTGCTGGCCCGCACCCCGCGACCTGACCGGGCAGGTCGATCCTCGTCCTAATAAGCGAAGAGGCAACAAAAAGTTATATCAAACTCCCAACGCGGCCAAAAATGGAGTTTTTTCCTAACGGTCTTCTATATGCATGATGACTCAACACTTAATGCAAGATGCTTTGTTTTTAAGAAAAATAGAGTTCGCACGAGAGTCGTGGATTGGGGTGTTCACATTGATTGATAATCTCCATGGAATGGCTTGATTTAGATTCTTGAGCCTTGTAGTTTCTTATGAACATGCATAATGTTGTGGTTTGATTTAGTCTTTGGTATCACATAGAATTATTTTCATCTTGTGTAGAGAGAAGTAATGCTTAAATGCAATAAAAGCTCTTTCGAAAAGATCCTCCCTAGAGGGGACACTTGCATAGCACTTACAAAAGATTTGGAAACTTGGATGACTTTTAAACTTAATATTGACTTTAAGTTTCACTTGACTAAATTCATAAGTCATTTTGTCTAATATTAAGGATAGTCAAAGGTTACCATATGGAAAAAGGGTGAATATCTTCCTTTGATTGAAAAAAAAAAGAAGCTATGAATGCACAATCACAAAGTGAGACCACTGCCCTCTATAGAGATGCAAACCACCTTGAGCTAATTTAGCAAAAAGTCCAAGTAAAAGATAAAGAAAAGTGCTTAAAATCGACAAAGTCTTGAGCTTTTGTGTTTGAAAGATTTCTCTCTACCACTATTGATGAATAGAATTATTTGTGATTAAGAGTGATTGTGTCAAAATTCCATATGCATAGTGTGTTCAAATGGAAATGTGGAGCTAGTTTCTAAAAGAGATTGTAAGCAATGGAGATCGTCAATCAAATGCCAACATTCCGAAAATTGTAATAGTAATGCCGAACACTTAAATCAATTCATGGAAATGCTTCAATTCTACGTCTTTGAGTTCAAACTTCGGATGTTTGTGGGTATCATCACTGTAAACCCTCACGAGACACAACTTGTCTTCTAGGGGAACTTAGGAGTTCAAAGGCTTAATGCATGTGCTAAATGCATTTTCGGTTATTATATTTAGATATTTTTGAATTTGCTTGCTAAGGGACTAACAAGAGATAACTTGGGGAGAGTTGATAAACGCATAATATTGTCATTAATATGCTCTTTTTCGGAGTCGTTTGACGCGTTTAACTCTCTAAAACCATTCGGTTTGCTAATTTATCTCGCGATTAGTCTCATAGCATATTTTGTATTTAACATTGCTTGGAAAGGCATTTTTTTGTTTATTTTGTTGCCTTTAGATCTTGAGAAATTTATTGAGTAAAAGAAGAATGATCAACCAAGCAATTTTTGGCCTTTAAAGCAACAAGTCAAGGAAAAGTCAAAGAGTTGGATCTATCTAGCTTTTTGTTAGATCAGTCAAGGAATTTTCCCCATCACTTGGATCCATCTAGCTCAAGCCAAAATTAATCTAGATTGCTTGCTTTGTCTTTTATGACACCTCCCCTATTTTGATAGCTAGCTTGGAGGCTAAAAAGTGGTATAAATCACTATCTCCTAGAATATTGTATTTTATACAAGAGTGGCTATTTTCCAATGGACAAAGGGGATAGTTTCTCTTGGATGTTTAGTAGAGAGAGGAGAAGGAGACAACACACCCATCTATATATATAGTCTCCATTATTGTATTGAGGGACTTAGACTCTTGGACTATTAATAGTTTTATTTACTTGTCTTAAATATCACTCTCTCTCTCTAGAATTTGTAATTTATTATCTTCATTGAAGAAAAATGGAATACACTTCTATAATTCTTGTCTTTACATTTATTATGGAGTAAATTTCTTTGCTAAGGCTAAAAGATGAAGTTTGCAATGCATTAATTATGCAAGTTCATTTCTCATTCCATTGTTAGTATTGTTAAATACTTGTTGAATCCTTCATCTTCTCCATTTAATCAACCATCCATAAGCTAGTAAGATAATCTTCATAAGATGATTTGACTTTGTATGCCTTGTATACCTAGTGCTCAAGCACTAATGAAGAGATGATACACTTGTGTATTTCTTACTAGCCTATGTCCATTCCTTCTATGAATGAGATACTTTTCATTGCCAAGCATGATTAGTCTTTGATATTCATGGAAACACCATAAATTTGAGATTCCAATCCTTGAATGCTTTAATGATATGTTGAGTGCTTTCTACACTTTATGTGATTTTGAGACTCAATATTTTCTTAGTTAAGGTGTTGCCAAAGAGGATCTCCTAAGTTTATGTCATAAACAACTCCACTAATCACCCTAAGGATTCAATTTGTATTTATCAAATATGTCTATACCGGACAGTTCATCCACCACCTAGACCTCCCAATCATAGGCAAAGGAAATGTTATGATTTATTGTGCTTAACTCTTTAAGTGGCCAATTTCATAATCAAGTAAATTGCCTAGGGGAAACTAACAATGAGTTCTCAAATGCCTAGTTTAAATTTATGCCTTTTATTTTAGTGTATCTTAAATTTCTATCTTGGTTGACCATTATATGGGAATGGGTTGCACTTGCTTCACAACCTTTGATTACAAGATACAAAGGAGAGATACACATGTGTTAAGTTTTGCTTACACCCTTTCTTTATATGGCATTTATATGGGAATGGGTTGCTTTTGCTTCACACCCTTTTGTTTAGAAAAGTGTAAGATACTTAACACTTAGGACTTGCAGTGAGAACTTTGAATGAGAGTGATTCTACATAATGTTGCAAAGTAAATGAATTCTATAGGGCCTTAGCCTTTTCTCATCATTTGATACATCACTTTAATTTTTATTGCATAACTTTAAAATCAACAATTAAAATCAACCAATCCACTTCTTAAAACAAAGCCTTGGACTCGTAATCGCTTCATCGTCTTTCCGACTATCCTTGTGGTTAGACACTTGGACTTACCAATTATTATAACTTGACAACCTACACTTGGGTTCATAAGCGCAGAAGTATTTCGGACATGTCAGCTTTTGACACTTACCCCGTCATCATCTTGTCCGAACTTTTGAATGACCAAAAGGTAAGGTTAGTTCATTTGCTTGGTAAATACAAAAAGGCTTTTAGTTGGACTCTTGCCGACCTCCAAGGAATAAGCCCGTTAATATGTATATATAAAATTCACTTGGAGGACGGGGCAAAAACATCAAGGCAATTTCAACGCTGGTTGAATCCTAACATGCAAAAAGTGATTAAGAACGAGGTGTTAAAATTGTTAGATGCAAAGATCATCTATCCAATCTCGGATAGTAAATGGGTTAGTCCAATTCAAGTGGTACCGAAAAAATCGGGTCTTATGGTAGTCAAGAATGAATCAAACGAGTTGATTCCACAAAGGGTCACCACTGGGTGGCGAATGTGCATTGACTACCGTAAACTCAATGAGGCAACTCGTAAAGATCATTTTCCACTCCCCTTCTTGGATTAAACTCTAGAGAGGGTAACATGCCATGAATATTACTCGTTCCTCGATGGTTTTTTCGAGTACAATCAAATTGAGATTGACCTAGATGATTAAGAAAATACCACATTTACATGTCACTTTGGCACCTTCGCCTATTGAAGAATGCCATTTGATCTATGTAATGCACCGGCCACTTTCCAACGGTGTATGCTAAGTATCTTTAGTGATATTGTGCAAAGAACTTTGAAAGTTTTTATGGATGACTTTACCATATGTGGTAAGTCATTTGATAATTGCTTGACGAACCTGAAATAGGTTTTGGAACGATGCGTGAAAAAATAATTAGTGTTAAATTGGGAGAAGTGCCACTTTATAGTTACCAAAGGTATCGTATTGGGGCACATCATTTCGTCAGAAGGAATTGAAGTTGACAAAGCAAAGATCGAATTGATTGCCAAACTTCCTACACCCAAGAATGTGAAAGATGTTCGATCATTTCTAGGACATGCCGGGTTCTATCGGAGGTTTATCAAGAACTTATGTTCCATTTCCAAGCCGATGTGCAATCTACTCCTTAAAGACTCGCCATTTGAATGGGATGCCAAGTACGAAGAAGCCTTTATCTCTCTGAAGCATATGCTCACCACCGCGCCAATTATGCAAACACCGGACTGGAGCTTGCCATTCGAGCTCATGTGTGACGCGAGCGACTATGTGGTTGGAGCGGTTCTTGGTGAACGAAAAGACAAAAAACTGGGTGTAATTTACTATGCAAGCCGCACGTTGAACGATACTAAAATGAATTACACCATAACATAGAAAGAGCTTCTGGCAATTGTCTTCGCCTTGGACAAGTTTCGATCCTATTTGATAGGATCGCCCATTGTTATTTTCACGGATCACGCGGCTTTAAAGTATTTGTTCACAAAAAAGGATGCCAAGCCGCAGCTTCTTAGGTTGATACTCCTGTTGTAAGAGTTTCATTTAAGCAACAAGGACAAAAAGGGAGTCGAGAACGTAGTGGCCGATCATCTGTCTCGACTCACTTTTACGAACAACATCGAAGAAAGCCCGATCCAAGACTCATTTCTAGACGAGCAATTGTTAGCGATCTCGACACTCCCATGGTATGTAGACATTGTAAACTATCTTGTAATCGATAAGATATCGAAGTCATGGGGTGCACAAGACAGAAAAAGATTCTTGAGTGAAGTGGGTCGATTCTACTGGGATGAACCGTATCTGTTCAAATGTTGTGCGGATCAGATTATCCGCCGGTGCATTCCGGATGAAGACGTAGAGAGAGTTCTGTCCTCCTGCCATTCTGAAGCTTGCGGAGGACACTTCTTGACAAAGAAGATTGCCGCCAAGATTTTGTAAAGCGGACTGAACTGGCCGTCGCTCTTTAAGGCGCACAACATTTTTGCAAGGCATGTCAAAGATGCCAAATGCTTGGAGGGATCTCCAAGAGGAATATGATGCCACTCAATCCAATCATGATGATCGAAATCTTCGATTGCTGGGGCATTAACTTTATGGGACAATTCTCATCCTCCTACGAAAACCTTTACATTCTAGTTATTATGTTTCAAAATGGGTGGAAGCCCAAGCATGCAAGAAAAACGATCATAAAGTGGTGATCTGATTCTTGAAAGAACACATTCTTGCACGCTTTGGCACACCTAAGGCAATAATAAGCGATGGCGGTACTCACTTTTGCAATACAACATTTCACATTAATGCAAAACTATGGTGTAAACCACAAAGTATCGCTCGCTTATCATCCTTAAACTAATTGTCAAGCCGAGTTGGCAAATAAGGAGATCAAACAGATTCTGGAAAAAACGATAAACCCGAACCGCAAGGATTGATCGTTAAGACTGACCAACGCACTTTGGGCTTACCGTACTGCGTACAAAATAACTCTAGATATGTCTCTGTGAGGATCCGGACTCGCGACCCGAGAGAGGGAAGAGTCCTCGTTCTCGGTTTTCTTGAAAAAGTGTTTTGTAGAGTCGCCCATTTGTTTTACGAGAAAACAAACAAAAGATCGTACGATGGACAATTCGGAAACGAATCATCTTTCCTACGTTTAAAACCAGAGATTTATTTTGAGAATTTACTTTGCTAGGGTTCGGGAACTACGTTACGAGTTGGGAAAGTGTTAGGCACCTAATTCGCCCTTTCGGTCTCTTAATGGATCATGTATCTAATTCCTATTTTAGATATCTTGCAAGTAATTCGAATGGTTTTCAGAACTGTCCGTTCCGGATAAATTTAGTCTAAAATACTAATTTGAAATCAGACTCGAGCTTTGCGAGCGCTTACGTATTCATTCGTAGAATGAAATCAGAGTCTCGTAGTTCCATTCTTTTTGGAAACTGTTTTTGTATTTTTTGTTTGTTTTGAAAACGTGTCAAAACGTATTTTAGTCTTCTTGTAAAATTTAGAAAGGACTTATTTTGAAAGTAGTGAACTTCTTTGCAAGTTATCTAAATTTCTATATTAAAACGGATATTGAAATGCAGTATTAAAATTAGAAAAGTTGTAGAAAAGCGTACCTGATGTGCTTGAAGAATAGAATAGAGCCTTGCCTTGATTTCCTTCTTTGCCTCCTTCTCTCTCTAAAACTTTCTCTCTCCAAAACTTTCTCTCACTAACTTTCTCTCTCTAAAAATTCCCTCAAAGAAAGACCTCTCTAATAATTTTGACAGAATCTCCACTTACTAAAAACACTATTCAATGTTGATCCTAGAATGAGAGTCCAATGGTCCTATTTATAGGGAAAATCTCGCCAAAAAACGCTCCAAAAGAAACAAAGAGGCAACAAAGGTTATGTTAGACTCCCAACATGTCCGGAAATGGAGTCTTTCCTAACGGTCTTCTATATGCATGATGACTCAACACTTAATGCAAGATGCTTTGTTTTAGGAAAACCAGTGTTCGCACGAGAGTCGTGGATTGGGGTGTTCACAGTCTCCCTATCACATTGTCTACGGAAAACCATGTTATTTGCCAGTAGAGTTGGAACACAAATTATACTGTGCAACCAAGATGGTTAACTTTGATTTAGAAAAAGCCGGGGTTGATCGTAAGTTACAAATTGATGAAATTGAGGAATTGAGAAGAGATGCATATGATAACGCGAAGATAAACAAAGAACGTGCCAAAAAATTTCATGATAAATGATAAACGCGTAATTTTGTAGTCGCTAACGCCATTTTGATTGTGATTATCGCGTTTATTTTAGCCTATATTAATTAAATTAACCCACTTTTTGTACACACACTAAGAATATCAAGAATTGCTTTAACATGGCTCAAAGTAGCCTTTTCTAGTGTCTTGATTGTACTTTCAGGCTATGGAAGCAAGTTGGGAAGAATTCAAAGAAGATAGAAGCCAAAAGAGAAAAAGAAAGTTGCCCGAATCTGCCCTCTTATCAATCAGAGGCCACCTTTTAGTGCAGAATCTGCCCTCTGATCGATCATAGGATGCTCTGATCGATCAGAGCCCACCTTTATTGAGCAAATATCCCCTCTAATCGATCAGAGGATCCTCTGATCGATCAAAGACCTCCCAGATTACAAAGAACAGTCCCCAAAAGCAGTTTTTTCTCCCCTTTTTATTCATTGAAACTCCCAAAAATTGGCTATTATCCAATGGACAAAGGGGATAGTTTCTCTTGGATCTTTAGTAGAGAGAGGAGAAGGAGACAACACACCTATCTATATATAGTACCCATTATTGTATTAAAAGGAGGACTTAGACTTTTGGATTATTAATAGTTTTATTTACTTGTCTTGAATATCATTCTCTCTCTCTAGAATTTGTAATTTATTATCCTCATTGAAGAAAATGGAATACACTTCTATAATTCTTGTCTCTACATTTATTATGGAGTAAATTTCTTTAATAAGGATAAAAGATGAAGTTTGTAATGCATTAATTATGTAAGTTCATTTCTCATTCCATTGTTAGTATTGTTAAATACTTGTTGAATCCTTCATCTTCTCCATTTAATCAACCATCCATAAGCTAGTAAGATAATCTTCATAAGATGATTTGACTTTGTATGCCTTGTATACATAGTTCTCAAGCATTAATGAAGAGATGATACACTTTTGTATTTTTTACTAGCCTGTGTCCATTCCTTCTATGAATGAGATACTTTTCATTGCCAAGCAAGATTAGTCTTTGATATTCATGGAAACACCATAAATTTGAGATTCCAATCCTTGAATGCTTTAATGATATGTTGAGTGCTTTCTACACTTTATGTGATTTTGAGACTTAATATTTTCTTAGTTAAGGTGTTGCCAAAGAGGATCTCTTAAATTTATGTCATAAACAACTCCACTAATCACCCTAAGGATTCAATTTGTATTTATCAAATATGTCTATACCGGATGGTTTATCCTCCACCTAGACCTCCCAATCTTAGGCAAATGAAATGTTATGATTTATTGTGCTTAACTTTTTAAGTGGCCATCTTCATAATCAAGTCAATTGCCTAGGGGAAACTAACAATGAGTTCTCAAATGCCTAGTTTAAATTTATGCCTTTTATTTTGGTGTATCTTAAGTTTGAATCTTGGTTGAACATTATATGGGAATGGGTTGCCTTGCTTCACACCCTTTGATTACAAGATACAAAGGAGAGATACACTTGTGTTATGTTTTGCTTACACCCTTTCTTTATGTGGCATTTATATGGGAATGGGTTGCTTTTGCTTCACACCCTTTTGCTTAGAAAAGTGTAAGATACTTAATACTTAGGAATTGCATTGAGAACTTTGAATGAGATTGATTCTACATAATGTTACAAAAGCAAATGAATTCTATAATGACTTAGCCTTTTCTCATCATTTGTTACATCACTTTAATTTTTATTGCATAACTTTAAAATCAACAACTAAAATCAACCAATCCACTTCTTTAAACAAAGCCTTGCACTCGTAATCACCACATCGTCTTTCCGACTATCCTTGTGGTTCGACACTTGGACTTACTAAGTATTATAACTTGACAACCTACACTTGGGTTCCTAAGCGCGGAAGTATTTCGGCCACGTCAAGTTTTTGGCGCCGTTGCAGGGGATACGGCGAAAGACGGATTACGGGTTTTGTACAAAAAAACCGCTTTGTAAGTATCTCCTCTCCCCTTGTGAATAAGTTTTTCTCGCTTATTATTTTCTTCTTTTATAGGTGGAAATTTTCTTTAACATCACCTTCCCGGGCTTATGCTCGGGGACGTGTACATTGATCTTCGCATAAGTCCACCAAGAGACAAAACACCACCGAGGCATCCTTCACCCACTCCATCTGAGATGGATAACAAAGACAATGAGTCAAATGCCGGAGAGAACAATGATCACAATCATCCGGTTCGCACCATGCGAGATTATCTTCAACCTCCTGGAGGCACTTCAAACTCTTGCATTATCATTCCCGCGAGTCAAGCCGGAACATTTATTCTCAAACCGGGTATGTTGCAACATATACCATCATTTCATGGTATGGATTCCGGAAACCCTTACTTGCATTTAAAAGATTTTGAGGAAGTTTGCTCTACTTTTAGAGAAGCTAACACAAGAGGAAGTAATGAGGTTAAAATTTTTTCCATTCTCTTTAAAGGACAAAGGAAAAATATGGCTAAATTCTCTACATCCCAATTCCATTCGAACTTGGCAAGAATTACAAACCGAATTTTTAAAGAAATTATTTCCCGTTCATCAAACCAATGCTTTGAGAACGCAAATTTCAAATTTTTCTTCTAAAGAAAATGAAAGTTTTTACAAGTGTTGGGAAAGATACAAAGAGCTTTTGAATTCTTGCCCTCATCATGGACATGAGACATGGAGTATTGTTAGCTAATTCTATGAATCACTCACTCCCGCCATGCGCACATTTTTGGAAACGATGTGTAATGGAAATTTTTTGAGCAAAAGTCCGGAGGACGCTTTGTTGTACGTTGATGAAATAGCCGAAGGTGACCAAAATTGGAACACCTACACGGATGAGGTTAAGGGTAAAGTTTCCGAGAGAGGTGGTTTGTACCAATTGTCCAAAGGTGATGACATTGAGTTGAAATTTATTCAATTGTCAAAGAAAGTCGAAGCCATGGAGTCTAGTAAAATGAGGGAAGGTAGTGTAGGTACTAGCACCGTTTGTGTCATTTGTGAGAAGGTGGGACATTCCACAGAGGAGTGTCACACAATTCCGGCTTCAAAGAGGTCCTTCAAAGTCCCTCACAATTCAATCCTATGAACTCATACTCTAGGCCACACAATGACCCATTTTCTCAAAGGTACCATGAAGGGTGGAGGAATCATCCTAACTTTAGTTGGGGAGGAAATCAAAATGCTCATCAAAATTCCAATGCAAATTCAAACTCCTACCAACAAAGACCACCTCCACCCCAAAACAACTCTTTTGGCCAAACTAACCCAAACCCAAATGCAAATTTGGAGTCTCTCTTACGGCAATTTATAGATAAGACCAATAGAGAGGTTGGTGATTTAAAAACCCATATGTCCAAACTCACCACCGCTTTGTCCACTCAAGAAAAAGGAAAATTTCCATCTCAACCCTTAGCTAACCCAAGAGGCCAAGGTTTAGTGATCAATGAGGATGAGCCGAGTGGGAATGTCGAAGAGTTGAAATCCATCACCATCCTTAGGAATGGAAAATAGATTGACAAAACTATTGTTCCTAAGGCCAAAAGGCTGGTGGACATAGCCGAGTCAAGTTAAGTTGAGGAGATCACCCAAGAAGAGAGAATGAGGGAAGAAGAGAAAGTTGGAAAAGACGATTTGGAGAAAATCAAGAATCGTGTTAAAATCCCTTGTCCGGAGAGATTATCTCAACCTTTCAAAGAGACCCGAAATACCGAAATTCTTGATGTTTTTAAACAAGTCAAAATTAACATTCCATTGCTTGATGCGGTAAAACAAATTCCTTCTTATGCAAAATTTTTAAAAGATTTGTGCACCACTAAGAGGTGATTGAATGTTAAAAAGAAGGCATTTATGGCGGAACAAGTGAGTTCAATAATGCAAGGCACTCGAATTCGAAAATTCAAAGATCCCGGTTGCCCCACTATTTCTTGTTTGTTTGGCAACTTTAGAATAAAAAATGCTTTGCTTGATTTGGGTGCGAGTGTTAATGTTTTGCCATTTTCGGTCTACCAACAATTGGGTTTAGGAGAGTTGAAACCCACAAAAGTCACGATCCAATTGGCGGATCGATCGGTCAAGATTCCAAGGGGAATTGTAGAGGATGTGTTAGTTCAAATTGATAAATTCTATTTTCCAGTGGATTTCATAGTTCTTGACATGCAACTGGTATCTAATCCCGGAAATGAGATTCTCGTAATTTTGGGAAGACCCTTTCTTGCAACATCAAATGCTATCATCAATTGCAAGAATGGGATAGTAAAATTGGCCTTTGGAAATATGACTCTTGAGCTCAACGTGTTTTCAATAAGTAATAAAAAAGATGATTTTGATGATGAAATTGAACATGTAGACATGATAGAGTCATTAGTACAAGACCATTTTTCTTTCACTTATGAATCGGAATCATTGGAGGCTTTGTTAACCACTCCCAATGATCTCGAGGAATGTGTGCATTTGTTTTCTTTGGATGATAGGAACAAGGAAGAACTCTTGAAGAATAAAGAAAATGCACTAGTAGAACCACCAAAGCTTGAAGGAAAGATGGAGCTCAAGCCTCTTCCTAGCAATTTGAAGTACACTTTCCTAGGTACTCTCGAAACCTACCCCGTGGTAATCTCCTCCGAACTTTCAAAGGATCAAGAAGAACGGGTGGTAAGTGTGCTAAGTAAGTATCGAAAAGCTTTTGGGTGGAAGTTGGCCTACCTCCAAGGAATTAGTCCATTGATTTGCACTCATAAAATTCACTTGGAGGAATGTGCAAAATCATTAAGACAATTTCAACGCCGGTTAAATCCTCACATGCAAGAAGTAGTAAGAACCGAGGTCTTGAAATTGCTTGATGCCAAGATCATTTATCTGATTTCGGATAGCAAATGGGTGAGTCTGACCCAAGTTGTGCCTAAAAAATCTGGGCTTACGGTAGTTAAAAATGAAAATGATGAGTTGATACCCCAAAGAGTCACCACCGGGTGGCGAATGTGCATAGACTACTGTAAGTTAAATGAAATCACTAGAAAGGACCATTTCCCTCTCCCATTTTTAGATCAAACACTTGAAAGAGTAGCGGGTCATGAGTTCTATTCTTTCTTAGACGGATTTTTCGGGTACAACCAAATCAAAATTGATCTTGAGGACCAAGAGAAAACAACCTTCACATGCCCGCTCGGTACTTTGCTTTTCGAAAAATGCCTTTTGGCTTGTGCAACGCACCGGCCACTTTTTAAATATGTATGTTGAGCATATTTAGTGATATGGTAGAAAAAACTCTAGAGGTTTTTATGGACGATTTTACCGTTTATGGTAAGTCGTTCGATAATTGTTGCTCAATGTTGAACATGTTTTAGAAAGGTGCGTTGAGAAACAACTTGTCCTCAATTGGGAGAAATGTCACTTCATGGTGATGAAGGGCATTGTATTGGGCCATGTCATATCGGGGAAAGGCATTGAAGTGGACAAGGCAAAGATCAAGCTCATCTCAAAGCTCCCCACCCCCAAGACAATCAAAGATGTTCGCTCATTCTTGGGACATGCCGGATTCTACCGAAGGTTCATTCAAAACTTTAGCGCCATTGCTAAGCCCATGTGCAAATTACTCTTGAAGGAAGCCCCTTTTGAATGGACTTCTATAATTCTTGTCTCTACATTTATTATGGAGTAAATTTCTTTGCTAAGGCTAAAAGATGAAGTTTGCAATGCATTAATTATGTAAGTTCATTTCTCATTCCATTGTTAGTATTGTTAAATACTTGTTGAATCCTTCATCTTCTCCATTTAATCAACCATCCATAAGCTAGTAAGATAATCTTCATAAGATGATTTGACTTTGTATGCCTTGTATACATAGTTCTCAAGCAATGAAGAGATGATACACTTTTGTATTTCTTACTAGCCTATGTCCATTCCTTCTATGAATGAGATACTTTTCATTGCCAAGCATGATTAATCTTTGATATTCATGGAAACACCATAAATTTGAGATTCTAATCCTTGAATGCTTTAATGATATGTTGAGTGCTTTCTACACTTTATGTGATTTTGAGACTCGATATTTTCTTAGTTAAGGTGTTGCCAAAGAGGATCTCCTAAGTTTATGTCATAAACAACTCCACTAATCACCCTAAGGATTCAATTTGTATTTATCAAATATGTTTATATCGGATGGTTTATCCTCCACTTAGACCTCCCAATATTAGGCAAATGAAATGTTATGATTTATTGTACTTAACTCTTTAAGTGGCCATCTTCATAATCAAGTCAATTGGCTAGGGGAAACTAACAATGAGTTCTCAAATGCCTAGTTTAAATTTATGCCTTTTATTTTGGTGTATCTTAAGTTTGAATCTTGGTTGAACATTATATGGGAATGGGTTGCCTTGCTTCACACCATTTGATTACAAGATACAAAGGAGAGATACACTTGTGTTATGTTTTGCTTACACCCTTTCTTTATGTGGCATTTATATGTGAATGGGTTGCTTTTGCTTCACACCCTTTTGCTTGGAAAAGTGTAAGATACTTAATACTTAGGAATTGCATTGAGAACTTTGAATGAGATTGATTCTACATAATGTTGCAAAGCAAATGAATTCTATAATGCCTTAGCCTTTTCTCATTATTTGATACATCACTTTAATTTTTATTGCATAACTTTAAAATCAACAACTAAAATCAACCAATCCACTTCTTTAAACAAAGCCTTGGACTCATAATCACCACATCGTCTTTCCGACTATCCTTGTGGTTCGACACTTGGACTTACCAAGTATTATAACTTGACAACCTACACTTGGGTTCCTAAGCGCGGAAGTATTTCGGCCACGTCAATAAATCCATTTTGAGAAAAGAATTCAAACTTGGGCACAAAGTTCTTGTTTACGACACTCGTCTGCACCTTTTCCCGGAAAAGTTGAAGTCTCATTGGACCGGCCCATACATTTCCGACATGTATTTCCTTTTGGGGCTGTGAATGTTGAGGATCCCAAAACTGGCTTCGTGTTCAAAGTGAACAGACAACGCCTTAAGCAGTTTTTGGAATTCCCACCTCGAGAGGAGTCCGCCCCTCTCGAAGACCCGACTTATGCCTAACAAGCATGGTTCGATTTTGTAAATAATATTTTTGTTAGTATTTTTTAGTTTCAGGAATTTTTATAGGAGAATCAGGTGTAATTGGGAATATATGGACCAAGTTGCGGGGAGCCATAAGGTGTTATAGAGAAAATCATGGAAGACAAATTTTTCTTGCAGTTTGGTCCATGATCAATCATGGTCCAACGATGATCGATCATGGAGGAAAAAAAAATTGGCAAAGTGAAGCATGATCGATCATGGTCCAACCATGATCGATCATAGAAGACAAAGAAGTTGGCAGTGGGCAGCATGGTCGATCATGGGAATTCTATGATCGATCATTCTTCTAATTTTGGTTGTGCAGATTACACCATGATCGATCATGGTCTAAATTTAAAACAGGGGAACCGTAAACAAAGCTCCCATTTCTCATTTTCCCCTTTCCTAAACCTCTCCAAACCCTAGCCTCTTCACCCCCATTCTTTCCAAATCTTCCCCAAACACCATTTACATCCTTCCCCACCTAAAATCACCCATCTAATCTCCCAATTTCTAGCCTCAATCATAAAACCCACCTCAAACTCCTTTTTTCTCTTTCTTTACTCCAATTTCGAGCCCTAGCCACTCAAATCTCAAAATTTCTCATATTTTTCCCTTCTAAAGCATGGCAATACTGCTCTATGGCTTCCTCTAACCCTCCCACCAAGCCAGTTGTCTTTGTCGCGCGACAATCATCTTCACTATATAATGCCCTTGCTGAGCTTATTCCACCTCATTCTCTCCTTTCACTTTCTCTCTCTAGCTCTCTTTCTCTATTCTCTTAAGCAAGGAAGCCCTGCCACTTTTCTGACTTTTTCGACTTTTCATATATTCTACACACACTCAGATGGATCCCGGACAGCCGGATCGACTTGAGGGTGACCAGGATGAGGTCACCTTTACCGACGCTCAGGGCGTTCTTCGATGCAGCCCTCACCATGATGATTGGGAGGACCTCGACTGATACGGCGAGGATGGGGTGGACCGCGGTCGGGCGGTGGTCTATCGTGACGTCACCCGGGCTGCTCTAGTCCCGGATGTTCCGTGGCTTTTGATGGAGCCTATTTCGCACGAGATCCGTCGCCGGTCTCTGGTATGTCTTCTTCTTCTTTTCTTATCTGTTCTATTATTTCTGTCGTTTCCTGCATGTATTTTAAACAATGTTTATTTATGCATGTCTGCCTAGAAATAGCGTCCGATTTTAGCGAACACATACTTTTTACCTGTGATACCTCTTAGGTTTTTAGAAAACTACATAATGTACCCTCATAACTCTATAACTCTCATAATTACACCAAAATACCCTCAGGTTTTAAAAATTAAATAATTTACCCTTATAACCCTATAATTGTCATAATTACACCAAAATACCCTCAGGTTTGGAAAATTACATAATTTACCCCTATAGCCCTACATTTCTCATAATTACACCAAAGTACCCTCAGTTTTGGAAAATTACATAATTTACCCCTATAACCCTATATCTTTCATAATTACACCAAAGTACCCTCAGGTCTTGAAAAATTACATATTTTACCCTTATAACCCTATATCTCTCATAATTACACCAAAGTACCCTCAGGTCTTGGAAAGTTACATAATTTACCCCTATAACCCTATATCTCTCATAATTACACCAAAGTACCCTTAGGTTTGGAAAATTACATATTTTACCCCTATAACCCTATATCTCTCATAATTACAGCAAAGTACCCTCAAGTTTTGGAAAATTACATAATTTACCCCTATAACCCTATATCTCTTATAATTACACCAAAGTACCCTCAGGTTTTAGAAAATTACATAATTTACCCCTATAACCCTATATCTCTCATAATTATACCAAAGTACCCTCAGGTTTTGAAAAATTACATAATTTAGCCCTATAACCCTATATCTCTCATAATTACACCAAAGTACCCTTATGTTTTGAAAAATTACATAATTTATCCCTATAACCCTATATCTCTCATAATTACACCAAAATACCCTCATAATTGTGTACTCATTCCTTTGTTTGCAGTGGGTTGGCTGTGGTTGGGGTTCCCCCAACACCATTTCCTTAGAGTGTCGACAAGCGCCGGCCCCTGTCCAGGAGTTGCTCCTTGCGACTCCTTTTGGCTCTTTCTTTGATGCCCTCCCGGAGCGGGTATCCAGGGCAGATGTATTGGTGTCGGCTCTTACCTGTCATTGGTGGGACACACTCAGACTTTTCACTGGAGCTGGGGGGAGATGACGATGACCCCGCTCGATTTATTTGCTTTGACTGAGATTCCTTCAGGGGGTCCCTATACAGATCGTTGTCCCTTCGCGTCTGACAGCAGAGGGAATTGTTGGCACACTAGGATGGTTCCCGGAGCGACGGAGTTCCGGTGATACGATTCCTCGGGCTGTCTTGGTTACGCGGCTAGCCACAGATTGAGCTCGATTAGCTGCTTCAGGAGCGCCGATGACCCGCCAGGAGGCGCGTTAGTATGCCCGCGTCCTCCTTCTACTGACGCGCCATGATCTGTTCGAGGCCCGTGGGGTGGACATGGCCCATCTCTGGTGGTTGCCCTATCTCCGGGATTTCAGCATCATGTTCGACTATGACTGGGGGGGGGCTTTATTCTGGCTGTCTTGTACGATGCTATGGACCAGGTTTCTCGCCATCTAGCCCTGAACCTCAAGGGATTTTCTTTGTTGTGGGAGGTATACACTTTGTTCCCTCACCTTTGCTTTAGTCCCTTATATTTATTATCTGTTGTTGCTGATATTCTTTATGTCTCCTCCTCAGAGTTGGTTCGTGGCGTATACCCTTTTGGGTCGTGCCCAGGTGGATCTCCTCGTCGAGAACGAGGATCAGTTTCCCTTTCTCTGCCGATTCATTGCGGGGAACTACAAGGCTCCCTATGTATACCGGACTCGGGAGACCGGAGCTGCTGCCGTCCATGACCTGCTGGAGGGGCAGGTAAATATCTTAGTATTCTTTCTTTTCAATAAATAAATTGTAAAATAGAATATAAATAACTGAAATGATATTTTGTTTTCTTTGTAGATTAAGTGGGCCCCTAGGGTGATATAGGTCTCCATTTCGGATATGGCCGCGCTCTGACCGCCTCGAGGACCATGCAGCTGATTAGGAATGAGTACGGCCTTCATTTTTACTTGGCTGAGAGAGTTATTCGTCAGCATACACTGGCTCAGTGGCCTCGAGTTCCACTATTTCCACCGGTTCTTATGAGGCGGACGGGTGAGATTGACCCGGTGACGGTGTAGGCCTTGGTTGACGGGCTTGGCTTTCAGACTTTCATTGAGGAGGGAGACTATGCTGCTTTCTGATTAAGCCAAAATATTGCATTTTTATATGTATTTGTGTGGCTTAATATGTATGAATTTGATTTTAATTATCCTAAATTGTTAAGAATTGAGTTTTTATCATGAAATAGGATAATATGTTGGTTTCTAGTGCATTTTAGCCTTTTTACAGGTTAAAAATGAATAAGAACGAATATAGAAGCAAATTCCCCAAAGATAGTCATTGCCGGTCAAATTCGGAGCTGAATTGAGTTCAAGAAGTGAACCGAAAGCAAATTCCAAGCTCAAGCATGAAGAAAGTTGATGGAAGAGACTACGAGAAGCCAATAGAGCAATCCCAAGTAGAGAAGAGTCATTTATCGAGAAATTTTAGAATGAAGAAGAGATCCACCGCGCGCAACATCTCTGTTCCGGCTATTTCTGGTATTTATCTGTATAGAATTTGAAGAAATATCCAGAGACAAAAGTTGTAGTGCTCTGAATTAGCTACGCGTGGACGAAAACCTTGCGTCAATCGGAGTTTGGAGCACAAAGTTATGGCTGAAATACGAACAGTGCGCTGGAGGAGCAGATTCCTGCGCGAATGAATAAAATAATTGAAGGTGCAAGAATTTATTGAAAGTGGGCCTAGCCCAGATGGTTTGTGTGAGAAATGCTCTCTTTGTGGTCTCGGATTCAAGTCTTATTGGCAACAATTTATTGTTCGTTTTTGATCAATGTTTGAAGCCAATTAATGAGCCCATCCAATGACAAACCTAATTAAATTAGGTTTGTAAAATTATATAAAGTCTCATCATCATCATCAATAGAAGCCGAACAACAGCAGCCAGAAGCCGTGCCCTCTCTTTTTCTCCTTTTCTCTTCATTCTTTTTTTCTCTCTCCATTCTTTTCTTCTTTCTTTCTTTAATTAATTTTTCTTTTACAACATTAAAGCTTACCCAGGCGGCATTTCCTCCTACTCAAGGCATCCCAGTGGTTGACCTTACTCCCGAGGAGGGCTCGGGTGATAGTGGGAGCATGTCAAAACGCGCTCGAGTAGATTAGCTTTTTCTTTTCCTGCATTTAGTGTTAGTTTGGAACAGACATGTAGTTTTTTAATTTTAAAGACTTGTAGATAGAGTTTTAGTTTTTGAAAACTATTATTTTTATTTTTTACGAAAGAATCCTCATTCGTGCCTGATGATATACATGTATTCCCTTATTTGTGATAATTTAAATGAATCAGTAATTTAGGAGCCATACCTTGTAACGCGGTAGTACTTAGGGTCCCTGCAAAAGAACAAAGTGAGAACACGAATTCATCCAGAAGTGGTTCTTTTGGCAAGAATGACTCTTATGTGCAAGAAAAACAAAAATATGGTACACCTAAAGAGGATTGTCGCGCGAGAATCCCTCCTGGGCATGGGTTTGTCGCGCAACAAACAGGCACAGGACCCTCTTTTTTGCTATAAATACACCCATCTTCCTTCCTTCATCCTCACACCTTTCCCAAAATGTCTCCTTATCGCACAAATTCTGATTTTTCTTGTGTTAAAGCCCGAGATGCTCTGATATCTTCTGAAAACGGCTTGAATTTTGGTGCATTCAGTCCCTTGGCGAGCTGGTGCCATCGTCCTGTAGATTTTTCCTTTTTGCTTGGTGCTTTGTATTTCTGGAGCCCTGCGGATCATCTTTTTCGTTTTGGGCTTGATGAGCTCTGTCCGACTTATGAGGAGTTTTCCTGGTTGTTACGTTTTGATGTTCGTCTCCCGATGGTAGTTCCCATAGAGGAAATCGGTCCCCGAGACATGCTGATTGCTCTGTTAGCCATTCCCCAAGCGGCCTGTGATGGTTTTATTACCGACGGACTCTTTGACCTCCATAAAATGGTGAGGTTCTTTCATCGTTACGAGGAGAGAGCCTCTTACGGCGTGGGTCGTACTGCGGCGGCCTTGATCTGCCTTGTTTCTGATATGTTACTGGTGACGGGTTCCTCCCGTGTTGATCCGACTATTCTGAGTCTGATTTACCAGGCTAGAAATGGGGAGTCTATAGTGCCAATCGTTCTTGCAGAGACTTTGAATGGCCTAGATGATATTCAAAGGGGGGCTTCGCCCTTCTTCAGGGACAGTCCGCGCTTGCTATACATGTGGCTGTTGGAGCATTTTCGATCGGTGGGCTTCAACGGGGTTCGGCTCGACAATCCGACTCATTTCTTCCATCGTCCTCTCTTCGGTGCTTTGACCATGTCTTCCTCTGATTGGATGATGTGGTTTTCGGAGAACTTCGTGCCATTCGGTGGAACATCCCTTGGTGGAAGTTGAGGGCGATGGTGCTTAGTACCGGGGGACCGAATTATGTTCGGCTCCGCGGGCTCTGGTTTACCTCCTTTTATCTCCCAAGACGTCTTCTTCGGCAGTTCAACGTTCCTCAGGACATTCCCCTCGGTCTGAAAAACTTCTCTTCTGAATCTAATTTTGTGACCCAGCATGTTTCTTTATCGGTAGAGATAATGTGGCGTGCTCGACTGACTCGTCAATTCAACTATGCCCATTTCGGTATTACCTGGCCCCTCAGGGCTGACATTATCAGCTCTTGTTGGGGCTCTCTGGAAGGAGAGCTGATTGATGATCCCTTCCAAATGGAGTGGTTCCGGTTCATGGATATTGAACCCATAGAGGAGAACATTGTCTTTGCGTATCAAATCCTGGACGAGGCTCGTATTGATTTGGCCACTGAGGACCCAGTGTGGCCAACCCCTAGGATTTAGGTTTTCCTGTATGCTGTATCTCCTTTGTAACTTTCGGTATTCTGAACCACCTTAATAATATACGAGGGACTATTTTATGGGAAATAAATTTCTTTACAAAGTTTAAACCGGGCCTGAAGTTACTTTTCAGGTTGCCTACGTTCCCCTTTTTAATTTTTCCAAAACACAATTTCGAGTTGGGGCTCAGGATTACGTAGTTCTTATCTATACATGCTACATCTATTGGTAATACTTCTTCAGTCGATCCATGTTGACCGATGAATGCAGCAATTGTCCGTCCAAGTCAGTGAGTATGGCGGCGCCCCCTGTATCAATCTCTTTGACGATATACGGCCCAGTCCATTTCTGCCCAAACTTCCCCTTGGGTCCCTGGCTGGCTCTCGAATTTCTTTCAATACGATGTCGTTCTCATTGATACCCCGAGTCTTCACTTTCTGGTTAAATGCTCGAACGATTCTCTTCTGATACCCTTGATGGTGGTACACGGCTTTCAATCTCTTCTCATCTAGCAAGGCCAGTTCATTATAACGTGCCTGGACCCACTCCAGCTCGTTAACTTGATTCTCTAGCATTATTCTGAGAGAGGGGACCTCTAACTCAACAAGGAGGACTGCTTCCATCCCGTATGTAAGTGAAAATGGGGTTGCCCCGGTAGAGACCCTCTCAGTGGTGCGGTATCCCCACAATGCGTATGGTAACTTCTCTGGCTAGTCCCGGCAGGTGTCGGTGTGAACACCCCAATCCACAACTCTCGTGCGAATACTGGTTTTCTTTAAGCATCCTGCATTTTATCATGAGTCATCATGCATGTAGAAAGACTGATAGGAAAGACTCCGATTTCGGACGCGTTGGGAGTCTAAGATAACCTTTGTTGCCTCTTCGCTTACTAGGACGGGGATCGACCTGCCCGGTCAGGTCGTTGGGAGTCTAACATCCCCCTGTCGCACGCCCAACCGTACGGCTACCTGCCAACCGTACGGTTGGCACATGCCAGTCGCACCCCCTAGCCGCACACCCAACCGTACAGCTACCTGCCAGCCGTACGGTTGGCACACCCCTGTCGCACGCCCCAGCCGCACCCCGTGCGGCTACCCCTGCGGTTGGCCTCTTTTGGAGCGTTTTTGGCACAAATGTTGCTATAAATAGGACCCTTGGGATCCCATTTGAGGGATCAACATTGAATAGTATTTTTGGTAAGTAGGAGCTTTGTCAAAGTTTTGAGAAAATCATTTTTAGAGAAATTCTGAGAGAGAAGGCTAATGAGAGAGAAGGCTAGTGAGAGGAAATTAGTGAGAGAAAGCTTTAGAGAGAGAAAGTTCTAGAGAGAGAAGGAAGGCAAGGCAAGGCTCTCCTATCTTCTCCAAGCGCAGCAGGTATAACTTTCTACCACTTCTCTAAATTTCGGTATTACATTTCTATATTAATTTTAATACAGAAAATTAGATAGCTTGCAAAGAAGTTCACTGATTTCAAATAAATCCTTTTTAAGTTTTACAAGAAAACTAAAATCCGTTTTGACACGTTTTCAAAACAAATAAAAATACAAAAAATAGTTTCCAAAGAAAGGAACTACGAGACTCTGATTTCATTCTACGAATGAATACGTAGGCGCTCGCAAAGCTCGAGTCCGATTTTAAAATACCGTTTTAAATCAAATTTATCCAGAAAGGACTATTCTGAAAACTATTCAAACTACTTGCAAGATATCTAAAATAGGAATTAGATGCATGATCCATTAAGAGACCGAAAGGGCGAATTGGGTGCCTAACACCTTCCCAATTCGTAACGTAGTTCCCGAACCCTAGCAAAGTCAATTTTCAAAATAAATCTCTGGTTTCAAACGTATGAAAGGTAATTCGTTTCCGAATTGTCCTTCGTACGATCTTTTGTTTGTTTTCTAGTAAAACAAACTGGCGACTCTACAAAACAAGTTTTCAAAGAAAACCGAGAACGAGGACTATTCTCTCCTGTCTCGGGTCGCGGGTCCGGATTCTCACAGTCGGTCATCTTGCTTAGGATATTTTTTAGATTCTTGTTGGCGGCCTCAACTGCCCCATTGGTTTGTGGTCTATATGGCGAAGATTTGTGTCGGGTAATACCGTATTCCTCCATGACTGTATTAGCCTCTCCTTCGAAGTAGGTGCCGTTGTCCGAGATGATCTCGTGTGGGACCCCATACCGATAGATGATATTCTGTCTGATGAATCGGGGCACCTTTCTGGCCTCAAGGGTTTGAAAAGACTCGGCTTCTATCCATTTGGTGAAGTAGTCGATGGCCACTAGTATGAATCCATGGCCGTTACTGGCTTTGGGCGAAATCTTCCCAATGATGTCGATTCCCTAGGTTGCAAACGGCCAGGGAGTAGTCATGTTGTACAACTCTTTCGGGGGAAGTTTTTGAGATTTGGCATAGATTTGACACTTGTGACAACGGCGTACGTGATTAACGCAGTCGTTCTGCAGGGTAGACCAGTAATAGCCTTATCTGATGATCTTGCGGGCAAGTGTATGGCCGCTCATATGAGGTCCACAATCACCCCCATGTATCTACTCCATCACCCTGACAGACTCTTCTTCAGTGAGACATTGGAGATGGGCTCCGTTGTAGTTTCTCTTATATAGCCTCCCAGCACAAAGTATGAATCTTGATGCTAATCTTCTGAGCGTGACCCGGGTTCTCTTATCTGCTTGCTCGGGATACTGATGGTTTTTCAACAGGTTCATGATGTCGTAAAACTAAGTGGTTGGGTCCCCATTCTCTTCATTTCCTACATCAAGGGCCATGCAGTGTGCTGGTCCTGATTTCTTTTGCACTGTAAGAGTTATTTCTTCCATCCCCTCTGGGATATCTATCATAGATGCCAGGGTTGCTAGTGCGTCAGCAAAACTATTCTATGTCCTGGGGACATAGTAAAAGTCTGCATGCTCGAACCTTCCTGCGACATCCTCTAGTTGGGCGAGGTAAGGGACTAATTTCTCATCTCCGATATTCTGTTCTTTCAGAACTTGGTAGACCACTAGTGATGAATCTCCGTATACCTGTATTTTCTTTATGCCCCTTTGGAGTGCGATCTCTAATTCGATTATACAGGCTTCGTACTCGGCCATGTTGTTGGTGCAGAAGAAGTTCAGACGATATGATACCGGCGAGTGAGTTTGGTCTGGAGAGACTAACAGGATGCCTATCCTGTTTTCGTTTCAGTTGGTGGCCCCGTCAAAGTACAATTTCCAGTCTTCATCGATCTTGACATTCATGATAGTTTCGTCCGGGAATTTGGCTTCCTCTAGCATGTCCCCCAATATCGGATTGTGGGCCAGGTAATCAGCTATGATCTTCCCTTTGACTGCCTTCTGGGTCATGTAGGTGATGTCAAATTCGGAGAGCAGGAATAACCATTTTGCCATACGATTCGAGAAAGCTGGTTTCTCGAAGAGGTATTTCAACGGATCAATTCGCGATGCCAGGATGACCGGGAAAGCCAGCATGTAATGCCATAATTTCTGTGTTACCCAGACGAGAGCGGTGCATGACTTCTCCAATGGTGTGTAATTTTTCTCAAATGGGGACAATTTCTTGCTGATGTAGTAGATGGCCTGCTCTTTCCGTGTATCGGTCAGATGTTGGGCTAGCATGGCTCCTGCAGCCGAATCAATGACGGTCAGGTATAAAATTAGTGGCAATCCGGTCTGTGGCGAGGCTAACACTGGGGGTTTGGAGAGGTAGTCCTTGATTCTATCAAAAGCCTCTTGGCACTGATCGTTCCATTCTCCTGGTGAGGTATTCCTCAAGAGTTTGAAGATGGGTTCGCAAGTCTGAGTAAGCTGAGAGATGAACCTGCTGATGTACTGCAGATTACCCAAAAATCCCCGGACTTCTTTCTCGGTACGAGGCTCGGGCATGTTTTGGATAGCTCGAACTTTGGCAGGGTCCACCTCGATTCCTTTTTTATTGACGACATATCCCAGGATTTTTCATTTGGTTACCTCGAACACACATTTATGCGGATTGAGTCTCATCTGATACTGGCGGAGCCGGTCAAAAAAGGCTCGCAAGGCTGGTACATGGCCTTCCCTTTCGTTCGACTTGATTATCATGTCGTCCACATACACCTCTACTTCTTTGTGAATCATGTCGTGGAAGATAGCTGTTGCTGCCCTCTGATATGTTGCTCCGGCATTCTTCAGCCCGAATGGCATAACGGTGTAGCAGTGTGTCCCCCACGGTGTGATAAATGTTGTTTTCTCTTGGTGATCCGGGTGCATTTTGATCTGATTATACCCAACGAAACCATTTACAAATGACTTCAGAGCTTGGTTGGCGGTATTATCCACTATCAAATCAATGTTGGGTAATGGGAAATCGTCTTTCGGGCAAGCTTTGTTGAGATCTCGGTAATCTACGCACATGCGGACTTTCCCATTTGCCTTTAGAACGGGCACGATGTTGGCTAACCATGAAGGGTACTTGATCACCCGCAAGAACCCCACACTCAGTTGTTTCATCACATCTTCTTTTACTTTCAGGGACCATTCTAGCGTAAGTTTTCTCAACTTCTGCTTGACGGGCCTAAATTCCGGCTTGGTGTGTATCTCGTGCATGAGTATCTGGCTGTTCAAACTTGGCATATCTGCATAGGACCAGGCGAAGATATCCACGTACTCATTCAGAGTTTGTGTGAATTCTTCTCTTTCTGTCTCGCTTACACTCGCCCCAATACGGACCTCTTTTCTTTCATCTTCTGTCCCGAGGTTAATTACAAGAGTGTCTCCTTCCTCGCTCTGTATACGCTGCTCCTCTCGCTCAGGGTGTTCGTTTAGTCTTTCCAACTCCATATAAGCAATTACATAATTAAAATTAACAGGATAACGCAAAACAGAGTCTTCTTTATTGATAATAGTGCTTACAGGTTTAAGTTTAAAAAGTAAATCTAGGAGTGACTCCTCCCTAGCCTTACCCTCACTCTTATCTCTCACCCTTACAATTTCACTCCTTCCCCCCTTTTCTTGGTAGTTGATGTGCCAAGAAATTGGTACATTATAACCCACTAATTTATGCTTTGGAGAGCATATATTTTTATATTTGTTATATTTTTAGTGTTTTTCAGTTGTTTAGAATTAAGTTGGAAGATTACAAAGCAAAAAGAGATTGGTTGCGCACATCACTTGTATTCAAGAAATTTCTGGCATTTATCCATATAGAATTTGAAGAAAACTCCAGAGATAAAAGTTTGAGATCTTTGAGTTAGCTACGTGTGGGCGAAAACCTTGCATCAATCGGAGTTCGGAGAAGAAAGTTATGGCCAAAATAAGATCAGTGCGCTAAAAAATTGATTCTAGCGGGAATGTGTTAATTTAATAAATATGTGATTTTTTTTGGCCCAGCCCACAAGCCCAGAAGCCTTACCATTAAACCCAAGCCCACAACTCAACAAAACCCTAATGTCACAATCCGCTCAATTTTGTCCAAGAAAACCGGAAAATTCCGGAACGTTATGGAGGCTTACGGAATTTTCTAAAACCTTATGGAATTCTGGAGAAAAGCCTCCAACCTTCTAGAGTATTCTAGAAGGACCTAGATGTAGAACTTTCTAGAAAAGCCTAGTTGTAAATAATCTTGGTAGATTATTCTAGAGTATTCTAGTTAGAGATATGTATAGAAAGTTCTGGAATGTAAATCTAGACCATTGGATTGGTTTGATCTCAACCGTCCATTAAGGAAGGCCTCCCCTATAAATAGGTGGAGGGTTCATTTGTGTTGGGCAGATACTAGATATAGATATATATTTATAGAGAGATATAGATATAGATATATAGAGAGTGAGTATTTAATTTATTTTCTTCTTCTTCAATTTATTTGCGCATACTCAAGTAAGTATTTAATTTATTTATTTGTGTATTATTTAATTATGTTTTGTGTTTTAATTGCAAGCATGCTAGGCTAGATTATTATCTAGGGTAGAGGATGATTATATTTGATTGATTCCTTTGCACGTATTCATGCCAATTGACTCTACCAATTTAATGCGTTAATGCTAAAAATAATTTTTCCTATTGAATGTCTATTTTAATTGATAAAAATAAAATTGGATTCTCACTATTTTTTGTTGGATTCACCTTATGATTTGTTGAGAGCAGATATAGGGTGTGTTTTGATGGATATAGCGAGTGTTTTGGTTTTATATATATAAGTTTGGCTGTGGAAGAATTAATAATTAAACTTTAAAAATTAATTGGGCTTAAATGATTTTATTTTCCGCATCTAATAGAGTCGAGAGACCAAATTAATGCGAGACAAATAGTAGAATTTATTAGGCATGAATATTAGGAATATGATATCAAATATATGATTTCTCTATCCTAGTATTTTGTAAATTGATTATTTTTCTAATATTTTACTAATTGATTATTTAGTTAGTATTTTATTAATTAAATATTTTATTAGTGTTTTTAATTGATAATTCACAATCTCCCAATTTTTAAACTAGATTAGGAATTAATCAAAATTAGTAAGTGGTAAAAATATCAAGTCCCTTGGGTTTGACCTCGCACTTGCATAAACTATACTATATACCGATTCGTGCGCTTGCGAGTAAATAAAACAAGTTTTTGACGCAACAATAGTCCGGGTCAGCGTGTATCAAGTGTATAGGGTCGTCTCTTGGTTCGTCATCCCCTAGAGCCATGATGTCGAAGAGATCTCCGATCATTTCTTCCTCTTCATCTTCCTTGTCTTCATTTTCTTCCTTCGGCCCGATTGTCAACTTGGTAGAGAAGCTGTGTATGATGTTTTCCTTGATATAAAGGTCCTCTTCATAGAAGATTTCCCATCTTGGAAGGTTCTCTCCGTCGCTGTTTCTCCAAGGCTCTTGAAAGCCGCAAAAGGGGAAGTCCTCTCATTCTTTGACGAAAAACCCATTCAGAGAGCTAAAACTCGGATACTGATGCCCTCGGCTCCTTTTCTCTTGATCGTCTTCTTTGGTGTGTTGGTAGCCCAACCCTTTTTTTTCGTGCCTCGTCACTGGTTCTAAGGCCTAGAGTAACCCTGGCTGTCCCATTCCTAGACTGGCCCCGGGTAAGTACTTCATCATTCTCAGCATATTGGTAATCTTGGTGCTGAGACCGGGGATATTATCAGGGGGAAGGTACTCGATTCTCTGGGTGGTGAGAGTTTGTACGTGAGGCTCGTAAAAAAAGCCTCCCAACTGTATGCTCTGGCTCCCGATGCCCAATACGGGTAACTCCAGATCTGCCAAGGTCCTTTCAGGATCTCCTTGGATGGTGATTATATTCCCTTCGAATGGTATCTTGATCTTCTGGTGTAAGGAGGAGGGGAGTGCTCCTATGTCGTGTAGCCATGCTCTTCCCAACAGGAGGTTAAAACTAGAGGGAATGTCTATGATTTGAAAATCGGCCGGAATGTTTTCGGGACCGACCATGAGATCAAGCTTCAGAGAAACCAGAACGGCCCTCCTGGTGTTGTCATAGGCTCTAACAGTCACAGCTGATGGGGAAAGTTCTGAGTCTAAGATACCTAGACATCTGGCGGTCTTCAGGGGGAAAACGTTAATAGTCGACCCGTTATCGATGAGGACTTGTGGCAGGATTTTTCCTCGAGTCCGGACAGTGATATGGAGGGCCAGGCTGTGTTTCCTTCCCAATGGAGATAAGTCTTCATCTGAAAATGACAAACTTCTTTGGACTGTAAGCGACCCAATCATGTTTGGCAGTTGTTCTGGTGTGGAATCTGGCGATATGACGGCCTCATCTAGCAGTTTGATGAAGGCGGTTCTGTGAGGTTTGGAGGCAACCAAGAGGCCCCAAATGGTGATGTGTGCCTGGGTTTTCTTCAACTGCTCCAGTACTCGATCTTCTCCTATTTCCTTAGGAGGTGGCGATTTCTCGGCATCCATCGGTGGTGGCTGTTATGCCCTTCCTGAACGGGTGATTTGTTAGATCCAAAGGGATGTTGGGTCTGATCCCTCTGAGGTTTCTGATGACTCTGGCTCTGTCGACCAACTGAAAGTCCCGGAGGAGGTTTCTGTCATACAAATTGTCTCCTTAGGGGGGCCTCAGGGTTTCCACGGCTGTTTCTTCTTATCCTGGGTCCATCCTATCCCAGATTTTCCGGGATTGGTTTTGATTGTAAGTGGATGTGAGATCCCATGATCTACCTTTCCTAAACCCTACCCGGGTAGGAAGTTCATTTTAGCCATCCATTGGTCGATTATCGGATTGAGGCCGGGCGCTACTTGAGCCTTTGTTAGCAGTATAACGGGTGCCTTGTAGGCTGGGTCATCTCGAATAAGTTCTACGGGGTCAAAGCATTCTTCATCAGTGGTCAGGGCGTTAATTCCCGCAGGTGGAGCATGGTTGGGAAGGGGGTTGTTAGTAACATTGGGCCCGCCGGGTGCGGGTATGGTACCAGCCTCGATCAAATCTTGAATGCGATGGCGAAGGGCCAAACAGCGCTCCGTGTCATGGCTCGCAGCTTGATGGTACGTGCAATTCTCATTCATTTTCCAGGTGCTGGGAATAGGGTTTGGTGGGGGGCGTGGGTTGAGTGGAGTGATTAGTCCGGCCTTTCGGAGTAGTTCCAGGCTTTTGACGAAGGTAGTGGGGAGGGTGCAGAAGTTTCTTCTTCTCTTAGCCTCGATGCTCGAAGGGTCTCCTTGTGCGGGCCAACTCATCGGAGGTGATTGCTGTGGCTATTGAAAGGGGTTCTGTTGATATGGGTATAAGCTTAGTTGATTCACGGCTGGGGTGGCTGTCTTTCTCCCGGTGTACGAGGCTTTCTTGGTATCAGCCTCTGCCTTCTTGGCCAATTCTTCCTCTACTTGCGACCCCATACTCAACAGGGCTCTAAAGTGTGGGAATACATGCTTTCCCATGCAACTCAGTACAGCTGGAGTGAAATTCTTCTGTATGATCTCCAATTTCTCTTCTTCATCGGGCTGTTTGGACATTTGGGAGGTCATTTCTCTCCAATGGGTGACAAAGTCGCTGAAGCTTTCTTTCTCGCCTTGCTTGGCCATCTCCAGGTGTTTGCGGGTAATTTCCAAATCCTCGTTGGACCCGTACTTGGTCATGAACTCCTTAACGATATCTCCCCAAGTCTTCGTGTGGTGTCTCTCTAGATCGAAAAACCATCTCAGGGCGGCCCCCGTGAGAGTCATGTGAAAGGCTTGAGCCAACTCCGGTTCTCCATAATCGGACAATTGCATAGATCTGATGTAGGATTGAAGATGGGTTTTAGGAGGTGTGGTTCCTGTGAATTTGGTGATGGAAGGAAGTTTGAATCCCTGGGGTAATCTTGCTTCTGGGTAGAGGGAGAAGGCATTCATATCCGTAATCTCGTCTGCCCCTTTTATCAGAGAAATCCCCCTTTGCAGAACCTTCATCTGCTCCTTCAGTTTCTTCATTTCTTCACTCTCTCTTGACACCTCGTCGGGCTATTCCCGTGCTATAACCGATTCTGCATACACTGTCCGAAGTCGGTTGATGTCTGGGTACTCATTAGGAAGGGCCACTAGGGCCGGCGGTGGAATGGGTCTTACGGGGACTTGTGGCCATGGCTGGTATTGGGGATCAAGGCCTTGCTGAGGTTGTGGCAAGATGATGGGTGGCTCTTGTTGTTGGTAAGTGGGGCCTGAATCCGGGGCCCATTGATTCTGGTTGTTGGGATCGGTTTGAACGGGATCGGCTATGATAGGGCCCGTTTGGGGTAGATTGACTCCTTGAACTGGGGGAAGTACTTGTGATGACTGTCCTTGATCTCGAATCGGTGGTAGTCGTTCAAACCCCGGTGGTGCGGCCCGTCCGGCTGACAACTCTTCTACTCGAACTCGGGTATTTTGTTTCTCGTTTGTGAGGCTTGCTAGATTCATGCTGACGGTCATCAACAAACGGTGCATCTCGGCTAAAGTTGGCTGAACTGCAGACGCCTCGGCTAGGCTCTGATCTGTCTCTTGGTTCTCGCATCCATCGGCCATTTCGGGTGTGCTTGGTCTTACTAGTCTTCCGGTATGATCTCGACCGGCCCAACCTTCCAGTCTGTCGTTGTTTACGGCTGTAGATGAAACCACGTGGCGAAGATGAAGGAAGACTACGATGCGACTCGATTTTTGCCAAAAGAACCACTAAAAATTGCCGAGAAAATACTCGGGTTTTAAAAAGGTGTTGTAAAGTAAGCCGTAAGGTGGTACATCCCCTACGGCTGTTTGACAAGTGTTTTAGCCGACTCAATCTTATATGCAGCGCAGGTGTACGAACGGTTAAGGCTTCAGGCTCCCTCCTATTTGGCAAGACCTTGCGATATACCCCAAGGGCAGGTACGTGCAAGAGCCTTTTGATATACTTCCCGGGTACGTGAGTGTTCTCGTCACTCGATATACCTCGGGGGCGTACTTGGCCAAGGAGAGTGGAAGTAAATGCTTTCGGTTTATGTTGGCCCAAGCAAGCCAACTCCCTACTCACTTATAATACTTCCAAGGGTTTGGGGTAAATTCACACTCGTAGAACCAATGTATGATTTGTGAAAGTGCGTGTAAAGTTCGAAAGGTTGGTTTCACAAATATCATTATCTTTATTACGTATTTTTGAAAAACTCTCATTTTTAGAAAAAGGTTCCTTCTTAATCAATCAACACAAGTAGGGAAAGCAGTAAAAGCAAGTATTCAACAGATAAACAAAAGTCCACATATAAGAGTCTAGTTTTCTAACAGTCCCCAGCAGAGTCGCCATTGTGAGAATCCGCAAATGTGACCCCCGGGCCTCGTCCCCGTTTGGTTGGGCGTCTGAGACGTCGGAACGGATCCCGTCGTCCCATTTGCTGAAGTGTTTTTTTGTTGATTCATATCACGTGTCCTTATGTTCTATTTCTAGATACAAGAGGGTTCGTTTAGATTCGCCAGTATGTTTTACGAGAAAATGGACAAAAAGGGTCGTGTAAGAGGAAAGGCTATAGACAAGCCTTTCTTTACAAGTTTGTCTACGAAACCAGGATTCTATAGGGTTCGAAAACTATATTACGATTTGGGAAGGTGTTAAGCACCCATTCCGCCCTTTCGGTCTCTAGTGGTCTTTTATATGTTTGTTCTATGTTGAAAAACTTGGATGCTTTTACTGACAGTCTACTACTTTCTAAGTGAAAACCCTAATTCTTGGGAAAAACGGGAAAATAGGTGAAAACCTTTGTGTTCCGAGACCCGATATTTAGTTTTGAGAAATACAAATACAAGTGACAAAAGTTATTTTCTTTAGAGATGGAGTTTCCCGTATTATTTCTCGGATAATGACGGTTTTCTCGGGTTTTGACTACTTTCGTAAAAGTTCGGATCTTATAGCGGAACTAATTCAATATGGAATTGGAACTTTTGAGGGGAGTTCTACCGGATGTATCACAATCTATGAAACAGATAGGATATACCGGGTTTTTAATTCCTAAGTAAGTTTTACCAGTCCGGGTTTTGAAAACAGGATTTTATCCGGATGGTAATATACTTACTCGTCTGGTTTTGCAAATGATTTTATCAGGGTCTTTTGTTTTGAAGACGGTAGACTATTTGTAACTTGGCAATAAGTTTATTCAAATAAAACGTGGACGAAACAACAAAAATAAAACAAGTACACAGATATTTAATGTTAAATACTAGAAGAGACTTTCTTTACCTTCCCGACAAGAATAATAATAAGAAAGAAAATATAATACGGCGGAGAGATTTCCGGCGATAATAATCTTTTCCTTCTTCAGATATTTTCGAGAATTCAATTCCAGAGACGAGACACGTCGAGTGTCAGGAATAGATTCGATAATTCTTCAGAAATAAGACAATAATAGAGAATGCTTGACGAAAGACTAGAAAATCAGATTTAAAGCTTAGAATTCTTCAATCCCAAGCTGCTGTCTAGAACCCTTGGGGGTGTTGGCCTATTTATACTGCTCGGGGAGGATTGTCGCGCGAAATTTTCCAATTTTATCTATTTGTCGCGCGACAAACGGCTGAAGTGATGGGTTCTGACACTGTGATGTGTCAAAAAGTGGTTGGTCGGGTGCAGAGGGGTCTGTCGCGCGACACAGGAGTGATTGTCGCGTGACAATGTGATATGTCGTGCGACAATTTCTCTTAAAAATAGGTTTGTTGGCCAACAAACCCTTTCGGGGTAGTTTCGGGTGCTCGGGTGGGTCCTGAACCCAAAAACAGTAGTTCTCGAAGGTCGTTAGGGTTCTTGCGGGGGTCACGGATTGGGGTGTCTACAACTACATAAATATGTCATGTGATAAACAGTAGCTAGGTATATTACATATTTTTCTCCAACATCTTTTGTCCCTTCATTTATAGGAAGGATTACCAGAAACTGAGTTCATTATGTTTTTCGACATAGTTGACTTTCACAACATGCTTCTTCTTTTGATAAGATTATCTTCACCGGACTAGCTAAGTTTGCCTCATTTTGACCCATACCTTAATCTGTGAAAGTGAGAAAAGTGGCTAAAAAACTTACATTTCGACAAACAATTTGGAGAGACAGTTTTGACAACTATTTCGATGATATACTATGTATCTTATGAGGTGTTTCTAAATCATGATTCCCTCTCAAGGAGTTTGAAATTCAAGATTTTCTAACCCTTGAAAAGATTGTTCCTAATTTTAGAGGATCCTGTTAAAAATTCTCGGGTTAGAAAATTAGGAAGAGAAATTTATTCTCCTTTTATAAATTCAATTTTAAAATCGAAGACAAATAATATAGCTTGCCATATAGCAAATATTTGTTTAGAAGCAATGTTTTTAACATCCTTTTCAAGGACATCCTTAGCAGCTTTACGATCAATACGTAATAGAAATTCTTGGTTTAAAAGATCATCCTGGAATTTAGAAATACAACTGACTATAGAGAGAGTCTTCTTTTTTATAGTGGAATAGTTTAATTGAGCTTGATTCCACTTTCCTGAAGCAAACATGGAAATGATCTCTTTATTGCTATCTTTAAATTTTTGTTTTAGAATATGACTCGGCGAAAACAATGCGAGTTATTATACCCAAGTGCAGATGGTCGGTCAAGTAATAAATACTCGGTAAGTCCGAGGTCAATCCACGAGGAGGAGGATAGTTCTTTGAATTAGGAATGTTTCTTTCAGGAGGAAGATGAGTAGAATATAGAAAAGATGAAATATTAAGAAAACAGAATGAGAATCAATAACTAAACTAACTAAAGGCAATATAACTAAATAAAACATGCAAATAAAATTAGACCTAAAAATAGCGAAACATTACTACGCTAAAGGAAACAAAACTAACATAACAAGAACATGGAATAAGGCTAAATAAAATAAATAATAAAAATAGCGTGCTAAATTAATTAAACGCGTGAAAAACTTTAATTAAAATTAAGAATAAAAAGTGCTAGGGGTATCCATAAGTTCCGAACAACACAACGGGCAATTCGGCGGACCGAGAATCCTTTTCTAATTAATTTTTCTTTAAAATTTAGCGTACTTTTTACAAGCTAATTGATCTCATAAACTCGTATTTTTTGTAATAATTCATGCGTGACATGAACTATACGTACCAATATTAATTATGGAATCAATTCGCATTACTTAATTTTACCGAAAACACTTGTTTATTAAAGTGAAGTAGTGCTGACACTATAAAACCTTTTATTAAAAGTGAGTTTAGAAATATTAAGTAAAAGCCATAGTTTAATTCAAATAGGTTAAAACATAATTAAAATCAAATTTGAACTAAAAATGGCGGTGAAAACATAAAATTGACGATTTCGGTATCAAAAAGTAAAGATTAAAAATACTACCGAAAATAGCGCACTCTAGTTTGAAATTAAAAAGATACATAACCAATTAATTTAGAGAGTATAGACCACTCTCTAAGTCAACTAGTTAGGGTTTAGCGCAAAAATAATGATTCAAACTAGTTTGGTTCTTTTGTCCGAAAGATTTTATAAAATTTATTATAAAAATATGTGATTAGCATACTAGGATAATAATTTAATAAAAATCATATTTATAATGACCTATTAACCAATGAAAAATTAACTAGAATTAAATTCGGGTACGAAAAATTACTGCGTCGGCATAACCGTTCTTTACGGACCCCGAACTAACGAACTAGCCAAACATATCTAATAAATTCATGCTCAATAAATTAATTAAATAAAACAGCCTACATAAATTCATAAATTGAAATCCAAATAAAATCATAAGCATGCACAATTTATACTAAGAATTAATGAAGCAGTACATAAAATTTAGAACCTGAAATTGAAGTACGCGTGTAGACCAATAATTAAATTCTGAAATTAATCTTCAATAATGTACTTGAATACTTCGTCTTTATATCCGAATTAACACCAAAGAAAAATAATGGAAGCAAAACAAACAAAGCTTTAATGTTGTAAAAGAAAAATTAATTATAGAAAGAAATAAGAAAAGAGTGGAGAGAGAGAAAAAGAATGGAGAAAATCAATGGAGAGAGAGGGAAGGTTGGTTGTTTTTTTTTTGCTGTTGCTCGGCTGCTATTGTCATTGGATGGGCCAATTAATTGGCTTCAAAAGAACAATAAATTGCTGCTAATCGGAATTGAACCGGAGACCACAAAGAAAGAACTATTCACGCAAACCATCTCAGTTAGGCCCACTTTTAATAATTTCTTGCACCTTCAATTATTTTATTCATTCGCGGTAGAATCTACTCTTCCGGCGCACTGTTCGTATTCCGGCCATAACTTTGCGCTCCGAACTCTGATTAATGCAAGGTTTTCTCCCACGCGTAGATAACTCAGAGATATACAACTTTTGTTTCTGGAGTTTTCTTCAAATTCTGCACGGATAAATACCAAAAATCGCTGGAACAGAGACGTTGCGTGCGGTGGATCTCTTCTTCATTCAAATTTTTTTGGTTTTATTCAAATGACTTTTCTCTACTTGAGACTGCTCTATTGTCTTCTCTTAATCTCTTCCATAAACTTTCTTCATGCTTGAGCTTGGGATTTGCTTTCGGTTCACCTTTTGAACTCAATTCAGCTCCAAATTTGACCGGCAATGACAAACTTTGGGGGAATTTGCTTCTAGATTCGTTCTTGTTCATTTTTAACCTGTATAAAGGTTATAATGCACTAGAAACAAACATACTATCCCATTTCATGATTAAAGCTCAATTCTTAACAATTTAGGATAATTAAAATTAAATTCATGCATATTAAGCCACCTAAATACATATAAAAATGCAATATTTTGGCTTAATCAGAATACCACCGTAACCTTAGTTTGAGGAGTAGTTATAAATTCAAATAAAATATTAGTTTCCTCAAACTTAGTAAGAATACCTTTAGAAGTTACCATAAAGGGTTCAATAAGGCTTAACAAAGATGTTCCCAATATAATCCTTTGTGAAAGATTTTTAAGTAGTATAAAAGTAGAAGGAACGCATAATCCTTGATTACAAATATAAGTATTATAAAGTTTGAATTTAATCTTTAATTTAGAACTATTTGCGGTAGTGAGAGTTTGGGTTGTTTTATCAAAATATTGAGTAGGAACCAGACCCTCTCTGATGCAATTTATATCAACTCAACTATCAACAAGAGCAATATCTTTAAGAATAAAGTTCTTATTTATAACAAGAGTAATATTTATATACCATTTTTTATAAGTGACTTTATCAATAAGTTGTAAACAAAATTTGTTTTTCCTTTTCCCCAGGGGTTTCAGAAGTAGAATCAATAGCTGGAGCATGAAGAGATTTAGAAGCTTCAAGATTAGAAAGGCTAGTCTTAATTTCCTAAATTTCCCTTTTTAAAATGTTTATTTCATACTTTAATTCAGGAAGAAAAGATTCGCTTCCAAGAATATTTGTTTCTTTTAAATCATCAAGAGCTTTCTGTAAAGAATAAAGTTCTTCTTTAGGAAGGGGATTATTTTCTTGTTGAGATTTAAAAGTAGAAAGATAATATTCTATCATCTTTCTTTTTATAGAAGCATCTTTAATACCATCAATGCTATTAATAATATTTTGTTCATCTTTAGAAAGAAAATTAATACTTAAGCCATTAGCTTCAAGTATAGCATTATAATAATCAGTTTGCAAGTTACAATTACACTCATGATTTGATTTAGAATATGTATACACCCCAATCCATGACCCCCGCAAGAACCCTAAAAGCATCGGAAAAGCACTTTTTTGAGTCTAGAACTCACCCAAAATATTAGAAAACTGCTTTGGAAAGTTTGTAGCCCAACAAACCTGTTCCTAGAAATATTTGTCGTGCGACACACGACAAACCCCTTTGACCCAGACCATGCACTTCCTGACACATCAGTCTATCAGGAACAACCCTTCAGCAGTTTGTCGTGGGACATTTCCACTTTTATGGGGAATGTCGCCCGACAAACTCCCCCGAGCAGTATAAATACTCCAACACCCCAAAGGTTTAGGGGTAGCAACTTGGGAGGAGAAAAAGGGGCTATTATCTCTCTCTAATATGATTTTTTTCAAAGATCTTCAAAGTTCAATTTATTATTATCAAGTTCTCGAGGAATCTTCGAATTCTCAATACTCGACTTCTCATATTTCAAAGTCGAATTCTCAACTGTCTCTAGAGAAGAAAATCCTATATCCATAGGATTAGCTTCGGTCATATTATATTTTCTCTCTTTCTTATTTCATTTATCTCGACGGGAAGGTAAAGAAAGTTTCTTCTAGTGTTTATTGTTTATATATATGTGTACTTATTTTCCTTTCTTTATAGCATTTTTTCCAGCTTCTAATTGAATAAATTTATTGTTAAGTTACAAATAGTCTACTATTTTCTCAAAACAAAACCCTGATAAAATCTTTTTTTTAAAAGTCAGAAGAAGTAAGTATATTATTATCCGGATAAACTAAGTTTTCAAAACCCGAAACAATAAAACTTATTTATAGGATTAAGATCATGTATATCCGGTCTCCCATATAAATTGTGATATACCTGATATACTCTCCTTAAAGAGTCCAAATTCATATCAAATCAATTCCAGTCGATAATCCAACTTCTTTTCCAAAAACAACATAAATAATGATAAAACTCATATTGCTATCTGAGTAAACAATATTAGAATATTCTCCCAATTTCCAAAAATCATTAACTTTGCCGCTTGCATTTTATCATTTACAAAATCAAAATATCGAATTGCTGAATACAAGGTTTTTATCCCCTTTCCCATTTTCCCCTAAAATTAGGTTTCTTTACAAAATGTATTTTAGAAAATAGTAAACTTCTTAGTAAAGGCATCTAAGTTTTTCAATACAGAATAAACATATAAAGCTATTAGAGACTAAAACGGCGGAATGGGTGCCTAACACCTTCCCAAACAGTAACATAGTTCCAGAAAACCCTATAGAATCCCGATTTCGTAGACAAAAAACGTGTGGGGATAAGGCTTGCTTTGGCCTTTACCCCTACACGGATTTTTTTTGTGTTTTCTTGTAAAACGTACTGGGAACTCCGATTCAACTCATTTGCATTTAAAGATAGAAAATAGGATTTATCCCTGTATCGAAGCAAATGAAACGACGAAATCCGTTTCGACATTTTAGACTCCTAAACGAGGGATCGAGACCCGGGGGTCGCATTTGCGGATTCTCGCAGAATCGCTAAAAGAAGATGATCTAGAATCAATATCATCTACTTCGGTATAATCAATCTCATCCTTAGAACTCTCATCTCACTGTTCGTGGGGTTTAAATGGACATTTATAATATGTTTTCTTAAACCTTCATCTGCAATTTCATTTATTTTCTCTTTGGTCCAACATTTATTAGCATAGTGGCAAGTTTTACCACACTTTTTACAAACAATATTACTAGGATTAAAAGAACGCTTTGGAGGGTGTTTACTAGGTTTAGAACTAGACATTTTAGAAGTGGGTTTAGAAGTAGAAGATGTTTTCCTTCTAGTTTTCTTTTTAGAATACTTTTTCTTAGGTTTAGAAACACCTCTAAGAGGTCTCTCGGGGATTTTTAAATCAAAACCAAATTGGTCGCAAAACTCGCCAATTTATTTCCTTCTTGTAAGGTTTTGGGCTTTTAATTGAGCTTTAAGTTTAATGTCATTGCACAAAGCCAAGCCTTCTGTTGCTAATTAAAGTCCCATAAGTATATTGGGAATAAGGAATAGAAGTGCCACCATGCCTGCGAGCAATTCGATCTTAAATTTTTTGGGCAAATAAAACTAGGAGTCCAGCTATAAATTTTCCTTTCCAATAATTGGTGTTAGCATCAGAACGCATAAAAATTTTAGAAAGGAAAGTATCTTTATACCATCGAAAATGAGTTAAAGTAGAACATTTTAAATTTATAAGTAAATCTTTACTTATATCTAACATTTCAGGATGGGAACCAATAAAAGCTATCACAATAGAAGTTAAAAGAGAATATACTTCATTTTGTTGGGCAGTAGGCTCCTGTTTTATACGGTCAATACCATCAGGAAGTTTTGAAGTAACAACCATTTGAATGATTTTAACAGAGTTTAAATCTCATTTCTTTGGGTTTCGTTTAAAACATTTTCCCACCAACCATGAAGTTGGCCAGAGAAACCCTCAAATATAAATTTAGCAATTTGTTTATCACTATTACCTGCAGCTTTACAAATAGTAGATTACATCGTCATACGATGTAACTAAGTTAAAATAGAATATTCAGATAACCCATCTATAGTCCATTCGTATATAGTTTAGCACTAAAACAAGTAGTAGGCACATTTGTTTCCTCTTCAAATAGAATGTCCTGAGGTGTAGGCCTTGGATAACAAAATTTACTAGGAGGTAAAGGTACCTCTTTAGAAGTTCCTGGCCAAAAGTTTACTTCTTGTAAATTTAAAAGGTCATTTTGAAATTTAGAAATATCTAAACATTCAGATCCGATATTAGAATAATTTTCATCCTTGGTTACAGGCAAAACTTGTTTTCCAAATTTAATATACATTTTGTCAAGCTTTTCAGTTAGAGCCTCAATAATCTCATGGCTTGCTTTATTTCATTTCAGATTCATATCCCAGTCAAACTGATACATTTCGGTCATATTATAACTATAATTAGAGGTTCACACAGTTCAAAATAAACCAAAAACTATTATAAATCTAACATCTTTGAATTTGTTAGATTTGGTTTGGCATAAAAACATATGATGATTTAATTGGATTGGCTTTGTTTGGCTTGTGATTTTCCTAAATTTATTGAATTGGTTTAATTTTAAATTATTCAAACTGGTCCTATCTGAAGTCTTTATATCTATATCGAATATGTATGTTTTATAGTACGTATCTCAATATTATTGGTCCACTTATATACCCAAGGTTATTCCACATTATTAAATAGTTGATAAGAACAAAGTACAAAGTTGATGATTAACATATGCTAATTAACTATCTTTATAACTATTATATTATACGATTATTGTTATTTCTTTTTTAGAATATTAGTTTTGGTTTTAATTTTTTTTAAAAAAATGTATAATGTTTTGACTTATTTAAAAAGGTAAAGTTCATAACCTTCGTTGTACTGACTAAATCCAATTGAGTTTTCCATTTATTCCATAGATGACTTGATACATAAGTTTTCAGGTCAGTAATCTCATACATTTTCAGATGCATGTGGGTAGGGCAGTGTTATTAAAGGGCGGGAGGACAATTGACCTCCCTTGATTTTCATTTTTTTATTACATATGGGGTATTTCTTGAAAAATAAAAAAATATATAGATACATATGTGCATAACTTTATATTTTAGGGTATGTAAGTGTAAGTTTGTGTTAGGTATATATTTTTAGTTGGCTTGATTCCAATGCAAAAAAAAATCACTTTTTCTATTGTAATCCTTTGAGTCTAATTGAAATTTTGAAGATATGACAATTAACGGAAGCTCGTTGAACTTATTGGATGTACTGCGTATAATTTAGAATCTAAGGTAAGTTGTTATATGGTTTGATTCAAAATATTGGTGGTTGTTGAACATTAAAATCAAAATCAAAAGTCGTTTTAGTCAAAGTTGAGTTTTAAGTGTTTTTATCGAATTTTACCGAAGTTCGAGAAGTTTCGTCGATACAAAAAGATGAAGAAACTTTATTTGTACATGTCTAACATATTCCATAGGTTTCCTTTAAAATTTGGATCGAATTGGAGTTCAAATAGACTTAAAATGACAAAAAAACAAACAAAATACAAAAAAACAAAAAAGCATCATAAAAAACAAAAAAAAACGTCATAAAAGACAGTAAATTCCTATACACGTTTTTTTATAGAAAAAATTACTTTTTAAATGTTTTAAACCTATTATTAGGAGGACTTTGACTCAATATTTTTCTATAAATATAACCCATTTGTTTTAGACAAAAATACATGATTTTAGAGAGATATTTTAGGCAAAAAATATTCCAAACTCTAGAATTGCTTTTTGAGTGATTTTGGAAATCACCTAGATTTTGTTTACCTGCCATAGGAGACCCCATTGCTCTTCAAATTTAAGAACTAGGGTTTCAAACGCCACGGTCCTGTAAGAGTGTCTTCAGTTGCGATTAGAGACAAGGTGAGCGAAGTGGCTAACTTGCAATAAGGGAGATCGCAGACGGAGGTGAAGGAATGTGATCAAGTGCATAGAAGGAGGTGACAGGTAAGCCAAAAAAGCGAGAAGCGCTACGCCAAGCCAGTTGCGGTTGTATTTTACGTTTAAAGAACTTGTAAGCTATCGAGTCTGTAATTCCGTTTCGATCATAGTGAAGTATTATCGGTTAGTCTCGATGATTAGTCTTATGCAAGTAGAGATACCTTGTTATTTCCTTGTGTTGTGGATTACTTTTGTGTGACTACTTGATTGATAAAATTGTTATAAAGCACAACACAGGTTTCGACAGTAAAGTTGATTAGACCTAGGGTTTTAATTCTGCTTATCAAACATCGAATTGTTTTTTATATAAAAAATTCGTAAAATCGGCCTAGGTAAAACGATCCTTAAAAAAATCTTCTATTTGACCCCAAGGAGAGGCTGTTTGACCCCAAGGAGAGCCTGTCTGATTCGAGGTGCATACTGAAGTTCAAATTTTAAGGGCCATTTGAAACTTTAATTTCACTTAAATCCTCCCACAAACTCCACTTCATTCCTCAAATCATATTTTATCTTCTTTTCTATTTTCTCTTATTCTACTTTTCTATTTTCCTCTTTACTTGTTTAGTTGCTTTGCACTTCTGCCTCAATCGGCTTCCGCCGTATGCCCTCACTGCATGTGGGTTTTATTTTTCTTAAACTGATCTTATTTTGGCTAAATTTTTTTGGATATAATGTTTGTCTTAGGTTTTAGTAATTAATTGATCAAATATGAATTGTGTGCCCCTAATTGTAGGCCTTTTATTTTACCCTTCTTGTAGAAACGTCCTAATACTCCATACATTCCAAATGAAGGATAGACGACAATTCCTTTTGTTTATTTTCCATCTTAAAAGTAATTTCTTATTCAGAACATTATCAATTTATCATATTTTAGATCATTAAACAACTTTTACTATTCATCAAAAAATTCAATATAACAAATTGTTATTTAGTGACGAAGTGTATTTTTGTTATAAAATATGTACCTTTTTGTCACAAACATAATCATTTGGCAATAAAAATTTCTACTTTGTCACATAATTAATAATGTATTTGTTTGGTGGTGAAACTTAAAATTCATCACAAAAGTAGGAAACCAAGATATATATAGTTCATTAATTGGGGAAGGTGGGCCCATCAGCCCTATAACGACCCGGTCCCGAGTTTAACAAGATATTGTTCGCTTTGGCAAAGAGTCGCATGATTTGGTTTTTGGTTGGAGTCACCAAGACACCCCCAAAAGGTCTTTTGCTAGTTAGGAACCAAGTGGGTATTTATGAACCAATGATCTTCCATTATACTACTGATGTGGGATATATTTTAGGTAACATATGTAACTACTCGGGTTCTCCTCTAAAATGGCTAGCCTAAGTTGTAGTTTAAGGTAATTGCACCCATATATATATACCAAGGAACTTCCTATTACACTATCGATGTGTGATATTTTGGGTCATTACAATCTCCCTTGTTAAATCCCTAATGTCCTCGTCAAATCGGGGTCACACACAATCAATCTCGACTCTAATATCCAAATGCCACGTGGTAGTGGTCCTGGGTCCACATGAAACTCCAATTATGGGGGTTTTGATAATTCTAGTATTGCATGCTATTTCAAAAAAATTATATCTGAAAAAAATTTGAAAAAATGTAAAGAGCGTCATAACGGTGAAATATTATGAAAGCAAACCTGTATATTTAAGTTGGTTGGTCATCCAAAGGGTGAAAATGCTAACTCAAAATATTGTATTCAACTAAGAAAAGTAATTTTAGGGACTTAATTTTGGAACATAAAAAATTGATTCAAATGATGTGGCAGTAAAGTGTTTTTGACTTTGATCATCATATGAATTATTTTCATTTCTTTGGACTCCCCAAGAATTATTAGATATTTCCAATTCAATCTTTTTATACAATCATCGGATAAAGTATCACATGACCACCTTTTCATTTCCTTAATCACAACCCTCCAATAAACAATCGAAGCAAAGTGGAATGCAATTTTCATAATCGAATAAAAAGATGTCAATTGCTTAATTTTCACATTAACTTTAGGACCACCTCCTTTTTAATAAAAAAAAATTCCTTCTGTTTTCTGCTTTCTTTTTTGACATCCAGAATTTGATTTTGAGGAAAAAGGGGAGAAATTGGGATTCCTAAAGTTTGAACGAGGTCGACCCCTATATATGGATTCTGTTTGTTGTATACATTTTCCTTCCTTCTTTTTTTAAAGTTATACGGAGCATATTTTTACAATTGGAAAAAAATATAATTTTGAAAGATGTATGATAATAGTTTTTGGAAAAAAAAATCCAGGGGATAATATTTTTTTGAAATAAGGGGCTGTTTTCTGAAATTTTCTGAAAAATTGACTTGTTTATCAATTGTATTTCAAAATAAGGGCTTTGACTAAAATTGTTTTATGCAAACTTAACTTTGCAATTCAAAAAATTAATGCTAATTTGTTCTGCATGATATGTTTATATTTTTTAACTATAATATTTTTATGTGTCACTCACTACACCAAATTGTCTATTTAATAACACTTAAAAAAATAGACTATAACGGCTGGGAACATTTATAGATGTACTAACTGTTATGGACACTTATTATTTTTATTAAGTGTTTGTATATTAAAATAATAAAGGGTGTTAGCACTTACAAAAATTCTATCAAATGTGAACCGTTATCAAGCTTAGTAATTGTAATAAGAAAATATTTTTGTACTGGCATGTGAGCATCATGTGATATCTAATTTCAAAACCCCACTTGTCTCTTCCCGTCATTTTCTTACTCGCTCTCGTTTCTCTCTCCGTCACTATTCACTTTCTCATTTGATTCCAAAATTGAAGCTCTAACAAGACCTAATCGAAGCTTTAGTGCCCTAATCGAAGCTCATTGCTCTGCAATTATGATCGAGTAATGATGTAACAAGCCCTAATCGAAGCTCTAGCAAGCCCTAATTAGAGTTCTTTCTCATAAATTTTGCAGGTAAATCTCATTTCTGTATTGATTATGGTAATTAGAGTTTCTAGTTTTGGGGGCATTTTTCTACTGTAGATGATTTATACATGATTATATTATATATATATATACACATAAGTATGCTTGTATCTATGTGTTTTATGCCTATATATAATTGCCTCTTTATGCCTGTTTGATGTGTGTGTATATACGCACATAAGTATGCCTGTATATATGTGTTTTATGCCTGAATGTAATTGCCTTTTTATGCCTGTTTTATGTGTATACATATACACACATAAATATGCCTCTATCTATATGTTTTATGCCTGTATCTATGCGTTTTGGATATGTCACCATGGTTAAATGATTAGATCAGTGGCTGTTATTGTTGGTGGTACTAATTCAAAGTTTTTGCGTCTTATCTAATCTATAATGTATATTCTTCTTTAAGTGATTTTTTCATATTTGCATGTCCTGTTTTTAGTATAGCTATGAATATTGAAATTTTACATTTTCCTGAAAACCATTTTTACCTTAGTCTGTTTTTTTGTTAATTATTATTATTATTTTGATTACGGGAGCTTTAAATTTTAACGTATAATTTTTTTTAACTATTTTAATTTATCACGATATTTAACTTTGTATTTATAACTAATTTACATTTTAACACCATCCTTTTATTAGTATAGCTGTGAATAAATTATGAGGCTAATGGGGCTTAGCCATAAACTAAATACTCAGTAAAAACTTTATTTCAACTCTCACGTGGTTTAGTTTCATGTCAATTTAGAATTCCACAGTTTGGTAAATGGTAATGGTAAATTGTGAGTTCAATATTAGCAGTTTAGCACATCTTTTATCAGTTTCGTTAAAGCTACTGCACAGTTTGTAAACAATGAATACTAAAGTGCATTAAAAGTTTGTATATTCCTTATAATACTTGTTTTGTACACAAATTTCAATGCAATTAGCAATGTTCCTATTCTGGAATAATGCACTCAACTGTTAGTAATGGCTTTTTTTTATATATTGACCTAATTTTGTTGGTTATGTGGATGTGGGTGTTCTTTTTCCCTTCTTCCAAGATTCGGTAGACTTGGCTTTTACTGATTTCCTCCCAAAAGTCTTCTATGTTTTTTTATAAATTTAAAATCTGTAAATTAACATTCAAAATCTCATTATTTTTGCCACTCGAGGATACCAATTCCTTTGCTAAACTTGGTATATAAAATCCCAATTCATGATTTTCTGGAACTTTTGGTAAACACATATTAGAATGCTCGTTTCTGGTTTGATGTATAGATAGAACTTTTTTGAATAATTGCTCTGTTTTAAAGTATTTTTCATGATCTATTGTGCTTGAATAATGTTTTAAACCTAGCTCTCTTTATTTTTACAAATGAATCTCTAATTTAGTACCCTAGTTTTCAAATGGTTCTTATCCAATTTGTTGTCTCTACATATTGACTATCTTATATTATACTAACCATGGTTTGACCATAGAATGTCATCTAGAATTTCAAAAGACTGGATGAAAGAACGCGATAGAGGAAAATCACAATACATTGAAGGGGTTGATGAGTTTTTGAGTTTTATTGTAGAAAATGGTGGTGGTGAAGAAAAGTTTTTGAGGTAATTCTAAAGCAACATCAAATAAACTAATGTATTAAAAAATAAGGAGTGTAAACGTAACTTTGCATAATCCAAAAAAATATATCGTGTGTGTTTTATTAATAAAGGGGTTTAAATTTGTAACTAATTAAAATAACTCTAAACCTAAGTCAATTAAACACTTAGACATAGTAATCTACTAAAAACGTGCAGTACAAACTTAATTTTGTACAATACCATAAAATATTGCAATTCGAAAATCTATTGCAAAGTTAATCTTACATTTCTTTTGGTGTTTGGTAAAAAATAGATGCTTAATTTACAAAAATATTATTCCCCAATTATTTTGAAGAACACATTTTTAAAGAAGCCCCATTTTCTAATATCCGTTCCTCTTTTAAAATTAAAGGACGATCTAAACTCTACGTGAAGAAGAGTGGAATTTAAAACCACCAGTGAGAAGTGAGAAGTGACAGTGATGCCACCTGAGATAAAGCTATTGGCAAATATTGTTTTGGAAATACTAGAATTAGATTTACATTCATCTGTAATACCAATATCAAAGTTTTAAACCATAACTTGTTTAAGATATATTAAGATGATTATTATTATTATTATTAATAATTTTTTTTTGTTATTCTAAAATATAATCCCGTATACGAGTTACAGAACTAAACATGATATTAACATCAGCAGGAGATATCTCAGTATTAATGTTGCATAAATAAAACAGAGTATTAGTATTAAATTAATCTCAGGATTAATAGTCCAGTACTATTAATACTGATATTATTAATCCCACTGACTCTAATACTTGAATCAAACAAGACCTTAGTGTAACATAAGAGGTAATAATGAAGCTCTATGTGGATTATATTATACAACAGGGGAACAAATATCTTCTAGAATACATCATGACTTTATATAATAATAGATGTTACAATTGAAACGTACAAGGGAAAAGTATAGTTTTAAACAAATATTGTTTAGCACATATATTGTTGGAAATGCTTTCTTCGGTTAGTACGTAAATTATGGTTTTAATGAATTTCTTTATTTATTTTATTCTATTGTTGTTAGCCAAAAAACGGAAATTAACAATTTAAATAAAAATAAACCGAGTCTCGTGTATCACACGATCTCCTTAAAACAATTACGCCGCCTCTCGCGGTGCTTTTGAGTTTTGTTTCGGCGTTTGTCTCCCAGGATGAAACAGTAAAGAGTGTCTACCTTTAGCACTTTGGTGTCACTCGCAACACGAACTTAAATTGTGTATGAACTTGATCACCACCAAAACCAAACTATTCTAGAGAACAAGAGAGAATTTCGTGACGAGAGGTGTGTGTTGTTGTGTGGAAAGATGTCTCCAAGCGTCCAATTTATACTAGGGGAAGGATCTCTAGAATTAATATCCTATTAATTAAAAAAAAATGTTTAGTGTTTAATTGCAACAATTAAACCAAAAACGTTTTTACAATTAAATAAGAATTAATTCAAACGGTTTTAAATTAATTTGAATTTAAAATCTCTTAATTAAGAGAAATAAAAAAATAAAAAATGGGTGTGTTTAAAGAAAATAAAAGAACTGGAAAACTCTAAGTGCAAAACATGACCCCACGCGGCTGGCCATTTTCGGAGCGACATTCGTGTCCGCAGGTGCGGGTGCACACAAGCCAAGCCTGTGTCAAGCCAAATTCGGTCCGTGATTTGCACCCCCCTTTTCTTAGAAGCTTATGAGCTAGTGAAAGGTAATCCTTTATAAACTCATAAAAGTGTTTCCAAAGTTCCAATGTGGGACTAACATTTCCCATTTTATTTTCCATCTCAAGTAGCTCACTTTGGGTGACAATTTCTCATTCACCCCAAATCCGTTTTGAGCATACAAATACACGATCTCGATGTACTCACAGAGGAGAACACGAATCTATAATTTCCTTTCACAACCAAGTGTGAAACCCCATTTAAAATTATCCTAAAAAAGGCATTAAAACCAATTTTTTCCAACAATTCCTCACATGAATGAAAATTAGAGACCAAAGACACGATAAACAAGGTGATAAAGTTCGACGGTTGAAACCTGCATACGATAGGTAGGTTTTACCCCTTGAACCTTCCCTTATGAAAATATGTTTACTCTACTAACGAAACAGTAGACTCGATGTCCTTGAACTGTTCTGCCATTTGTGTAAACGATGACATATCTCATACATGAGTCTTCCTTACACATTTTAGTTCTCACTATTATGTTCTTTATGGCCATGAACATACGCCTGGTTCTGCAAGAGTTCACTAAGAATTGTGCCCTAAGCAATTCTCTTGGAAGCGGCCCTTCTTCCCACTTACATAGGTGATTTCTTAATTAAAAGTAACCCGCATTCATCTGTTCAATTTTATCGACACATAAGAATCATTAAAAGCTTAGCTTATCGTTTTCCTTACGGGTATCACTGCTTTCATCATAGGAATGGACATGGGAAAAATCCCCACAATGATCCAACTTAGCCTTTACAATTTAGTTGTCCCTTTTGAACCTAGATCTTGGGATCTCCAGTCACGTAGGTTGGATATCCATTGTATCGACTTATTTATTCATGGGCTTTAGTCTCATTCCCCTTGATGACTTGTCAACTAATTCTCTATTCAACCCTTTGGTTAACGGATCCGCAATATTATCTTTTGACTTTACAAAGTCAAGTGAGATAACTCCAGTTGAGAGTAGTTGTCTAATGGTATTATATCTTCGACGAATATGTCTAGACTTACCATTATACATATTGCTTTGTGCCATACCAATAGCTGATTAACTATCAGAGTGTATGCAAATTGGAGGCACAAGTTTTTGTTTTTTTTCCATCTTGAAATATCCTCTAAAAATTGGCGTAATCATTCAGCCTCTTCCCCACATTTGTCTAATACAATACATTCAGATTCCATAGTGGATCTAACAATCACAGTTTGTTTCGAGGATTTCCACGAAACCATTTCACCTCTTGTTCGTGTCATTTTTAAATCACATATATCGCTATGGATTAAATCAAGAGGTCCAGTGTTTCTTTCAACATTAGGAAATGATGATCTCGTTTTTTTTGCATCAACACAATTTCCACATTTGTGTTTTGAATCAGTTTGAAAAGAAGGTATATGATATAAGTTAATTAATTTTCGTAAAGAATCATAATTAACATGTCCTAGTCTACCATGCCACAAATTTGAAAATTCAAGCATATATGCAGAAGGAGTAGCTTTATTATAATTCTTAATAATAGTCATTACATTCATTTTGAATAAACCACCATTCATATTGTTGACCTTGAAGGTCTTAATCTTATTTTGATAATAACAATAAATCAATCATGTGTAATTTAACATGTTCTTGATATAAGATTATAGATTTCTTATTTGGAAAATCAAGAATAGCATGATTGCTCTAAGGAAGTTTGACAAGGATCATTCAAACAACATTCGATCAAGTCAACGAACAATTCGACTAAAATCGATCTATCCAAATCAAGATCATTCTTCTACAAGCATTGGACAAGTCAAAGAAGATCATTCTCATCACTCACAAGCTAGAAATGCAAATCCATGGAGCACAAAGATCAAGAATCATATGCAAAAGCTTCAAAGGAAAAGCTTCAAGTGAAGAACCAATTTGAAGAAACAAATCGAAGCATTCGAAGACTCATCTATTCGGTAATTGAGTGTTTGCTTAGGATTAATGTAAAGTTTCTTAATTGATTGATAATATAGCTCAAATATGAACTTGCATCATTGTTAGATTGATCAAAATCAGTTTGAATCAAAATTTCTTTGAAAACACCATTCTTGCATAAACCGGTTTTAAAATAATTTCATATTAAATTGATTTGAGCATATTTTGAGCTCTCATGAAAATAGGTGTCTTAAGATAATATATTTGACCTATCCCAAGCATCAAAATTGATTTTGGAACTCAATTGCAAAATTGTTTATTTTTTCCCTTTCTAGATTCGCTCCGTTTTTGCGCAGTTTTGATCTAACGGTTTGAAGGAGGCCTTCCCGGACTCCGATCATTATGAAATTTGGAAAGAAGTTATTTAACACATTATAGTACTTATATCAAAAATTTCATCAAGTTCCAACGGCTGGATTATGAGATATGATCAAAACAAATCGGAAAAATTTGCTGTCTGCAGCAATCTATCTAAACAGACCAGCAGAGGGCATCAGTCGACTGACGGCTTTGCTTAGTCGACTGATGATCACTCAATCGACTAAGGAGCCTTGCTCAGTTGACTGATGACCTGAATATAGCCGTTGGGAGTTGTTCTTTTTGCATTTTTTAATCTATATCTTCAACCAAACCCTTCAAACGGCTATATCACTTTTGGGACTATAAATATGACTTCCAAGACTCATTCTAAACACCTTGAATCACTCTTATACTTCATACTTCATCTATCTTCAATATCTAAAGATTTAAGAAATTATTTTTGATCAATCATCATTTATTTGAGCTATATCATCTTGATCAAATAGGATAACTCTAGTGTGAGCTTCAAATTTTATTCTTTACACACTTGTGAGAGTTATTGTAAATTGGTGTGAATCACCAAACAATTAGATTTCATTGTGAGAGGTAAATCTCATAGAAAAAAACAAGAAGGAAAATTCTTGTTTAGTTTTTGTGAAAGGTAAATTTCACAAGGTTAGCAAGAGGGTATCTTGTGAGAGTATTGTGGTCAAGCAATACTTGTAGAGTGTGTGAGACAACACTTGTAGAGGTTTGATCTTCACCCGGAAGGAGATTGATTTTAGTGGAAATTCTCGGGGAACTAACCGAGCGCGGACTATGGTTTGGTAAACCAAAACCGTGTGGACAAAAAGCCATGGACTTCAAATCGGTTCAATCTTTCTTACTCAATCTCTTTATTATTGATTGTTTTGTTATTGCTTGAGATTGCTTAATTATTTTCTCTTGTACTTAATTGTTTATTTGATTGCATTCCTTGATAATTTGTTTTGTAAATTTGTTTTACTTAAACATTGTTAGAAAACTTTTTCAAATTCCGCATTAAGTTTTAAAAACCCTATTCACCCTCCTCTAGGGTTGAAATCCGACCAACACATATACCCCTTCCCCACATACATTCCACCCTTAGACAAAACAAACTTATCCGACTCAAACACTAGTCGAAAATCATGAGTATTTAGCAATGAACCCGACACCAAGTTCTTGCGGACTTCGGGTACGTAGACCACATTGTTCAAAGTTAACTCCTTTTCCGAACGTCATCTTTAGAACCACTTTTCCTTCTCCCTCGATTTCAGAGGTAGCCGAATTTCCCATGTACATTTTCTCCCCATTTTCAATAGGTCGAAACGTAGAGTACAAGCTTCTATCAAAGCACACATGACGAGTAGCACCCGTGTCAATCCACCATTCCTTTGGGTTTGAACCCACCAAGTTCACCTCAATCACCACTGCCGAAAGATTAATATCAGTGGTCATTGTACCTTAAGCACATACAAACAAAATATCAAATTCTTGAAACACAAAGTCCCACTTAACTAGAATCATACACCGAATATATATATATTCTTTTCCCTCGAAATTGTTTTTCCACAACAAATTTCTCGAAACTGTTTTTCCACAAAACAGTTTTTTTTTCCGAAACTATTTTTCCAAAACTGTTTTTTCCACAAAACAGTTTTTACACAAACTGTTTTTTTTCCTTTCCCAAACTGTTTTACCAAAAACAGTTTTTACGAAACTATTTTTCCTTGAAACAGTTTTTCCCCAAAACAGTTTTTCAGAAACTGTTTTTTCCGAAAACCTTTTTTTCTTGCTTGTCCAGAAAATTTCCAGAAACTGTTTTTTTTTTCTTTCCACAGTTTCTACACAAAACAGTTTTTAAAACTGGTTTTCCCTTTCCAAATTTTTTTTTCAAAACTGTTTTTTTTTTCATAAAACAATTTTTACACAAACTGTTTTTTCCACAAAATAGTTTTTCAGAAATTTATTTCGTCCTTCTCGAAACTGTTTTACAAAAAACAGTTTTTCCAAAAAAAAAACAGTATTTTTCCAAAACAGTTTATATTAAACTGTTTACCCCGAAATTGTTACAAAACAGTTTCTATGAAACTCCAAACAGTTAATATAAAATTAAACTGTTTTTCCAAATCTCCAGGAAACAGTTTTTCTAGAAATTGTATTTGAAAACTGTTTATCCAAAAATTGTAAATCAAAAACTTTTTTTTTCCCAATTGTAAACCAAAAACTGTTTTTCCAGAAATTGAAAAACAAAAATGTTTTTCCAGAAATTGTAAACCAAAAACTGTTTTTTTTTTCAATTGTAAACCAAAAACTGTTTTTCCAGAAATTGAAAAACGAAAAACTGTTTTTCCAGAAATTGAAAAACAAATTGTTTTTCCAGAAAACTGTTTTTCCAAAACTTGTTTCAAAACTGTTTTTCCAGAAATGAAAAACCAAAACTGTTTTTTTCTAGAAATGTAAACCAAAAATAGTTATCCAAAAATGATATTTCAAAACTATTTTTCAAAAAACTGTTTTTCCAAAAAACTGTTTCAAAAAACTGTTTTTCCAAAAAACTATTTTAAAAAACCGTTTTCCAGAAATGAAAAACCAAAAAAAAGTTTTCCAAAAATGATATTTCAAAACTGTTTTTCAAAAACTGTTTTTCCAAAAAACTGTTTTAAAAAAATGTTTTCCAGAAATGAAAAACCAAACTAAATTTTTTTTTTCCAAAAAAAAAACTGTTTCTCCCATAAAACTGTTATTTCCAGAATTGGAATACCCAAACCAGTTTTTCTACAAATAAGTTTAACTAGAAAACATAAATTGTTAATTCCAATATAAACCAACTAATTGTTTTAGGATTGTTAGCCAAAAAACGGAAATTAACAATTTAAATAAAAATAAACCGAATCTCTTGTATCACACGATCTCCTTAAAACAATTACGCCGCCTCTCGCGGTGCTTTTGAGATTTGTTTCGGCGTTTGTCTCCCAGGATGAAACGGTAAAGAGTGTCTACCTTTAGCACTTTGGTGTCACTCGCAACACGAACTTAAATTGTGTATGAACTTGATCACCACCAAAACCAAACTATTCTAGAGAACAAGAGAGAATTTCGTGACGAGAGGTGTGTGTTGTTGTGTGGAAAGATGTCTCCAAGCGTCCAATTTATACTAGGGGAAGGATCTCTAGAATTAATATCCTATTAATTAAAAAAAAACGTTTAGTGTTTAATTGCAACAATTAAACCAAAAACGTTTTTACAATTAAATAAGAATTAATTCAAACGGTTTTAAATTAATTTGAATTTAAAATCTCTTAATTAAGAGAAATTAAAAAAGGGTGTATTTAAAGAAAATAAAAGAACTGGAAAACTCTAAGTGCAAAACATGACCCCGCGTGGCTGGCCATTTTCGGAGCGACATTCGTGTCCGCAGGTGCGGGCGCACACAAGCCAAGCCTGTGTCAAGCCAAATTCGGTCCGTGATTTGCACCCCCCTTTTCTTAGAAGCTTATGAGCTAGTGAAAGGTAATCATTTATAAACTCATAAAAGTTTTTCCAAAGTTCCAATGTAGGACTACCATTTCCCATTTTATTTTCCATCTCAAGTAGCTCACTTTGGGTGACAATTTCTCATTCACCCCAAATCCGTTTTGAGCATACAAATACACGATCTCGATGTACTCACGGAGGAGAACACGAATCTATAATTTCCTTTCATAACCGAGTGTGAAACCCTATTTAAAATTATCCTCAAAAAGGCATCAAAACCAATTTTTTTCCAACAATTGTAACATGCAATTTTAACATTGTCCGTGCATAGATAATGGATTTGTAACTAGTATAAGAGAAATTAGACTCGTAGATGTTGTTCGGTTAGAATTATTATTATTTTTTCTTTTGTATTTTAGAAAAATTTGAAGAAATAAATAAAAAACAAAGATTATATTTTTTTTTGTAAAATTTTAAAAAATAAATGTACTATATATATAAGTATGTTAAGCGTGAGAGTGTTGGTTTGTGTTTTTTGTATGCTCTAGAAAGTATAAAATTGCTCCTTTGCTAATTTACTAAATAAAATTTTCTTCCATATAATTTTAGTCTCCTAAGCAAACTCTAGCATATAATTATCAAGTGTATTAGCTTGCGACATATATTCACTAGTTTAGTAGTTTACCATGCGCATGCGGTACTTTGAACTCGCATATGCAATATAAAACACAATATAATTAATAAAAGTATAAAAAAAAATTAATGGTTAAGTACAATTGTATATTGTTTAACAACAAAAGTTCAAAATTCTTCTACATGCACTGTATAATTGCCAATTTTTTTATGAAAAAGAATTGTACGAGCAAAATTTGAAATCAAAAGTATTGTGGTGGCATAAATCTGAGCAAGTTCAACTAAAATAGAATCGGCCTGAACCGGTAGATCCAATAACCAAATGGGTTGGAGGTGAAGACGTTAAATAATAATAAGCTTGCAGTAATGAGATAAGTTTTTTGTTTGTGGGGTTGGTTTCTTCGGTGGCTTTTATACCCAGTCCGACAATACGTCCTCCCTAGTGTGTGGTAGTGTTCTTCACTTGGATCAAACGGCCTAATTCAAAATAGTTACAGTGGAAATGGTGGTTCTCTTATTAGAGTGTATGAAGGTTGAATGAAAGTTCAAATCCCTTATTGGTGAGCTATCCCTTTCTATTTATGCGTATAGAATTTGAGTCACAATGCACATTATGTTAACAGTAAAATGACTATAAATGGTATAACTTGTTCACCAATCTAGTACTTTTCACGCGTGAGTATGCTCACATCTATAACTAACTTTTGCACTTTACAGCTGTCCTTTTATTATTTGCCTAGGTGCCCATATCGACAACAAGCACTGATCGTACCCATAAGTACAGGTGTCTCTTTCGTATTGGCTGAACGCCCATATCGGCACTTTGATTATATCTGATCCTGCATGTTGGTTGGATTTTAACCCTAGAGAGGGGGGGGGGTGAATAGGATTTTAAAAAACTTAATGCGGAATTAAAAACTTTTTCAAAATGTTCAAGCAATTTAACTAGCTAAACAAGTATATCAAATAATCCAAGCAAATAATCAATCAAGCAATCAATCCCAAGAGCAATCAATAAATATAAATGCAATCAAATAAGGAGCTTGAGTTAGAAAGATTAAACCAATTGGAAGTCCAAGGCTTTTTGTCCTCACGATTTTGGTTTACCAAATCATAGTCCGCACTTGGTTAGTTTCCCGAGAAGTTCTACTAATTCCAATCTTCTTCCAGGAGAAGATCAAACCTTTACAAGTGTTGTTGTCTCATTACACTTTTACAAATATTGCTTTACCACAATATTCTCACAAGAATCCCTCTTTCGAAATTGTAAGATTTACCTCTCACAATTACTAAACAGGAATTTACCTTCTTGTTATCCTATGATATTTATCTCTCACAATTGAATACTAATTTCTTGGTGATTCACACCAATTAACAATAACTCTCAAGTGTTTAAAGAATACAATTGAAGCTCACACTAGAGTTACTTGTTTGATCAAGATTTATAGCTCAATAAGAATGATTGATCAAAAACAATTTCTTGAATCTTTTGATATTGAAGATAGATGAAGTATAGAGTATGAGAGTGATTCAAGGTGGTCAAAATGTGTCTTAGATAGTGTATATATAGTCCCAAAAGTGATATAGCCGTTTATGAGGTTTGGTAGAAGATTGGTACCAAAAATGGTAAAAAATCAGAAATTCAACGGCTATATTCTGAAGCATCAGTCGATTGAGAAAAGCTCATCAGTCGACTGATGGACCCATAGTCGACTGAGAAAAGATGCTTAGTCGACTGATGGGCTCTATCCATCAGGCCAAAATCCCAATTTTTGCACTTTTGCATATAAGCTCCAAAATTAATTATAATGCTGAGGGGACCTTAAAAATAAGTTCATAAGACACCTATTTTTGGGAAAACTCAAAATATGATCGTTTTAAATTAATATGAATTTATTTGAAAATCGGTTTTTACAAGAATAATGTTTTTAAAGAAATTTTGATTCGAACTGATTTTGACCAATCTAGGAATGCTATATCAATATGCATGAGCTATATAAATAATCAAATAAGAAACTTTACATAAATCCTAAGCACTCACTCAATTATCGAATTAACGAGTCTTTGAATGCTTCGATTTATTTCTTCAATTTGATCTTCACTTGAAGTTTTTGCCTTGAAGCTTTTGCATGTGATCATTGATCTTTGTGCTTCATAAAATGTATTATGATGGGATTGATCTTTTTTGACTTGTCGAATGCTTTGTTGACTTAATCGGATATTGATTGAATGATCCTTATCATGCTTCCTTTGAGCAATCATGCTATTCTTGATATTCCATATAAATGAACTATAAACTTATATCAAGAAACATGTTAAATTACACATGATTGATTTATTGTTATTATCAAAATAAGATTAAGACCTTCTAGGTCAACACTGCAGTTATGCTCGGCTGAAATACCTCTACTCGACTGGATATTTAAGGCTTTACCCGACTGCTGTGAATCCTTGCACCTTATTCAAACTTGCTCCATGAATTTTGGGCTTGCCTCCAAAGATTTGGCCTAAATAGAGGTTCTAGTTTTATGATCCCATGGGTATAATATAACTTCAAAATCATTGGTATATATAAAATTAAGATGTTTTATACCCTTCTAAACCTTCTTCTTCTTTTTTTTACATTCATAATTCATTAATGTCACTATTAGATAAGTTATTTTTATTCAGTATGCAAAATTTAAGCGATGTGCATAGTTTTGTTAATTTTTATAAGACTCAATTTAATATATAACTTGATTATGATAAGAGAAATCTTAATCTCTGATTAAATTAGATATTTTTGAAAGCATCTTTGATAAAAAAAATATTATCTAATGCAACGGCTAGATTAATAAATTATGAAGTTAAAAAAAAAGACTATTAATTAACCTTCTAGAACTTATTTGCTTTAGACATGGAGTAAGTTGAACCTTCCTATATAATGTATATATGTCTTCTATCGTACTAGTATCATTATTTTGTAAAAAATATACAAGCACGTTGGTTCAAACCTCTATCTTTTAAGACTTTTTGTATAAGAACAATTTTAACAAGCAATATAAGAAGTAGTTGTTCTTCATCATCGACAAACACACACTTTTTGAAATTGATAGTCCTCCCCTTCTTTTCGAAATTTTGATTCTGGTCATCTTTTTAAGACATATTTCATGTATTAAATCTCAAATTAGATTGTAAGTTACATATTTGACTATTGATTATGTTAAAATTATCACTAAAATTGATTCAATATTTATGTCGCGAATCTATTTCGAAATTAGATGTGTATATTAGTTTGGTCCACACTCTCTCTCTCTCTCTCTATCTCTCTCTCTCTTCATTAGTATTATCCGCATCAAAAGTTCCAATAAATGGCCTATTTAATGATGCAGTTATCTCTCAAACAAAAAAAATTTGAAAATGATGTGCACTAATTGCAAGAGAGAAAATGTCATTCCATTTTTAATACATCACAACCTCAAGTGTCAATTTCAGCAAAAATAATTGAAAAGAGATGTCAAATTCCATATTTAGGACCTCCTTTTCATAATCGAATAAAGATATGTCAATTGCTATTCACGTTAACATTAGGACCACCTCCTTTTTAAAAAAGATTGTTCTGTTAAAGGAAATTACACATAGTGTGCTATCGTATAGATATAATATATATTAGAGATTTTACTGTGTAAATTATACATTATGGGCCATATTAGGCTTTCTTGTTAATCCTATTTACTATTGTATTTGTACCCTATTTAAAGGGCTCATCTAATGAAGGGTTGAAGAGAGTTATTCCTACAACACATTATCAGCACGCTCAGAGCTAATAACCCTAACCTAAAAAAAAAGAAAAAAAAAAAAACCTCTCTTTATCGCACTCTCCTCCGTGATTGTCTTCTCTCCGCTTGTAATAAATCAGCTCGCTGCCCACTTTTGAAGGTTAGAATTCTCCACTTTGTATGTGCCTACAAGACCAATCCTACTATGAATTTGTTTGTATTTACGTTTTTATCTTACATATCAAGTTGTTAAATTATTTTATACTACTTGCATCCATTTACTCTAATCGGAAAAGTACAAATCAGTGAATATATTATTTTATACACACACACACACATATATATATATATATATACAATAGGATGTATTATATATATACAAGTTTCAGATTGTATAAATATTAGTTTAAGTTTAGATTCTTTTTATTGGGAATCTGCCGATTGATATGTGTAAACGTATATATGTCTTGATTAAAGATATTAGATTTGAAGACTATTGATTACATATAGATATTGATATATATATATATATTTATATATATATAAGGACATATTATATAAAGATATAATCATATATATGTGATCTATTTGTATGGGGCAAAGAAACCACAGTATAGTTAATGAGTTTTTCTGCTGTGTGTATATTGTTTTGTTGGATTAATTATTATATGTTGTTTTGTTTGCTTACTTGAACAAATTGGTCAGCGCGTGAAACTCTATTATAGTCTATGGAGGATTACTGATTCCCACTTTATTTCGAATTTTAGTTGTGGATGATATATACAATATATAATTATGTTCTAATTAACCTATATATCATGTTAGTTTGTTATTTGAAGTCACAAGATATATATGGGAGTTCCTAACCCTTTATATTGTGATTAAGGATTCATCAGCAATTCTCTCTACATTATTTGGTAAATTGATTTCTTGGGCTTATATATATAAATATGTATACAAACTGTGATGTACGAAAATACATATATGCACAATTTTCCATAAAAGTTTCGGGACTAATCATCCATACGTATATTTTTATTTTTCTTTCTTTCCCTGTACAGTACTAATCTTCCATTATTCAAAATTTAAAACAAAGGTATAGAGATTGGCGCACATCCATTTTTTTTTAATAAAAGTACATGTAATTAAATTATAGTTTAATAATTTTTTTTATCATCTAAGACACATGTAATTATAGCTTCTGCCGCTCATTAATTTATATGTATTATGTATTACATGTACTACTCATTAAGCTTTTGTTTTAAAGCTTTGCTTCCACCGAGCAATTCATATATATACTTTAATTAATTAGTTATATGATAATCAAGAGATATATATTATGTTTTCTCTTATATTATTTTCATTACTTGCCTAATTAAATATTTTATATAGATTTTGGTCGTTTGAGTATTTATTTCTCTGTTTAATTATTTCTATTGTGCTATAATATTGGTGTGTTTATTTTATATATTGTTTATATAGAGAGAGCTTATACTATGTTTAATTCATGCCGGGACTCATAATAATAATAATGAGTATTAATTATTAGTAGTATATTAATTATTTTATTTAGTATGTTATAAATTGAAAGTTTCCATGATAATGAAAGTTCATGCTCATTATAATTATTATGATAAAGTATTTTCATATAGCAACGAAAAATGTGATCATTATGAATCTTGGTTCTGAAATCTAATTCATATTCCTAAAAAATAATTAACATGGATGTACTCATAACTGTATAATATTTTATTTATTATTCATTAAGATGGCCGACCCAACTCGACCCGAATTTGACATTTTGGACTCAGAAGAACTTGAGTACCATCGGTGGGTTTCTGATGTAGAAACCGCCTTTGTAGCTAAAGAATACTCTACCACACTTGCTGACCACAAAGACCCCACAGACAATGGACCGTCTGACAAGGTGAAAGCAAAAGCATTAATATTTCTAAGGAAACATATTGACCCCAGCCTACGCTGAGAGTACCTTCAGTTGAAGACACCTAGAGAACTATGGGATGCCCTTAAGGGATGTTTTGGGAACATTCATGACACTTTGCTCCCAGAATTGATCGTTCAGTGGAATGAAATCCGCTTGCTTGACTATAAAAGGGTTAACGACTTCAACAAGGATATGCTGCGCCTAAAGGCACGTCTGAACTTCTGTGGAAAGGACCTCACAGAGGATGATATGATTTAGAAGACCCTTTCCATTTTTCCTACTCAGCACTGATACTAGCGAACCAGTATAGGCCCGAGTATGATAACAAAAGAATCACAACATTCAATAAGTTGATCAATCTACTGCAAGTGGCTGAAAGGCATAATGAGGTTCTTTTGAACAATAATGTCATGCCCATAGGGACAAAGAAAATTCCTGAGGCTAACTACGGTAATATGAACAGTGGAAAGAATCCCAATGCAAGGGGGGTTGGACGTGTTGATCCCTACCCACGTGGCAACAAGGCACAACGTGGAAAGGGACGTGGGAGTCGTGGTGCGGGTCGTGGAGGCTCTTCCAAAGTATGGAGAAGAAATTATACTATTGGACCTAGTGGTTAGGGAAACAAGGTGAAAAATGCATCTAAGAACCTTCCGGTCAAAAAGGAAAGAGTTGGCGATGAGCCATGTTACAGGTGTGGAGTCACTGGGCACTGGTACAAGAACTGCCATGCAAGCGCTAAAGTAGCAGTGAGTTACAAGAAATATCGAGAATTTAAAGAACAAGACTCTCATTTTATGAACGAAGAAGATAATGACGCTGATGTTAACTTCACAATCGCATACTTTAGTGGCAAGAAGGAATTTGCTCAGTCAATGGATGCACTCGATTTTGACTGATCTGCTTTATTCACTTCATTTTTTTAAATAGTTGAACAGGCATATTGCCTAATTCTTAATTAGGCAATGATTTTGTCTTAATGTTTATGATTGATTGGATGTATTAGATTTTTTGAACAAGATATTTGATTGATTATCGTTGGTTTTATTAATTAAATTTCGGACGTTATTCTGATGTATTTGTTTTGTTCGAATTTTATACTCGATTTCATTACTGTAAAAATGAATATATGATAACTTTAAATGATTGGTTGATAGTGGAAACACCATAACTTTTCAATGAAATGGGGAATTAATAACCTATTATACGTATGTGACTATGATGATCATCATAAGCGCGAAGAACTGCTCAACCATTTTATTACTAAAATGGTGTTAAAGTCACATACGCTCTATATACACCCAGAGCAACCCAAACTTGTTAATGATGTTCTTACCAACATTAATCATACAAAAATCAAACGTAAGAATGGAATAAAAATATATTTATTTTACCTTTTGTGCAAAGAAACGCATTTTAAAGAAACTTATGAGTTATTCTAGTGGAATGTACCCCCACTACGATAAGGATTGTCGAATCCTATGATGTCACCAATAATGTACCATGGGACACAGATTCATACAGGCTTTGGCATGCTTGCCTAGTGCACCTTGATCATGATGATCCATGTGTTAAAGTACTTACACGGATGTCCTTTCTTTGAGTGACAAATAAATAGGACAAAAATTCAACACATTGCAAGCGTGTTGATACGAGTAATGCTCAAAAGTAATCATTGACTTCCAAAGTATTTGAAGCAATATCCCCCTTCCTATTATGCCTCATCAACCATATCAAAGGAATGATACCAGATCTTTTAAAGCCTATTCTTTAGCAAAAATAGGATCGAGACCTTCTTATGCTAAAGATACAAAATAAAATATACCATTCTTACAATATATATTTGTAGATAAATCCATCCAGAGTGCGAAACCATTCAAAGTACTTTATGGATCTGGTGGATAATTCGACATTCTGGTCACATATCGAATAATTGTCTACAAGAAATGCTACATTTACAAACTTTTTAACGCATATTATATGCTTAAGGGCTCACCACCCTGATTATTTTATCATGTCTATAAGACTCGATAAAGTTAGAAAGTTTACATCAAAAGTACTTGATGATCATTGCATAAAATCGAAGTAAAGAATCCTGTTCTCCATGTGCATACGCAAAAAGGTCTTACAAAAGCAACCATCCAAAGGATATGGATGGTAGATAGGACATTGGTTATGCGCACTATATTACCTACATATACCCGGGATTTATGCCATATTGCATGCAACTTTACTTATCTGTTTCCAGGTCCAATATTAGACAACTATTATATGCGTACCAGTTGGTAACTGGATATTAGTCTGATATTTTACGCAAATGTGCCGATTGTGCCCCCATAGCGCACCAAACTGGGCTCGCTGAAACAATTAAGTATTAACGTTGGATATGAATTTTCAACGATAATCCGCTATTTAGAATCATTGTCAGGTGATCTCTTTACCGCTAAGAATTGCGAATTGTCACTTTAATGAGACAGTCTTTCCGTCGTTAGGGGGAGATAGGAAAAGAAATTTTTAAGGGAACGACAAGAATTGTCATGGTTCCCACTCTGTCTCATCTTGATCCCCACGCACATCACAATGTATAGTGAAGTGAAAAAGAATAATCGATCTTTAAAATGTAATAGATTCGATACCTGATACATTTATTGATATCGAAAAGTGACGAGATCAAACATACTAGCTGTAATATGCCTACAAGGTTAAGAGTTCCCAACAATGGGCACAATGTACAAGAAAAAGACATTATAACCACACTTAATTGAGGTGTGGTTGAGGCCATGGCTCCTCAAAGGAAAAGAAGGAGGCCATTTAGTTCGACAAATACTCACACAAAAGAAAATGTGGAGTAAGGCACAAATTGATCAATTAATCATTACTATAAAAATCCCTTTCATGAGATTATCTCTGATTATATTTATGTCCATGAATCAATACTGGGGGACGCCCCGAAGTTGTAATGATTCCAGAGAATAAATAAATCTCAATGGGTTAAGGGATGGCGTATGAGTTAATGGATGCATTAATGATACACTGTTGCTCAAGGAATCAAAGAGCACGAAGATGTCGAACCTCGCTCTGTTGCAAAATGTCAACAAAGGGCAAAATTGGCCTAAATGAAAATAAGCAATCCAGATATAATTAGATTCTTTGGCAAATAGACAAATATTTGGTCTGGTAGTGCTAACTACGCCAAGTGTAAAGCCTGTAGGACATAAATAATTTTCCATAAAGCGTAAATGAGAAAAAAAAGAAGGTCTGAAGTAAAAGGCTCACCTTGTGGCGCAAGGTTTCCCACAGACGCTCTGGAATTGCCTAAACGTTATAACATTCCGCTACTTAGTTAGCTTGGTAGTTTCCGAATGACTAGAAATGCATCTCATGGATGTAGTTACTACATATCTCTAAGGGGGTCTTGATTCAAAAATATATATGAAAGTACACGATGGCCTTATATTACCCAAGTCAAGTGACTCTAAACCACGGAGTGCATTTGCAATTAGGTTGAAATGCTCACTTTACAGATTAAAACAATTCGGACGGATGTGGTATACCCGTCTAAGTGATTACTTGATTGGGAAGGGATATAAGAACGATAAATTATGCCGCTGCGTATTTATAAAGAAAACAAGTTATGGACTTTCAATTGTAATTGAACATATTGGTGATATGAACATATAGGTATGCTTGATGAACTAAGAGAAACCGCAAGTTACTTGAAATCCAAATTTGAGATAAAGAATCTTGAGAAAGCTTGAATTTTGTTTAGATCTTAATCTAGAATATCGAGCTTGTGGAATATTAATCCACTAGTTTGCGTACGTTCAAAAGATAATCAGGCAATTTAACCTAGACAAAACGCATTCTACTAGCACTCCCATGGTCGGTCGAAGTTTAGATTAAAGGAAAGATCAATTTCGTACAAAGTAAGATTACGAAAATGTGTTGGGAGATGGTAGATGAAACTTCCTATCTAAATGCAATATACGTATTATTTGCTCTTAACACAACATACTCGACCAGACATAACATTCGCATTGAACTTGTTAGCTAGATTTAGCTCAGTGCCAACGCAGCATAATTGAACACCTAAAAAGAACCATTGGCTTGGGATTGTTCTTTCGCTACAAAAAGAAAAAAGTGTATACGACAGTAACATCTAAAGTAAATGATGATGCTAAAATGGACACCCCCTATATTAAAATCCCAAATAAAATCTTGATTGATTTTGTTAGTATTGGGTATCTCTCTGGCCCAAATAAAGCTCTAAGGAGAATATGGCAAACTAGTCTTTTCCTAAGGCCATATTTGAAAAGAATGTGAAAAACATAATGGTGCATAGGCTTTCCCAACTTTCATGATCAAAGTAATGATCAAGGGAAGGTGTGAAATATGATGGAATTTTCGCACCTACGTTGTACTATTTTCCTTAAAACAAGGTTTATTTTTTCCACTGGGTTTTGTTACTTGGTAAGGTTTTTAACGAGGCAACGATACATGCATAAGATTTTCAAATTCCTTGATTAATGTAAATATCAGGGGGAGGTGTAGACTTGAGGGGGAGTCTAATATCCACAAGACGTTACGTTATACTCTTTTCCTTAAACCAAGGTTTATTTTTCCCACTGGGTTTTGTTACTTGGTAAGGTTTTTAACGAGATAACGATACACGCAGACTCTATTGATCGAAGTTAGGATCAAATGAAAATATAGACTCAATGGAGGAAGTCTAACAGGATTGTCATAATGTTGTACTCTTTTTTCTTCGATTAAGGTTATTTTTTCCCACAGGGTTTTGTTACTTGACAAGGTTTTAATGAGGCAACAAGACATGTACCGTTCTATCTCCAACTCAGCACAAAGGGGAGTGTTAAAGGAAATTATGCATAGTGTGCTATTGTATAGATAGAATATGTATTAGGGATTTTACTGTGTAAATTATACATTATGGGCCATATTGGGCTTTCTTGTTAATCCTATTTACTATTGTATTTGTACCCTATTTAAAGGGCTTTCTTGTTAATCCTATTTAATATTGTACCCTATTTTTTGCTTTCTTTTTCAACAACCAGAATTCGATTTTGAGGAAAAAGGGAAGAAAACTGGAATTTATAAAGTTCAAACGCGGCCAACTCCTATATATAATGGATTCCCTTTCTTGTACGCAATTTCCTTCTCTCTCTCTCTTTTTTTTCCAAAGTTATATATTTTTACAATTGAAGAAAATATAATTTTCAAATATGGAAATGAGGTAAAAGGTATTGTATGACAAAAAAAAAATTTGGCAAAAAAATCCAGGGAATAATATCATTTTTTTTTAAATAGGGGACTGTTTATTTGAAATTTTTTTGAAAAATGGGCATGTTTATCAATTGTATTTTAAAATAAGGGTTTTAACCAAAATTGTGTTTTATGCAAATTAAACTTAACTTTGCAATCCAAAATAATTAATGCAAATTTGTATTGCAAGATGTATGTGTTTATATTTTTTGAACTAGTATATTTTAAGTGTCACTTAGGTAACTTTAATGTAACATCAAATAAATCCCAATACATAATAATGTATTGGAAAACAAGGAGGCAAACTTAAGTTCGCATAATCCAAAAAATCTATCATGTGTTTTTATTAATAAGTGTGTTTAAATTTGTAAGTTATTGAAATAACTTTAAAACTAAGTCAGTTAAAACTTAAACATAGTAATCTACTAAAAAACATACGGTGTAAACTTAATTTTACACGATACCATAAAATATTACAATTCGAAAATCTACTGCAAAGTTAATGTTGCACTTCTTTTGGAGGTTGGTCAAAAATAGGCGCTTAATTTATAGAAATGTTATTCCTCGGTTCTTTTGTAGAAAACTTTTTTAAAGAAGCCCCATTTTCTAATATCTTGTTTTGAAATTAAAGAAGGGTCTAAAGTCTTTCTCTCCAAAAATATTATAAATCCTATGAGAAGAAGAGTGGAACTTAAAACCACCACAGTGAGAGGTGACGGAGATATGCCACTTAAGATAAAGCTATTGGAAAATATTGTTTTGGAAATAATACAATTACATTACATTCTCTATAATACCAATATCAAAGTTTTTAATCACAAGTTGGTAAAGATATATTAAGATGATGTTTTAAGTTTTTATGTCATATTTACTGCACTTAGTGTAACATAAGAGGCAATGATGAAGCTCTGTGTAGATTATATTGTACATCAAGTGAACAAATGTCTTCCAAAATATTTTTTGACTTTATATAATAATAGATGCTACAATTGAAACATACACGGGAAAAGTATAGTTTTGAACAAATGTTGTTTAGCATATATATTGTGGGAAATGCTTTCTTCAATTAGTACTTAAATTATCTTTTTAATGAATTTATTTTTTTATTTTATTCTATCGTAATATGAAATTTTAACATCGCCCGTGTATAGATAATGGGTTTGTAACTTGTATAAGCGACAATTAGACTCATATGTGTTTTTTGGTTAGGTTGTTAAAAAATATTTTAGGTGCTTTTTTTTTTAAAAAAAAATCGTCTTTGATATGATTCACCCATTTTAAAAACTTCATTCAAATAAAAAGAATCTTTTTTGCTTATTTTTTTCTTTTTTACTTTAGAAAAACTTGAGGAAATGAATAAAAAACAAAGATTATATTTATTGTAAAATTTTAAAAATAGTTACCATATACCTACGAATCAAATTGAAAAATAGTTTTAAAGAAATCTACTTAAAAGTAAATTTTAAATTAGACATTTAAAGACTCCGACAAAACATAACCTTTGTTTTCCTACATTATTAGAAGTTTTTAATACAATCCCTATTTTTTCGTATATATATATATATATCTTCATTTAGAATGTTATCGTATTTTAAAATTTTGAATTGGTATCCAACAAATCTATTTTTATTAATATTACAAAATTCCAACATCTTAGGCCTTAGACACCCCAAATTGATATGCATGTGTGTTATCCATTTAGATCATATACTAGATGTAAGTAGGGGCAGTGGTGTAGTCATGAATTTGAAGCCGGGGGTTGCGGGTGCGCAATTTGAATAAACTTAATTTAGTTTGGGTTTCTGGTCAACTGGTTCTGATGAACATCTGGCATGAGTAATTAAGTATGATGCCGATAGAATATCGCGTTGTGGTAGCCCAAGTGCAGGCACGTCAAGTTGTAATATATTCTTAGAAGCCCGAGTGTCGAACCACAGGGATAGTCGAAAAGGAATGATATAGATTACAGATTATACAGTTTGTCTGGTTTTGCAAGTTGGATTTGTAATCGGACAACGTAAATCAAAATAGTTGTGAAAAGTGATAAGAAAGTACTAAGGTACTAGGAAGTTAGTTGCGATACTATAGACGGTATTTGCAATCTCATACATATATTTCAACACAATATTCTCGAAAAAATGGGAAATGTTGTGATAACTCTCAATAGCAAAGGGTGCGAAGCTAGGCAACTTATTCCCGGGTTGTAGCTATATCAAAAGAGAATATCAAAAAATTCCACTAAAGATGAAGCTATCATATCTATCTTTTAGCTACGGGTGTGAAGCTAGGCAACCCATTCCCGATGAAGCTAATCCGAGGTAGAGATGATAAACTCATCATAACAAAGTTTTATATTAAGCATGTACGTGAAATCTCATGGTTTAAAAGAATGAAAATTAAATAGCGAATCATTACAATGAAACGGAATGAAATGTGTGGAATAAATTCACCAACTAGTCGATCATTACTTAAGAAAGACAATAAAGAGTCTAAATATCACGTAAAGTGTACAAAGCACTCAAAATATCATTAAGTAATTCAAAGACTAGATTAACAAATTTATAAATCTTTTATGGAATTTAAGAACTCTTCGTAATCTCTACAAAAAGGAACAAAAATTCATAGATGGGGAAAAAGAGTTACAAGCTTTTTAGAACCATATAAATATGTTGTATTTTCATTAATCAACAAGCACTAAACATACAAGGCATGGAAAGTCTAATCTTTTAAATGAAAATACCTAAAAAGCTTGAAGAATGAAAGACTACTCCATAATAAATGCAAGAACAAATATTATAGAAGAAAAAATCATTCTTACAAAACAAGAACTTACAAGAGAAAATGAAAAAAAGATACAACTTGAGCACTCCCTTCTCTCTAGAACTTCTGTGTAAAAACTAAGATCATCCCATCTCTCTACCTCCCTTAGACTAACCACTAGCCAAAGATGTACAAAAAAACTAATAAAATAAACAAAGAAAAATATCTCTAGACAAAAATCCCCTAAAAAAAGGCAAAAAGAAGTAGTTGGTGGCTATCCCCGCCAGGCCATGATCGATCATGGCCAACCCATGATCGATCATGGGGTTGTCTGCCTGATAATGATTTTGTACCATGATCGATCATGGGATTCCATGATCGATCATGTTTCTGGAAATTCTTCAAATCAGCACTTTTTAAAACTTTTGGCTAACACTTGATCAATTCCTTGAAGGCCATTGAATCTTATGCCTATAAACATAACAAAATCACACCTAGTGGGACAATATTAGATACAAACTTGCTAAGACACTAATCTCAAGATAAACGGATAATTAGGCAGAATTAATGCAATAAACGCGTCAAACAGCTTCGGGAAAGAGCTTAAGCATGACAATATTAGGCGTTTATGAGAGTACTAAATCTAAAAAAAAATGACACCCGTCAGATGTAAGAAGAGCTGGCAAGCAGATAAAACAATATAATCCTATTAAATGAGTTTAAAAAATCCACCATCGACCAAATAATGCCTCAATAAGGAAGAGTGATTTGCTCAGTGCTCAATATTAATGGTAAGCTAAGAAACTAAGCAACTAAGTTAGATGGAGCTAGTGGAGGAAACATGACACTTTGTGGTTTAGCAAATGATATTGCACTGGATTACTGGACAGAACACGCAATTTATAAGGCCAAACCCAAGTAATTGAGGTGTTGCCGTGTTTAGTTAATGTATACCACTATACGTTACTCTCTAATTTCATTCAGATATGTGTATCCTAGGTTCATAACATTATCAAAACATATAACACAGTAGCAGAGATGTAGGTTTGATACCTTTTTAGTTTGATGATTGATTAACTTAAAAGCCTACAAAGAATTGTCCATAGAAGTGGGAATGGTGAGATTCATTTTCAAAGTATTTTCTCATTCATTTTGCACCAGAACAACTACCTCCTTAGTCCTTATACTTTAATATAAGAAATAAGGTAAGGGCATTCTTTCTATTTTTCAAATGATGTGACACATTCAGTCTAAAATCAACCTTATAAATTCAACATTTATTTAACTAATTTCTTACAATTACATACCCTCAACTATAAATTTATGCAAATGGACCATTCTGGCCACAATGTAATGAAACAAATTCGGATGTATTCTGAAGAATAAAGTTTCACTATTAATGTCACTAGCATTAGAATCTGTAAGAAACCAAGAAAATTTCGAATTCACTAGCACTAAGCCACTAACAGTTTAATAAAGAAAGTTTAGCAATTGATTCTTTAGGTGACGCGGCCAAAAATGCTTCCGCGCTTATGAACCCAAGTGTAGGTTGTCAAGTTATAATACTTGGTAAGCCCAAGTGTCGAACCACAAGGATAGTTGGAAAGACGATGTGGTGATTACGAGTCCAAGGCTTTGTTTAAAGAAGTGGATTGGTTGATTTTAATTGTTAATTTTAAAGTTAGGCAATAAAAATTAAAGTGATGAATCAAATGATGAGAAAAGGCTAAGGCATTATAAAATTCATTCGCTTTGCAACATTATGTAGAATCAATCTCATTCAAAGTTCTTAATGCAATTCCTAAGTGTTAAGTATCTTACACTTTTCTAAGCAAAAGGGTGTGAAGCAAAAGCAACCCATTCTCATATAAATGCTACATAAAGAAAGGGTGTAAGCAAAACTTAGCACAAGTGTATCTCTCATTTTTATCTTGTAATCAAAAGGTGTGAAGCAAGTGTAACTCATTCCCATATAATGCTCAACCAAGATACAAATTTAAGATACACCAAAATAAAAGGCATAAATTTAAACTAGGCATTTGAGAACTCATTGTTAGTTTCCCCTACGCAATTGACTTGATTATGAAAATGGTCACTTAAAGAGTTAAGCACAATAAATCATAACATTTCCTTTGCCTAAGATTGGGAGGTCTAGGTGGTGGATAAACCATCCGGTATAAACATATTTGATAAATACAAATTGAATCCTTAGGGTGATTAGTGGAGTTGTTTATGACATAAACTTAAGAGATCCTCTTTGGCAACACCTTGACTAAGAAAATATTGAGTCTCAAAATCACATAAAGTGTAGAAAGCACTCAACATATCATTAAGGCATTCAAGGATTGGAATCTCAAATTTATGGTGTTTTCATGAATATCAAAGACTAGTCATGCTTGGTAATGAAAAGTATCTCATTCATAGAAGGAATAGACATAGGCTAGTAAGAAATATACAAGTGTTTCATCTCTTTATTAACGCTTGAGAACTAGGTATACAAGGCATACAAAGTCAAATCATTTTAATTATGAAGATTATCTTACTAACTTATGAATGGTTGATTAAATGGAGAAGATGAAAGATTCAACAAGTATTTAACAATACTAACAATGGAATGAGAAATGAACTTACATAATTAATGCATTACAAACTTCATCTTTTAGCCTTAGCAAAGAAATTTACTCCATAATAAATGTAGAGACACGAATTATAGAAGTGTATTCCATTTCTTTTCAATGAAGATAATAAATTAAAAATTCTAGAGAGAGACTAATATTCAAGACAAATAAATAAAAATATTAATAAGACCAAGAGTCTAAGAGTTTTCCAATACAATAATGGAGACTATATATATAGATGAGTGTGTTGTCTCCCTCTCCTCTCTCTACTAAAGATCCATGAGAAACTATCCCTTTTTTCTATTTGAAAATAGCCACTTTTGTATAAAATATAATATTCTAGGAGATAGAGATTTGAACAACTTTTTAGTCTCCAAGCTAGCTATGAGATAGATGTGCAAAATAGGGGAGGTGGCATAAAAGACAAAGCAAACCATCTAGATTAATTTTGGCTTGAGCTAGATGGATTCAAGTGATGGGGAAAATTCCTTGATTGATATAGTAAAAAGCTAGATAGATCCAACTCTTGTTGTCAACCCTTGATAGATCAAGGAATGAGCTTGATTGATCCAAGTATTTGACTTTTCTTTAACTTTTTGCTTTAAAGGCCAAAAATTGCTCGGTTGATCATTCTTTTTTTGCTTAATGAATTTCTAGAGATCTAAAGGCAATAAAATAAACACAAAAATGCATTTCCAAGCAATGTTAAATACAAAATATGATACGAGGCTAATCGCGAGATAAATTAGCAAACCGAATGATTTTAGAGAGTTAAACGCGTCAAACGACTCCGAAAAGAAGCATATTAATGACGATATTATGCGTTTATCATTAGGCAAACAATTGTTTACTCCACTATTAGCATGTATTCGGCAATCTAGAGACAACCATTTTAATTTCTTATCTGACCATATTCGATTAAAGAGACCAAAAACCCTAAAACCTAAATAAAGCTAAACAAAAGTTCCAAACCTAAGTTTGATTCATTAAGAAATATGGATTTAGGGCTTAAGTTTGATTCATCGGTTTAAAACCTGAGTGGCTGAGGCTTGAGTGCCTCGGTGGTCGCCTGGACGAATAGGTGGAGAGCCTTGGACGTCGTGTCGTCCCCTAAACGAAGAGCTTTGCGGGAAAAAAAGAGAGAAAGAGGGAAGAAGAGCTCTCAGTTTCAAACCTATTTTTTTTAAAAAAAATAAAAATTGCCGAAATCGTCGAGGGTGCCGCGCAACCCCTTACCACATTGTGGTTGCGCCCTTGAGTAGGGGTGCATATAGTTCACGACAAATCAAAAACTATTACAAATCCGTCTTTGAATTTGTTAGGTTTGGTTTGGTATAAATAAGAACCTTACTAATGTGAAAGACGCTTTAAATTTAAAACTTTCAGACAATTGTTAATCACAAATTTGAGAAGGATACTTACTCTTACTCAAATTTTGTATTTAGTTTTGAAACAAATATCTGCTATCATTAAATTCATAATTACAAAATTAAGATTATATTTTGTCTTTTACACAAATTCACTCATCTGATATTTGTTTATGAATGTTAAATTGGATTCTCCATTACCAATTAGAAATAGGATATGCTCAAATATATAATATTTTTTTAATTTGTAAAGAGGCTTTAAAATTATTAAAACTATTAAAGTAGTAAAAGGCTAAATGAAAGTGTTTAGTTTTGAAACTCCTAATATTTAAAATGAATAAATATTAGCTTTAATGAACGCTCCATTAAGAAGTATTTTCTTTCTTTTTTGGCATTGTTTTATGTTTGGGGTTGTCCTATAGGTGTATGTTTGATGTCCTCTGCTACTATACTTTTGGTTTTGTTTCTTAACGTTTGATATGTTTTAAGTTGTGTCTTATATACATCGGAGATAAAGTATTGGCAAATTCAAAAGTATGGTATTGGTTCATATCTCAAATACGAAGAACCAAAAATACTTACAATTTTAGAATATGCTAACATCAACTAAATTGACCAAAACCAACCAAACAAAAAAGGTGATTATTGTAACATACTTTATGCACTTTTAATAGTTGAAAACAATAAAAAGAACAATTGCAAATAATTTTACACCCAAATTATTAAAAGCCGCATTATATTACTTCAAATGTGTATCTATTTTTATAATCAGGTTACGGGTCGTACTTTACTATAAATTTGGAATATTTACGAAACACTTAAAATGAAGGGTTAGTTCATAAGTTAGAGAATAAAATGGGGGACTAATTCATAAATTAGACCGAAGTTTCAATTTTGTATGTAATGTCTACTACAAAAAATATGTGGCTATAAATTGACTGTAAGTTTAAAATACTCACAGTGCCTTTAAGTTTATCATTTTCCTATAAATAATAATAATTGGATCAGATTGGCTTTTATATTTTCTTAAATTTATTAAATTGGTTTAATTTCAATGGGATATTGGAAAATGAGACATTTCTGAAAAAGTTTTCTGCAAAAAAATAAAATAAAACAAGGAATAATATTTTTTAAATATACTTGTTAAAAAATATAAAACATTATGGGAAACAAATATTTTGGGATTGGAAAATTAAGTTTGCACAAAATACAATTTTGGTCAAAACTCTTATTTTAAAACACAATTAATAAGTAAGCTTTTATTTCAAAAAAATAATAAAAAAAAAGGACCCTTATTTTTTTTTAAAATAAAATCCTAGATTTTTTTATGTAAAATACTATCCCCAAGACCTTTTCCCCCATTTTCAATCTAAATAATTCAAATCCATCCTATCCGAAGTATTTATATTTATATTGAATGTACGTTATATAATATCCCAATATTATTGGTCCTCTTATATATCCATATATGAGTATTCCACGTTATAAAATACTTTATAAGAACATAGTACAGAGTTGAAGATTGATGGATACTAAAGTATTGTTTTGGCTAATTAACTATCTTTATAACTATTATATTATATGTTAGGACTTAGTTCCAATTCTATTGAATGAGTTTAATTTGAAAATTAAACGCATGGAATATTTTATAAAATTTGGTAGAGATCATTTTTATGATGAGTAGACAATCTTCACAAAATTTTATTAAAAGATTCATTCTATAAATTGATGAGATGATAATCTAAAGTTTGAGTGGTTGAAAATGAATAAATGTATTAAAATTTTATCACACTCACTTCCGGTTTGAGTTTTTTAATGAAATGTTGTAAACATGATTTATTTATTATAAAGATCATTTCTACAATAATTCATGTAAAAAATTATCTATTTAATTTTTAAATTAAACTCTTTTAAATAAAATTGAACCGAAAGAATAATAAAACAGAAGCCTAAGAACCGAAAGAATAATAAAACAGAAGCCGAATTTTGTGTGGACTTATTTAAAAAGGTTAACTTCCTAACGTTTTTGGTGCTGACTAAATCCGAATGAGTTTGCCTTTCATCATATAGTCTAATGCAACGTACACCTGTGAAAAACGAACTACAAAAGTCAACGTCTATTTTTTTTTTTTTTTTTTTTAAATAAGTCAATGTCTAGTTTGTCATACTAGATTTTGTACAACTTTTTTTTTTAATTTTGTACACTTTTCGTTCTAAATTAAATAATGCTTGCATTTTTATTATTATTTATAAAAAACAACCCTAATTTTTATTATTAGGTTTGCAGCAAATTGGATTTGAATTGTATCAAACTTTTAAGAGCATCCTGTATGTAAATATGAATTAGAGTTACTTATGGACATGTAAACATAATTAATTATAACTATGCCGGCTATGTCCAAAAATATTGTTGATAGACAATAAAAAAAAAATATTCCATCTCTATTGAAATTTTAAATTAAACTTTTATATCAAAAATTTATATATTATAGGTATAAACATGTATTTTCTAAATATATATAACTACTATCATTATTCAACATAAATTACTTTTAAATTGGAAATAAAAGTTACTCCGTCCGTCCCAAATTGTTGGTCCTTTTTGGGAAATCCAACTTATTAAGGATCCAACATTATCATTGCACTTTTTGTTTAATTTACATTAACTTTCTTTTTTTTACCATTTTCTTTATTCAAAACCTTTACTTGAAAAGTAAAAGTACAAAAGGGCAAAATAAATATGTATTTATCTTTTATGAAAATTAGACATTTATTTTAGGACATCAAAAAAAAAAAAAGAGACCAATAATTTGGGATGGAGTCAGTAATTTGCTAAGCAAGACTTTTATTTGACAGACAAGACATTATCTAAAAGGACTTCTCTCTATATATATATACATTTTGTTTTTCCAATATCTTATCTCCTCTATATATCACATCAATTTCATATTCAGTCTTTGGGGTTTCATTGAAAACCCCTCTTTGGACCATCGTCTTTCTACACCTTATTTTTTTCACGGTTCATAAAATTCCCTTTGTTTGGCCATGTTTAGAAATTCGAAATGTGTATCTCAAATCAAATCTCCGCTGTACATTATATTGATAACTTCTTGTATCAACGTCGACTCTACACCTTACACAACGTAAACACTTACTTATAACACCATGGTATAAGAGAACACCACTTTTTTATTGTACTTTTTATATATGTATATATATAGAGGGAATATTTTTCATGCGGATTATTGTTCACGAACCAGTTGTATGGACCGGGCTATTTAGCACGTTTCTCGATGGAATTTTTTGATGAAATTTGGTGGGAATGTTCTTCATCATGTACAGAAAATTTTTACCAAATTTCATCGAAAAATTCAACCGGGAAGTGGGTTAGCTACAGGATTGGAAAATATTGAATTTTATATATTTATTTTTGGACAAATATTTTTCAATCATGTAGCTAACCCACTACCAGATTGAATTTTTTGATGAAATTTGGTGGAGATATTCTACACATAATGAAAAACATTCCCACCAAATTTCATCAAAATATTTCATTAAAAAGCGTGCCAAATAGCCCAGTCTGTAAACAAAAATCCGCATGAGAAATACTCCCTATATATATAGGGTGTTGCTGCTATTAACACACACCAATTTACTCTGTAACACTCTTAAAAAAAAGGTTGATTATTCTATTGACTCACATCACTTTTTTTATTTTTAATTAATGATTAAAACATTAAACACTCCCTCCTCCTTCTCCTTCTTCTTCTTCTTCTTCTTCTTCTTCTTCTTCTTCTTCTTCTTCATCATCATCATCATCATCATCATCACCACCACCATTGCCCACCACCTACATCATTATTGTTACCACTACCATCCAAATCATAATTCATCTCCAAAAGAAGTAGGATACTTATATTTTTGTTATTCCTTTACGTTTCCTTTTATTTATAAATCATTAGATACAAATAAGGAACCGAGTGTTGTTCATCATATTAGGCCGAAAGGAACCGAGTAAAGTACAGCTTACTCGGTCCTAAAGAACCGAGTTAGGCTTTGGGTCATTTTTCCAATTTCACTCGGTTCTTTAAGACCAAGTGACTTGTATCTTACTTATTTCCTTTCAATCGAGTATGATGAACAACACTCGGTTCCTAAGAATCGAGTAAACCTTCATCCATAGCAGAACTTTCTTTTGATGTAGTGCATTGGTGGAACTTTTTTTTAACTAATAATGAAAAAGTTCAAGAGAAAAAGAGAAGAACGACTAGATTGTCAAAGAAAAAGTTATAAAAAGAAGATTGAAGATTGAAGATGAGATTTGTGGGGTGAGTGGTGTGATTTGGTTTTTTTTTGGTTTTTTTTTAATTGTAGAGATAAAGAGTGGAATGCTTAATTGCAATCGAAACTTTGAAAAATGCTTAATGACAATGTGTTGATTTGTGGAAGAAGAAGATTGAAGATGAGAAAGAGTGGAATGGTAAAGAGAGTGGAGTGGTGAAAGTGAAATAGTTTTTAGATAAATGTTAATTAATTCTAAAATTAAATGTGAAGTATTAGAGTATTAGAAAGAGTAAAAATATACGTATAAAGTATTAGAAAGTTAAATAGTGTGTATTAATAATAGACCCATATATATATATATATGTAATGTGCGTGGCTTTGATTTTCGTACAAGTATATGTATTTAACCCTTCGAATTAGAAATTCCAATGAAGTGTGAAAGGTGTCAGCATGGTAATGATTGCCTAGAAAATATAAATATGCTCGAACTAATTAAATTGGGTGATGTTATAAGCACCCCTATTTTGTAGCCAAAACACCACATAATTAGGGTGTTGAAGGTGTTGTGGCTAAATAATTAGAGGATATTTGATTCGGTGGCAAGTTGCCGACTTTAAGGTTCATATTCGGTGACAGTTTACCGAATCAAATGTTCAATTTCGGTGGCACGTTGCCGTTTAGGTCAAGTCGGTGAAACGTTACCGAATCAAATGTTCAATTTCAGTGGTGTGCCACCGACTGAACGTGTAAATTTTGAATGTTATTTGTGGTGTCTTGGCTACAAAGGAGGGGTGTATATAACATCACCCAATTAAATTACCCACTCTCTTTCTTACTATACTACACGCACCTTCGTACTTTGAATATATTCACTTTCTTTCTTTTTTTTTAATAAAATATTAATTGCCTTGATTCTCTCAACTTTTTCTTATTATATATATATTCTTTTATAATTCATCAATTTTATTATTATTTTACACAATTTATCTCCCTCATTCTTCAATCTCTCGGTGTCTTTTGCTTTTACAAAATTTAAAGTTTAATTTGATTGAAGATTGATCAAACGAAACTACAATTCCTCCTTAAGGTAAATTTGCAATTTTAATTTCATTGGGTGTCACTTAATTTTTTATTATAGTTAATTTGCTCATATTAATCATTTTATTAATAATTTTTTTTAATTTATCTACTAGATCGTCTCATCATTTTGAATTGTACATCTTGCCACCAAGTTCTATTGTTCCTTTTTTTATATTATTATTATTATTATTATTATTATTTGTAGTTTTGGGTATTACCAAACCTAGTCTAGCTCTCTCTCTGGTGTTCGTGAAGTAGCTCACTTGTTAGTAGTCTCTGTCTCAAAGGTTCTCCTGAGGAGAAGTTTGGCTTCAAACTCCAGTTAATTTGTACAAATGCAAAAGTAAAGACCAAAAAATCAGTCTGCTTCTCCTCTTTTGAGATACGGGTAGTTTTAATTTAATAGTGACCTGCGATATAGAAAGCAACCAATTGTGATTTAGGATACGCATGTTAAAGGTAAAGTTAATTACAAGAATATACAATATATTTTCAATCCTACTTTAATCTTTTATCAGCATTTCTTTTTTTTTTTTCATTTGGTCTATTGGAATTAGTCAAACCTTTAACTTAATATGATATATGTGGCATTAACACAGTTAATGGTTATTAAGAGTCTCGCATCAACACAAAATTTAATTTCCAACTCAGTTAAAAAATAAAAATAAAAATAAATAATGAGAGAGAATATATAACAAAATATTCTCCTTCCTCATATCACCTCTAACATTCTGGCGGCAGTGGTCGAGGTGCCAGTAGGATTCTAATCAAAAAATTGTTGCCTTGAGGGGGGGGACTCTCATGGTCAATCGCTAAGCGCCGATCGGTCACTCTAGGAGGATCTAAAACTTTTACTTGGCTCAAATTCAATGCCCCGTTGCGCTTCGTTCGATTGATGACAGTGGTCACCGTTGTATGGGGCACTGTTTGGGGTAGACAAATGAAGTCTGTCCGAGGGCGGCAGGGGTGGGTGTTTAGTGGTGTTGGTGTCGGCGGTGGTAGTGGTTAGGAATGAGTGTGGCTAGGAGGAAGGAGAGGGTGATGGTGACGAGCTTGCAGGAGAAGGGTTTGGAGGAGGAGGATGAGGCGGTAGGATGGGGAAAGGATGAGATAGGAGATGTTTATTAGAATATATGTATAGATATGGTATATTATAGATATGGTATAGTTGACTACTATGATTCCTAGAATCATAGGATTTTATTTTTCTTTCCATGTATAACTCATTCCATCTCTATTTAAGGGACCTTTGTATTCATTTATAATCATAACAATATAATTCATTCTCTCTTCTCTCTCTCTATTCGTCAACATGGTATCAGAGGGATAGTGATCTTCTCGTCATCACAACCTCTCATACATCCACCAGACCTTCAGGCCACTTCAATCAAACCCCAAAACCCACCACTGTTCCCATCATTCAAAGTCTCTTTCAAAAAAAATAATTAAATAAAAATAAAAAACCACTGCTTTCATGACATCTCCAAAACCATACTAAACCCAAAAATCACCACATTCATACTCATATTCTACCAAAGACAATCAAAAACTCGTTAAACCCAGCCACAAATAATCCTTCACACGCTCACACGCGCCGTCCAAAGAATCACGCTCACTGCCCCGTCTAAATCATGCGCCACTAGGACCATCAGATATGCACCACAGTTGGTTCAAATAAAACTGCATGAGAACGAACACCATAGAGCTACCTAGCTTGTCTGGCAAGTGCACTTACTATCCACAGGTTGGTTGAAGGTTCAAAAGCTAGCATCAACAATTCTATTTTTTCCTACAATAGCATTCATCTTTCAAAGCCACAGCAACCCCCTGCCACATCACTATCCACGTCACCTGACACATGTCATAGACACATCACCATTTGAAGCCACAGCCATATAGCCACGTCAGCAGCCACGTCAGCCACAAAGCCACCTCAGCCGCCACCTCAGCTTTGACCGTTGATAGTTGACTGACAGAAACCCTAAACTATACCCTTTTTTTCATTTTTCAACGGCCCGGTTCACCTATTTCTTGACCGGTTCTTAACTAGACCAGACCTGTTCTTGGCATTTTTCGACATCCTGAACACAACCATAGTATCATAATTTCCGGATTCAATCTTGATCATTGAGTACTACACTCTCAAATGGCTTTCGACCCCACGATCATGACCGGATCATCAATCAGATACCCTTCCAATTGGCGAAATTCAGATAAACGATCATGCTGTGATAATCGACTGAATGATTCTCAGTATTCCACTTTTAGATACCCGCCATGCTCCATCTGTGGACTCACGGGACACTCGAAAAAGGGTTGCTATGAAATCATTAGATATCTAGATTGGTGGAAGGATTTTCGCAATCGTAGAACATGTCAGACCACAGCAGGTGGTGTGAACACCCCAATCCGCGACTCTCGCGTGAACCTAACAAGCATTCTGCATCAAGTCTTGAGTCGTCATGCATACAAGAGACTGTTAGGAAAAACCCTGATTTTCGAGCGCGTTAGGAATTAATCGCAACCTTGTCACCACTTCGCTAACTAGGACAGGGATCGACTTGACCGGTCAGGTCGCGGGGTGCGGGGCAGCGCCCCGTTAGAAAAATTGACTTTTTTGGTAGCCAGCCGCACGCCCCCAACCGCACGGTTGGCTCCTAGCCGCAGCCCCTAACCGCACTCTCCAACCGCACGGTTGGCTCCCAACTGTACGGTTGGTACCTTCCCTAGCCGCACGGTTGGCTCCCCAACCGTACGGTTGGCACCTAGCCGCACGCCCCAGCCGCACGCCCTGCGGCTACCCTTTGCGGTTGGCCTCTTTTTGAGCGTTTTTGGCGAGATTTTTGCTATAAATAGGACCCTTGGGCTCTCATTTGGGGACATCAACACTCAATAGTGTCTTTAGTAAGTAGAAACTCTGTCAGAATTATCAGAGAGTCATTTTAGAGAAATTCTGAGAGAAGGTTTTAGAGAGAGAATTTCTAGAGAGAGAAAGTTCTAGAGAGAGAAAGGAGCAATCAAGGCAAGGTTCTTATTTCTTCTTCAAGCGCATTAGGTACGTCATTCTACAACCCTCCTTAATTTCAATACTACATTTAATTTCAATTTTAATATAGAAAATTAGATAACTTGCAAAGGAGTTCATTGCTTTCAAATAAATCCTTTCTAAGTTTTACAAGAAATCTAAAATCCGTTTTGACACGTTTTCAAAACAAACAAAAATACAAAAACAGTTTCCAAAAGAAAGGAACTACGAGACTCTGATTTCATTCTACGAATGAATACGTAGGCGCTCGCAAAGCTCGAGTCTGATTTCAAAATATTGTTTTAAACTAAATTTATCCGGAAAGGACTATTCTGAAAACAATTCAAACTACTTACAAGATATCTAAAATAGGAATTAGATACATGATCCATTAAGAGACCGAAAGGGCGAATTGGGTGCCTAACACCTTCCCAATTCGTAACGTAGTTCCCGAACCCTAGCAAAGTAAATTTTCAAAATAATTCTCTGGTTTCAAACGTATGAAAGATAATTCGTTTTCGAATTGTCCTTCGTACGATCTTTTGTTTGTTTTCTCGTAAAACAAACTGGCGACTCTACAAAACACGTTTTCAAATAAAACCGAGAACGAGGACTCTTTTCTTCTCACGGGGTACGGGTTCGGATTCTCACAGGTGGTAACACACAGGCCTCAGGCTTACTCACCACCACAGGTACATCAGGTACGGCTTTATATTATGTCTCTGTTTTGAATAATACATGGGTAATTGATTCTGGTTCGACTGATCATATTACATCTAATTCAAAAATAGTTACTCCTTTAACCCCATCATCTCAAACCTTTGTGTCCACAACTAATGGTACCCCAGTCCCTGTAGTGGGAAAATGATCAATCAATCTATCCGACACTCTGAACTTAACCTCCGTCTTAGTAGTACCATCCTTAGATTATAATCTATTATCTATTTATCAAATAACTAATGCCCTACACTGTGTTGTCATCTTTTTGGCCTTCTCATTGTGTTTTTAAGGATATTCAGATGAAGAAGACGATTGGTTATGGTTGTTAGGCGCAGAAAATTATACTATCTGGACTTGGAGTTCAAAAGCACAGATCGCCTTCACAAAGCCTTGAACGCTAGTACCTCTGAAAATAAAATTACATATGAACTTTGGTTATGTCACCGTCGGTTAGGATACGCATCGTTTGGTTACTTAAAGAAACCTGTTTTCCCGTTTATTTCATAAAGTTACTTCTTTTGATTTTCACTGTGAGATTTGTGAAACGGCTAAAAGTTATCGTACTTCCTTTAAACTTTCATTGACTAAGAGTTCAGTTCCATTTATGATTATTCATTCTGATATATGGGGACCGTCTCACATTTCTTCTTTAGGTGGTATATGATGGTTTGTCATGTTTATTGATGATTGCACTCGAATGACGTGGGTGTGTCCTATGAAATCCAAAGGATAAGTTAATTGTTTGTTTCAGAGATTTCATAAACAGATTAGTGACACAATATAATGCTGCTATTCAAGTTCTCCGAAGTGATAATGGTGGGGAATATATGAGTACCGAGTTACAGGCATACTTGAAACTTCATGGGATCATTCATCAGACTATATGTCCTTATACTCTTCAACAGAATGGGGTTGCCGAATGAAAAAATCGCCATTTGTTAGAAATAGTTCGGGCATCACTAATCGGCGCAAACGTACCAACCTCGTATTGGGGTGAAGCACTCTCCTTGGCTGTCTATTTAGTAAACTGCATCCCCTCAGCTGTACTTGATTTTCAGACACCCTTTGAAGTTTTAGCTAAGTCTATCATAGCTCCTACCGTGTCAAATCTTTCTCCCTGGGTGTTTGGATGTGTTACATTTGTCCACTTACCAAAGGAGCAACGAAACAAGCTTGAATCGCGTGCTTTTCATGTGCATCTTTGTAGGGTATGCATCTTCTTAGAAGGGGTATCGATGTTATCATCCTCTCACACAAAAAATGTATGTCACTATGGATGTGATATTTCATGAAGAAACTATGTACTTTCACTGAGTTAAACTTTAGGGGGAGCATTATAAGAAAGTTCAATTATTTGAAAATATCAATGAGGAAGAGATAAGCTCAATAGAGGTGGTTCCAACATTGACTTCGAATTCACCACTGGCGACAGAGACAACCGAAATAAAGTTATCCCCTGATATTGTAACAGCAGAAATCTTGCCAAGTGAAGTTGTGCCATCTTCGTCTCCGTCACCACCTGAGGCAAATAACCAATCGTCCACTTCAAATATCCCTAAAACTGAGTCCTCCCAGGTATCATATTCTTCTATTCCTAGAAAGCATCTTCCCAACCGAACAAATAGAAGTGTACCTAAACCCACATACGACCCAGACTTTACCAGTAAAGCCAAATATCCTATGAGTAATTATGTGTCTTATGATCGGTTAACTGCATCTAACAAATCTTTTGTGAATCAATTATCTTTTGTATCTATTCCTAATAGTGTGCAGGAAGCCTTATGTGATTTTAAGTAAAAATTAGCAATGGATGAGGAGATGAAGTCCTTGTGAAAAATGACACCTGAAAATTGACCGAATTACCAACAGGAAAGAAGAAAGTGGGTTGCAAGTGGGTGTACACTGTGAAATTTAAAGCAGATTGAACAATCGAACGATTCAAAGAGAGATTGGTTGCAAAAGGTTACACACAGACGCATGAGATCGATTATCTAGAGACATTTGCGCCCGTAGCAAAGATCAATACGGTGCGAATGTTGCTCTCATTAGCTGCAAACTTGGACTGGCCTCTACAACAGTTCGATGTAAAAAATGCCTTCCTACATGGGGATTTAGAGGAGGAGGTATATATGGAGTTTTCACCTGGATATAAGATCCCGATTGAGTATACTAATAAAGTTTGCAAGTTGAAAAAATCTTTTTATGGACTAAAACAATCCCTTAGAGCCTGGTTTGGGAGATTCGCTAGATCGATGCGAAAGTTTGGGTACAGCCAGAGTAATTCTGATCATACTTTATTTTTAAAGAAGAGTCATGAGAAGATTATGGCACTTATTGTTTATGTAGATGACATGGTGCTCACATGAAACGACCCTCGAGAACAACAGGCATTAGAGAAGCTCTTATCTCAATTAGTTTGAGATGAAAGACCTTGGGAACTTGAAGTGTTTTATGGGGTTCGAGGTGTCTAGATCATCAAAAGGCATCTTCATATCTCAGAGAAAGTATGCCCTAGACTTACTGAATGAAACCGGAATGTCTGCTTGTTCAACCATCAGAGACTCTAATAGAGGAAGGATTGAAGTTAGAGGTCGAAACAGATCAAGTGTCTGTTGATAAAGGGCGCTATCAGAGATTAGTAGGGAGATTGATGTATTTAGCACATAAAAGGCCTGATATATCATATGCATTAAGTATTGTCAGTCAATTCTTGCATAATCCAGGGGAGAAGCATATGCAGGCAATTATAAGGATTATCAATTATCTCAAAGTAGCTCATGGAAAGGGAATCCTATTCCAGAAAAATGAGGATATCTTGAAGGTTGAAGGATACACTGATGCTGATTGAGCAAGTAATATATGTGACATAAGGTCTACATCAGGGTACTTCACATTTGTAGGAGGAAAATTGGTCACTTAGAGAAGTAAAAAGCAAAATGTAGTATCCCGATCAAGCGCAGAAGCAGAATATCGAGGAATGGCAGTTGGTATTCAAGAGTTATTATGGTTGACATTGCTACTAACAGATCTCAATTTTCCTCCTACAGAACCCATGGTACTATATTACAACAACAAGGCAGCATGTGATATGGCACACAATCCAGTTTAACATGATAGAACAAAGCATGTTGAAGTGGATATGTTCTTCATCAAAGAGAAGTTAGAAGCGAAAGTTATTTATGTTCCTCATGTATGTTTTGAAGATCAGTTAGCTGACATCCTCACCAAGGCCGTGACAAGAAAATTATTCGCCAAGCTGATTAGCAAGTTGGGCATGTTCGATATATGTGTGCCAACTTGAAGGGGAGTATTAAAATATATGTATAGATATGGTATATTATAGATATGGTATAGTTGACTACTATGATTCCTAAAATCATAGGATTTTATTTTTCTTTCCATGTATAACTCATTTCATCCCTATTTAAAGGAGCTTTGTATTCATTCATAATCATAAAATTATAATTCATTCTCTCTTCTCTTTCTCTATTTGTCAACAATGTTATCTGAGAAGGTGGATAGAGTGGCGGCAGTGGTGGTGAGCTGAGGAGGGAGAAAGGTGTGGTGAGAGGAGGGAGAAAGGAAGAATTGACCAAATAATAATAATAATAATAATTTTTTTTTAGTAACTTGTAAAGTTTATCGTGTTGATGTCACATACGTCGCCATATGAACATACATGTTAATATCTCACTAAATTACTATTAACGATGCAACTGATCATTAAATTACTATTAACGATGTTGTGACCAAAACAAAAACAAAAAGTATATTATTAGTTTTGTCAATAAATAAATAAATAAATAAAGTACAAGTATCAAAGTATAAAATGAAAGGTAATAGTTAGGTTATGAAGAGAGATCCTCTCATTTTAGTAAAAATAGTGGATTTCCATTTAGAGGGAAAAAATGATGAATTATTTTTTGAAATTTTATAGAATTGTGAATAGAACATCTTCATCAAATTTTATTAAAAAATTTAACCTACAAGTAAGTGAGATGATAATAAAAAATTTCTGCAGTAAAAAATGCGCATATGTATCAATTTTTTAACACCCATTTCTAAATTGAATTTTTATATAAAATTTAGTGGTAGTGATATACTCGATATATAAATCATCACTACATAATTTTAACTTCTAAAAGTACAAATAAAATTCAAATTACTTTGAAATACGCGTATTGAATCCATTTCAAAATTAAATGTGTAAATTATTTGGGTCCACACGTTCTTTCCGTCGGTTTCTCTATGTCTCTTCATTAGTACCCGCATTAAAAGGTTCCAAGAAATAGCCTATTTAATGATGACGTGGGGCTAATTGCAAGACATAAAATGTCATTGCATTTTTAATTAAATAAAGCAATGTCAAATCCTATATTCGGGACCACCTTCTTTTGATATTCGAATAGAATTGCATTTCACATTAACTTTAGGACCACCTACTTTTTTTGAAAAAATAAAATTATTTCCGTTTTCATTTTTAACATCCAGAATTCGAATTTGAGGAAAAGGGGAAGAAAATTGGGATTTCTAAAGTTTGAGCAAAGCCAAACCCCATATATGGATTCCCTTTCTTGCACACATTTTCCTTCTCTCTTTTTAAAAGTTATATATTTTTACAATTGAAAAAATATATAATTTTAAAACTAAAGAAGGGTCTAAAGTATTTTTTTTCCTGGAAATACTATAAATCCTATGAGAAAAGGAATGGAACTTAAAACCACCTCAATAAGAAGCGTTATTGATGCCACTTGAGATAAAGTTATTGGGAAATATTGTTTTGGAAATACTACAATTAAGTTTACATTCATCTGTAATACCAATATCAATTTTTTTAACCATAATTTGTTAAAGATATATTAAGATGATATTTTAAGTATTTATGCCATACTTAGTGCACTTAGTGTAACATAAGAGTAATGATAAAGCTCTATGTGGATTATATTATACATCAGGTCAACAAATATCTTCCTAAATATCTTTTGACTTTATATAATAATAAATGCTACAATTGAAACGTATACGGAAAAAAATTGGTTTAAAACAAATATTGTTTAAGCATATATATTGTTGGAAACGCTTTCTTCAATTGGTACTTAAATTATTTTTTAATAAATTTATTTATTATTTTATTCTATCGTAACATGTAATTTTAACATCGCCCATGCATAGATAATGGGTTTTTAACTAGTACAAGAGATGAATTAGACTCATACTCTTTGACATAGATTACAACTGCTAGTATTATATAATATATATACATATATGTGTGTGTGTGTGTGTTTTAAGCATAAGAGTGTTGGTTTCTGTTTTTTGTGTGCTCTTGAAAGTATAAAATTGCACATTGGTTCACTCTGATTTTTTACCTGTAAGATAAGCGTCGCCTTAATTTAAGCGACGACGTCGCCCTACGTCGCCTAATTTTAAATTGCACGGATTTTTTTACTCTGTCGTCTAGATACTTAGGCCACGATGATGTTATCGTCCGTCGTAAGAGAATGTACTCCTAGGCCATGAGTAGAATTTTTTCTCTTAGGCCACGGTTATCCTCCGTTAGGCAATAATGATCCTCTGTCATAGAAAAGTAATGTTGCGTTGCCTACCTACCGTAAACGCATAATATTGTCCATAAGAGTAATCGCGTTTGTTGCTTTTGTTCTGCCTAATTATCCACTTATCTCGTCTTGGCGAGTTTTGTATCTAATTCTAAGGCATAGGATGCAATGCCTTCGAATGATTGATCAATAGTAGCTCGCAAAATGCTGCTAATTTCCTAGAAGATGATCGATCATGGGTTAACCATGATCGAATGGTTTTAGTCGATCATGGGTTGGCCATGATCGATCATGGCCCTGGCAACTTGGCCATTCACACCCAAAATGGGCGTTCAAGCTATTTTAGATATTTAGTTAGATATTTTTCAACCTTTTAATATATTTTACTCTTAGTCGTCAAGTAGCTAACACCTTGGATACTTTGATTTTAAGAAATGAATACTTCTTCATTCTTGCTTTGAGTATTATGAGTAGTACTAATCGGAGGTAAATTGCGATATAATTTTCGTCGTGAAGCTTCATCATATCTTCCACTCTTTCAATGTACTCCTAGGCCATGTATCTTTTTTCTTCCGTAGTAGAATTTTTTCTCTTAGGCCACGTTTTTGTTATCCTCCGTCGTAAAAAAGGCAATAATAGGCGACGTATCCTTTTATCCTCTGTCGTAGAAAAGAAACATTTAGTCTCTTAAATCGTAACTAACCTCCACCTACCTTAGTGCTTTCTTATTAATTTTCACACCCGTTACATGTTTCACAACAGATCCAACTCACAAAATCTGAAAACCATAAAATCCGTAATCCATTCCATCTCTTTTCACTTATCCCTGTGGTTCGACACTCGGACTTCCGAGACTATATTACAACTTGACGTGCCTGCACTTGGGCTATAACACAACGCGCTATTTTGGAGCCGTCAGAATTATCTTACGTCTGCTAAGTATAAATTTTAGGACACGAGGATATTTTCCTTCGTCGTCTAAATTGTAAATCTAGGCGACGTTGGTATTTTTACTCGGTCTCCTAAGATGTATACCTAAGCTACGAATGTATTATCCTTAGTCTCCGAAGAATTACATTAGGCTACCTACGTATTATAGTAGGTCACCTAAGTTGAAGTTTAAGCCACCTACCTACGTCGCGTAAAGTATAGTTACAATTTTTTAAAAAAAATCAATGTGGCCTGTAATTAAGAGTACTAGTGCCAGTAATCCAAGATTATGGGCATCTAGATTACTGGGGCTAGTAATCCAAGTTTATGGGCATCTAGATTATTGGGGCCAGTAATCCACGTTTATGGGCATCTAGATTCACTGATTCAGTAATCCAAGTTTCTGGGCATCTAGATTACTGGGGCCAGTAATCCAAGTTTCTGGGCATCTGGATTACTAGAGCCAAATTTCTGGGCATCTAGATTACTGGGGTCAGTAGTAATCTAGATTAATTATAGCTTTTGTGTGCAGCCACACCTACGCATATATATACAGCCGCACCTGCAATATTCAATAACAAATACAACCTATCCAATTTGTCATTGAATAAATATATGTCTAATAAACTATCAAAATTTATTCAATTCCATTCAATAAATTATGTTCAAAGAGAAATTGTTCTAACACTAAATAAAACGTAGGGGGGAGGAGCCATCTGAGCTTGCAACTTGCGCTCAAAATCTACCCTCTCCCTCTCTCGCTCGGCCCTCTTCGTCTCTCGCTCGGCCCTCACCCTCTGAAGCTGCTATCCATCTGCGATGATGGGCCTCTCTTCCGCGGCAGCTTTGCGGAGCGTCTCCCTAAGCCCCTCACCCTCGTCCCTCTCGAAGGACACACTGCTCTCTCAAGGACAGAGACCTGGGTCTCGTAAGAGAGGACCAGGGCCGGGGCGTTGGCCGGCGACGTACCGTCCAATGCTTCATCGATCGGAGGAAGATCGGCCATCATCTTCTCCACCTCAGCAGTCCTCGCGGACTGAACGGCCGCCTGCAAATAACAATAAATGTTGTGTAAAAAATAATTCTTGTATTAACTAAATAATAATAATATGAAAAAAATTAATTAAAGTGGTGTATAAAAAAGATTTACCGCGCGGTCAGGGTCATACTTCTTGTACACCTCGACATAAGTAGTGAGGTGAGGCGCCTAGTCTCCCTTCTGCTTTAGGTCATGAGCCCGGAGGACAAAAGCCTGGCCCCCCTGTGGGCCTTCTTATTCTCGGAGGCTCAGATTTGGGTCATCTACGTGCCCAATTCCTATAAAAATATTTGTATTTATTTAAGCATTTATAAACATATAAATTAAATGAAACAACAAAACAAACAAACAAAAAAAGATAAATGAAAAAATTACCTGAAAATCCTCGGCCTTGAAGTGGTTGCATAACCATTCCCACTGTTCGGGCGATGAATGAACTCCACTGGAATGGGAGCATCGCCTTGCGCCTGCTAGTTTTTGTGGATCTTGTACTTCCAATCTTTGAAGCGATCTGTAGCCTTCTTCTGCATCCACGTGATGAGCACCTTATCAGCAGGATCGATGTCATAACTCTCCTACAAACCAAACAGGAACTCAGGAAGAAACATTAGTACAAATAAAAATAAAATTTAGTAAGGCAAAACAAATTAAGTTAACTAGAATAAGAAACAAGTACTTACCGATAGGTAGTCGAAGAGCATTGTTCGTTCCAATAGAGGCATTTCCCCAAATGTCGGGTACAACATCGGCGCTCGGTCTTTTAAGAATGTCGACATGTCACTGACGAGTCGGGAACGAACCTCCTTTGGCGGCCCAGAAACCGCAAGGTCGTATGTCACACGAGACTTCCCCGACGTAAGGAAGATCGCCGCCGTCTTCTTCCCGGTGACTCCTCTCTTCTTGTTTCAAGAGGAGGTCTGCGTACCTACATATAAAAGCATATAAATTAATCAGTCAATCACAAAGAATAAGAATTGCGATTTATAATTAAATAGATCTAAGGGTATATTACCTGATATGGTGGCCTCCGCTACAGCATGCTTAGAGCGAATGCTGCGTACGGGGAGGCCGACACCGGTGGTGCTGCCGGTGGTCGAATTTGTAGACGGGCTAGGGAGCACCAGCGGCAACGCCGGTGAGTGAGATGGCTGGGCAGAGGACTGCTCGGCGGATGGCTGGGCAGAGGGCTGCTCGGCGGAGGGGTGGGCAGCAGAAGGCTGGGAGGAGGGCTGCTCGGTGGAGGGCTGGGAGGCCACGCTCAACAAGGCCTGCTACAACTCATCGTATTGAACCTATGGGCGCAACTTCTTCCTGGTCGGATACGCTCTTGGAGGCACCCCTGACTTGAATCTCAAATTTCAATATCAGTTTTGCCCCAATTGATTTGAATTGAAATTGAAATTGAATTTTAGGGTTTCAATTTCACAACAATTTTAGTTTCAATTTATGTTTTGCCCAAAAGGCTGTTTCAATTATTTTTCCTTTTAGTTATGTGTTTGGGTTTGGATGATTCACCAGAATAGGAAACTTAAAACAAAACAAACACATATACATTACTGGTATCGGTAATCCATTACTGGGTCCAGTAATCAAATTTACTGGGGCCAGTAATCCATTACGCGGCCAATATTGCTCTGAGAATTTGGGAGAAAATGGAGCACAATTAACAAGTTTGGATTGGTGTTTGGACCAATTCATACAGCCGAATAGACCATAACACAATTATGGTCCACATAGAACAAAAGGTATGAAATCACAATTCGATTTAACTGAACTAAACTACCAAATGCTTGAATATGAACCTACTGACCTGTTAATATGAAGGTTCATATTTTGAGGCTATTATACAATAAATTAAGACAAATAGTGAATCGAAGCTCATACATGCCAAAAATATAAGCAAACATGATAATATCTCGTGTTCATGCTTAACATAGATGATAAATATATGTATATAATTGTGGCAATAGAGTTATTTAATTTGTTGAATACATGTATTTATGGGCATACTAAAAGGTATTATGGGCCAGTAATCCATTACACGGTCAATATTGCTCTGAGCATTTGTGGGAAAATGGAGCACAATTAACAAGTTTGGATTAGTGTTTGGACCAATTCATACAGCCGAATAGACCATAACACAATTATGGTAAAAGGCACATAGGAACAATTACTTCATTACTGTCCCAATATTGCTCTGAGCATTTGGGGGGACATGGATCACAATTAACAAGTTTGGATTGGTGTTTGGACCAAATCATACAGCTGATAACACAATTATGGTAACAGGCACATAGGAACAATTACTCAAATACAAGCCAAACTATCTAATTTCACGCAATAACGCTTATTCAATCCCCATAATTGTAAACCAATAGAAATGGAGAGTGAGAAGCTTACCAAATAGAAATAGGCTGTGTAAGAGAGAGATATATAGAGACGGGGGGTTGTGTAGGCAGTGTAGGAGAGAAAAGAGAGCAGATCTCGTGTGTGGAGAAAGAGTGAAGGGTGGGGGACAGAGGAGGTAAAGAGAGGAAGGGTGCCGGGGGAGAGAGAGAAGAGAGCTTAGGGTTCGTAAAGAATGAAAAGGGGGAGGGAAGATTCAATAATTTCTATTTATAACCATAATGTTGGGAGACGTAAGTGTAATACAAATTATTTAAAAACTACGTCACCTTAAAATTTTGAAAATTTCAAATAATTTAAAATTTTTGTGAAAATTTGTGGGGGGAATACTTTTGGGCGACGTAATATGTCCATGCGTCTCCTAGGATCAACTTGAGAGACGTATTTATAACTTGTACGTCGCCCAAACATTTTTAAAGGAAATTTTAAGTAAATTTTAGTTGAATTTTTTGACCAAATTTTTCTCCAAAATATATAAGAATATAATGGTTAGATATACATGTTATGGTAGAATTATTTATACACCATTGATAAGTTTTATTCACACATCAAAGTTAAGACACTCACACATAAGAAATTATCACATACTAATAATGTTGTCTACACTAAAAATGTCATAACTTAAAATAAAAAATTCTAAATTTAATAAATATTTAATATTTAAAATGTACTAATCAAGATCAATTAAAAAGATCTATCTAATTATGCCAAAAATAAAATCAAGAAAAATTATTGTGTAGGCCATCCCAATCTGTCATTTTTAGGACGTACGTTACGTGGTTAGATTAAGATTAAAAGACTCTTTAAAAAATTAAAAACAAGTCGGTCCAATCCAGTATATATACTTTTAGTTTTTCCAGCATTATTATATATTGAACTTACGTTTCAATTGTTCACAACGTTAGATTAGACTAGATAATAGGCTCAAAATAGACTGATTGATTTTGTCTATTTAAATTTGTCACATGTTAATTTTTTTTATCCTATTATTAGATTTTTTTATTTCACTGTGTTGGATTAGCTTTGAGCGATTGATGCCAATATATTGTCTTCTAGAACATACGATGGTAAAACAAATGGATATGATCTATAAGAAGAGAGCTGAGTCTCTGTTGTGGACAACCATACTCACACCGGAAATAGAGGAAAATCTGGAAATAAAGATGAAGAAGTCTTGCAGATTCAATGTTCATAATTCATCCCCTGGTGTGTATGAATTATCCGAACAGGGATGTTTATAACTTCGTTGACGTTGTATTTCACACTGATTTCATCCAGGAAATCGTACAGTTTCCCAATTCACCCAATAATGAATATGGAAGAGTCTCCCTTAGAGGTTTCCGGCCATGTGTAGGAACAAGAGGATGAAGTCTAGCGGACAGTATGAGAAGATGTCAATCAACTTGCGCCCACTGTCATAAGAAGGGCATCCACAACAGACTTACATGTTATTTAGGCCTGTAAACGAATCGGATTTGGATCGGATCAAGGTGAATCGAAATCCATATTTGGAAAAGTTTTCGGATCGAATTCGGATCGGATAATGTAACGGATCATCAAAATATCGATCCATATCCAGATATGATCCGATCCATATAAAAATTTATTCATATAATAATTAGTTTGTAAATGTATAAAAAATAATGAAATTAACATAAAATTTTTAGCCAATAGATTCTTATAATTTTGATAGAGATTTTTTGGTCAAATATGGTGTTTTATATAGATTTGAAATAAGGCAATTCCATAATTACTGGGGCCAATAATCCAAATTACTGGCCCCGGTAATTATGGAATTGCCTTATTTTAAATCTATATAAAACACTGGTACCAATAATAGATTACTGGACCTAGTAATAAAAATTACCGGAAATTACTGACCCCAGTAATTATGGAATTGCCTTATTTCAAATCTATATAAAACACTGGTACCAATAATAGATTACTGGACCCAGTAATAAAAATTACCGAAGGCAGTAATTAAATTACTGGTGCCAGTAATCTAGGTTTCTGGTGTGATCTTTACACGTGCGTAATATCTTCTCGAGTCGTCAAGTTATTAATTGGCAGGGGGGGTTAGACACGTGGCAGAGCAAGACGGGCGGGATCGGTTACCAAAGAGTCACGTCGTTTTAAAATTAATATCTTCCCTCGAAAACCAAAGCTTGCACTACTATATGCCTATAAGTAACCCATTCCATCCCATCAGGTTTATATCTTTCTCATCTCTTTTCAAATACCATTAATATGGATAATATTTCAGATGCTAACAGTTCTTATAGGCCTCCGGTGACTCCTAGTGCAGTTGATAACCTTTTCCGGCGGGTGCAAGGACTTGAAAGAGAGGTTCGGAGGTTGAAAAATCTGACCTGAACCATTAGAGACCTGGAGCAACGTCTAGCCGCCGTGTCCGCAGAGCGGGACTACGCTACATGAGCGGTTAGGGTAGGGTGAGAGGCCGGTCAGGTGATGGGAAAGCTTAGCTTGATCAATCGGAAACACATGTTTACCCATGTATTTCTTTGAATCAAGGATTTACCTCTCGAAAAACAGTTGGTTTCTTTCCCATTTTTTGTTCATAAACTGCCCCATCTATTTATCTCTTCCCTCCATCTCCTTGAGTTCTTCTTGGATTGACTTAGTTTTGTGTATCTGGGATTTCTAGGGAGTTCTTATGTTTTGGGGCTCGTTGACAGGTTGCCCTTAGCATCGCAGTCACGTGCCCATCTATCACCTAGTGTTTCTCCGGTTATGGAGAACATACAACAATACGGGGGGTTAACTTCATAATTAAGAGCCCTCCCTTGTTTTTTCTTGAATACTTGGTGGTATCTTTCCCATCTCCTGGTCTTAAACTTTTTGGGGCTCGTTTTATTTCATCCTTTATTTGAATATGTAATCAGTTGCATGTCGACGATAAGTTGTCTCTTTATATCTCATCTTGTACACCATTTATTTCAGTTGGACCTCGAAGTCCCTCCTTTGTAATTTTACTTTCATCAATGGAAAATAATTTGTTTCTCTATATCTCATCTTGTACACCATTTATTTTCGGTTGTCCATGTTGTAAGAATACTTGTGTTTGGGTCATTGTGGCAAATTGATGAAATTTGAAAATCTAAATGTTCAGCTATTTTAAACATGAACTGAAGGATGACTGGGGCCAGTAATCCTTATTACTTGGGCCAGTAATCCATTACTGGTGCCAGTAATTCCGTTTCATCATTTCGACTAGTCGGGTTATTTATTGTGTGTATATAATTCAATCACGTGTGTGAAAATTTATTGTGTGCATATTATTGGTGCCAGTAAACTGGATTACCGGGGCAAGTAATCCATTATTGGGGCCAGTAATTATAATTACAGGGTCCAGTAATTTTTATTCGGATCGGATTTGGATATACGGATCATAAATCTCAATCCATATCTGATTAAACGGATCGGGATTGGGATCAGATTCGTGTAATAATCCGATCCATTGACAGGCATTATCTTGTACATAGGCTATTGAATAGCAACTTCATATTAAATATTTATTGGTCTTTCAATTTTAACTTTGATGTGACATCTTGATTTGTTTATAAAAATTATCTAATGGTGTAGATAAATACATACGAAAACATGTGGTGTTTTATATAGATTTGAAACAAGGCAATTCCATAATTACTGGGCCCAGTAATCGATTACTGGGACTAGTAATAGATTTACTGGACACAGTAATAATATTACCGGGACTAGTAATAGATTACTGTACCCAGTAATAATATTACCGGGTCCAATAATCAAAATTACTGGTTCCAGTAATCTAGGTTTCTGGTGTAACCTTTACACGTGCGTATCATCTTCTCGAGTTGTCAGGTTACTAATTGGTGGGGGGCGGGGGGGTTAGCCACGTGGCAGCGCGGGACGGGCGGGGAGTGGTTACCAAAGAATCATGTCATTTTAAAATTAATAACTTCCCTCGAAAACCAATGCTTGCATTGCTATAAGTAACCCATTCCATCCCATCAGGTTTATATCTTTCTCATCTCTTTTCAAATACCATTAATATGGATAATATTTCAGATGGTAACAATTCTTATAGGCCTCCGGTGACTCCTAGTGCAGTTGATAACCTTTTTCGGAGAGTGGAAAGACTTGAAAGAGAGGTTCGAAGGTTGAAAAATTTGACCCAAACCATTAGAGACCTGGAGCAACGTTTGGACGCCGTGACCGCAGAGCGAGACCGCCTACGTGAGCGGTTAAGGTAGGGTGAGAGGATGGCCAGGTGACGGGAAAGCTTAGTTCTTCCTGGATTGAAGCCCTTTTGTCGATCTACGGTTTCTAAGGAGTTCTTATGTTTTGGGGCTCGTTGACAGGTTGCCCTTAGCATTGCAGTCACGTGCCCATCTATCACCTAGTTTTTCTTGAATACTTGGTCATATCTTTCCCATCTTCTGGTCTTAAACGTTTTGGGGATCGTTTTATTTCATTCTTTAATTGAATATGTAATCAGTTGGACCTCGAAGATAAGTTGTCTCTTTATATTTCATCTTGTACACCAATTATTTCGGTTGGACCTCCAAGTCCCTCCTTTGTAGTTTTAGTTTCATCAATGAAAAAGAATTTGTTTCTCTATATCTCATCTTGTACACCATTTATTTTCGCTTGTTTATGTTGTAAGAATGCTTGTGTTTGGGTCATTGTGGCAAATTGATGGAAATTTGAAAATCTAAATGTTAAGCTATTTTAAACATGAACTGAAGGATTACTGGGGTATACCCGTGAAAATTAAATAAGAACCGATAATAAGATAATAAAAAGGAGAAGCATGCGATGAATCTAAATCGACAAACTTAGCTTCAATTTATCTTCATGCTAGAAAAAAAAAGTATATAAATCGGATTGGACCGACATTTTTTTTTAATTTTTAAAATAATTTTTATATTACTGGTGCCAGTAAACTGAATTACTGGAGCAAGTAATTACCATTAGTGGGGCCAGTAATCCATTGATGGGTCCACTAATCGAAGTTTCTAGTGTGGCTTTACACGTCCGTATCATCTTTTCGGGTAGTCAGGTTATTAATTAGCAGTAAGGGGGGGTTGCCACGTGGCAGAGCGGGACGGGCGGGTAACTTTTACTAAAAAATCACGTCTTTTCAAAATTAACTAGGGTATACCGGTGCAAATTAAATAAGAACCGATAATAAGATAATAAAAAGGAGAAGCGTGTGATACATCTAAATCAACAACTTAGCTTCAATTTATCTTCATGCTAGAAAAAAAAAAGTATATAAATCGGATTAGACAGACATTTTTTTTAATTTTTAAAACAATTTTTAATCATATTTTTTTCCCTTATTGTGATCTCGGTAAAATAAGTTTTTGACAAATCACGTGTGTGAAAATTTATTGTGTGTATATTACTGGTGCCAGTAAACTTAATTACTGAGTCCAGTAATAAATTACTGGCACCAATAATTACCATTACTAGGACAAATAATCCACTGATGGGTCCAGTAATCGAAGTTTATAGTGTGACTTCATTTACACGTCCGTATCATTATTTCGGTAGTCAGGTTATTAATTAGCCGTATCATTCACGTCGTTTCAAAATTAATAACTTCCCTCAAAAATTAAAGCTTGCACTGCTATAATTAGTAACCCATTCCATCACTTTTTTAATACCATTACCGATGGATGATGTTTCAGAGGCTAACTGTTCCTATAGTCCTCCAGCTGACCCCTAGTGCAGTTGATAACATTTTTCGGTGGGTGGAAAGACTTGAAAGAGAGGTTCGGATGTTGAAAAATTAGACTCGAAGCATTAGAGACCTGAAGCAACCTCTGGCTGCTGTGACCGCAGAGAGGGACCGGCTACGTGAGCTGTTAGGGTAGGGGGAGAGGAGGAAGGTCCGATGGGAAAGATTACCTTGATTAATTGGAACTACATGTTTACCCATGTATTTCTATGAATCAAGGATTTGCCAGCGAAAAAATTAGACTCGGTTCTTTTCCTCTGGTCTTGAGATCCCTCTGGTCTTGTGTTTCTTGAACAATTAGCTGTTTCTTTCTCCATATCTCATCTTGTACACCATTTATTTTAGTTAGACCTCGAAGTCTCTCCTTTGTATTGTTAATTTCATCAATGGAAATGAAGTTGTTTATCTATATCTCATCTTGTACACAATTTATTTCAGTTGGACCTCGAAGTCCCTCCTTTGTAATGTTACTTTCATGAATGGAAAAGAATTTGTTTCTCTATATCTCATATTGTACACCATTAATTTTCATTTGTGGGTTGTTTTATGAATGCTTGTGTTTGGGTCGTTGTCGCAAAGTGGTGAAATATTAAAATCTAAATTAGTCTGCTGTTTTAAATTTTATGTAAAGGATTACTGGATCCAATAATATCGATTACTTGGACCTAGTAATCAATTATTGGGGGAAGTAATACTAATTACCGCGCAATAATCCAGATTACTGGGTGAAGTAATCCAATTGCTGGTGCAGAATTTGGATTATTGAGGTCAGTAATTTTGGGTCAGTATTTGCATTTTAACACATTCAAGGATAAAAATTTACCACTAACTCATTTTAACACATCAATTATGAAATATCCGTAAATGATATATTCCTCTTATTTACACCCGGTACCACTCCTCAACAAATATTCGCTTTTGAAAAAAACTTTTCACTCTCCCCACCTTTTCTAACAACTACTGCCATTTTGGGAGACCACACGATTCACAAGGAAGCTCTCTCTCTCTAACTCTCTCTGTACTACACACGTAAAGACATCATCTTCGTCATCTCTTTGGCTTATCCAACCATGTAAGTTTTTTATGAAGTACGTTAATGTCTATTAACAACTTATTTTCATCACCAAGAAGATTTTATATTTGATGAAAGCATCTCGCCATTATGAGTGAATATATATAGTGTCTAAAATAAAAACTTGAACCCTATATATTTGTTTCTATGTGTAATGTTTGAGTAATATCTTTCCTTGACATGCGGTTGCTGCTCATTGTTGAATGTTGATGGCTACAACGATAACCAAAACTAGGATTACTGACCTCAGTAATGACGTTTCCTGGACACATAAATTAATTACTGACCCCAGTAATGTGATTACTGGCCACAGTAGTCTGGATTACTGTCCTCTGTAATGAATTACTGACCGCGGTAATCCACTACTGGCCCAAGCTATGGATAATTACCTGCACCGGTAATCCATTACTGTCCCAGCAACTTGGATTACTGGACCCAGAGCAGGTGGTTGATTAAGATCAAAGCGGCCCAAAAATTATACATAAAGAGCTGACCACTAATGAAAAGAGAACGAGGTGGATAATCATGAACAAACAGTTGAAATTTGAGTCATACACCTTTGTCGAAGATGTCGACTGCCCACAACAAATTGCAGGATCGTAAGTAGCTCGGATATTCATAGCTTATTTATTAGTAATTTTTTGGTAAATGATATTGTGGCACAATAAACCAAAAATTGGTTTTGGTTTTCAGGTCAAGATTGGGGTGGGTTCATGCTTCACTTCATGGAATGCTTGGTTAATAGGAAGAAGCCGTCCCAAAAGGGAGGGACATTTTTCAGGAAGAACATACTCGACAAATTCAGAACCCTTCGACCATCGGAGTGAACCATGTTGTTCTAAATAATTGTGGTTTGTGGATTATGCTGTAAAGGATTGTGATTAATTATTGTAATCTTTTAACAATTCCCTCTTTTTGTAGTCTAGTTTTTTTGTTTTTGTTTAGATTACTTCCCTAGTAATGGATTACTTGACCCAGTAATCATGATTACTGGAACTAGTAATTTTGATTACTGGACCCAGTAATCCTGATTACCGGACTATGTAATCATGATTACTGGACCCAGTAATAAGGATTCCTGGACCCAGTAATCCAAATTACTAGTTCCTGTTCATGATTACTGGGTCAAGGAATCCAATTTTTCCCAAGCAACTTGGAAGGATTACTGGCCACAAGAATCCAGTAGACGTGTTTTCACAAGATGGTTTGGTTGTGATTGAAATCCGGAAGAAATATTAAAATAGTAATTACTAATTTTCATTAAAAATTTAATAAAAAAAAAAGAAGAACAGTATGTTAAAAAAGAAAAAAATATCAAATTTTCTTCTTCTTATTCATCTCTCTCTCCTCCGCCTCTACCATCTCACGGTTCCTCTTCCTCGCTTCCTCAAGCATCGCTCACAACCTATTTAGGTACTCTTCAACTTTTGCCGATTTAGCATCCCAAGCCTTCTGCATTTCATCAGCAAAAATAAGATTTTGAATGCACATCGCAGTGAAGTTGGATGGAGAGTTTGGAGGAGATGACGTTGATGGAGATTTTGGAGGAGTTGACATGGTGAAGCAAATAAGTGAAAGTAGAAAAAAATGATATATTTGATGGTTGGTTTGATTTGCGAATGACAATCATGTTTATATAGTAGTCCCTTGGAATATGAAGGGTTGTCACTTTGGATCACATGCATGCATTAATTCCAATTGTTATAATGATGGCCGCAACAACCTTGGAAACCGAATATATGCATGAATGCTTTCAGAATTTCAAATTACTGCACCAACTTTGGAAAGCGAAGAGATTACTGGGGCCTTCTCCAATCCGAAATACTGGGCACAGTAATCCAAATTGCTGGAGAAGTAATGGATAATTACTGGACCCAGTAATGGATAATTACGGGCACTAGTAATAGATTACTAATCCAGTAATTCATTACTGCATCAGCAACTGGGATTACTGACCCCTGTTATCCTGTTTACTGGGCAAGCAACTTGGATTACTGGGGTCAGTAATATGGATTACTTGTCCCGAAAATGGATTACTGGACGCAGATATGGATTACTGTAGCTAATAATCTGGAATACTGGGGCAAGTAATCTGGATTACTGGACTCAGTAATTATAGTATTGCTTTCTTTCATATTTTAAAAATGGAAAATAACATGCAAATAAACCGCAGAGGCATGGAAACAAATACAAACTATGAACCAAAATTCATTTTGACCCTCATCTTCGTCTGATTTGTAAGAACATATAGAACATCAATTGTAGTCATCATCATCATCATCATCATCATCATCATCATCATCCTGATCCTCCTCTTCATCTTCGTCCTTATCCCTACTAAAGAGATCATTGTTATACCCTTCTACATCGTCTGAGTCGTAATCCTCGTCATAATCATCATCCTCGTCGAAGTCGTCATCATCGGGAATATCCATCCGCGGTACTGAACTAAAGTTGATATATAAAGTAGATATGCGAATACATATCCCATTAGGTTCTTGATAGGGTTCTTGTACTTCATACAGTGGAGTGGCGGTTGCGTCCCTTGCAAGTGTGGTCTCACTGTATGTACCCCTATGTGACACCAAGTGGACGACTTTCCATCCCTCACCAGCCGACGGATCATCTATATAGAATACTTGGCTTGCCGTCTTGGCAAGAATAAACGGATAAAAGCCTACGATCATACTTTGTGCTACCGGGAACATCAGGGTCGGTGTTGTACCACTTACACATGAACAACACAACTGGCATGCCTTCCGCATATCTTAGTTCGACAATAGCCTGTAGAATCCCAAAATATATGATGTCACCGGCCATTACCATCACTCCACTGTTCTGAGTCTTTCTGATCTGGTCTCGTTGATGACACACATACTTGACACTGTTTACGTCACACCGTGAATAAATGGTGCAACGCATAGGCTTAGATGCTAAAATCTGTACCTCCCAGTTATATTTAGGAGCACATTTACTATGCAATTCATGCATCTGCATAACAAAATATATGGAACATTAGTCAAATGCATGCGACGTAACAAGTTAGCTAAGGTTGAATGTTTACCCATTTAGGGAAATGGTCAACAAACGACGCAATACGCTCCTCATCAGTCCCGTTTGGAGCTAGATCAGCAATCTGATCTCGGTGAATATCTATATACCATTGTGCTTCGGTACAGTTATCCATCAAACACCATTGAGCCGTCGCGATTTGTGCTCTCCTTAGGCCGGCGGTCTTGACGCAACCGCTTGGCTTCACGAGATCAGAAACAATTGAGATGTTCTACCGAGGTGCCTCTGGAATGATTTCATCACTCTCGTTAGGATCATCGAGATAATTATTGATGTAAGTCACACACTCGTGCATGATGTTCCACTTGGCAATACACCCCTCTAGGTAACGCTTGTTTCCGACATCTTTCTTGAATTCATCGAGTTGCCTATAAAATTGTATAGTTATATAGTAGGGATATAGATAATTATGAACAATGAAAAATAATTCATACCTTTCAGTGGAAAACATCCAAGTATAATGTACGGGACCAGTGAGTAGGACCTGTTCGGGTAGGTGGATGTAGAGATGGACCATGATGGTAAAGAAAACTAGCGAAAAGATCATCTCTAGGTTGCAGAGAATCATGACAATATCGTTCTCCATCTGGCAGACATCCAACTTCATCAACTCTCGAGCACATATCATCTTAAAGAATCTGGATAACTCTACCGGCGCGTCGGCGGCGTGACTTGCCAAATATGGCAGGATGACCACCGGAAGAACACGCTGAAGCATGACATGGCAGTCGTGCGTCTTCAGTCCGTAGAACTTTTTATCAGGGACTTTGACCTTATTCTTTAGGTTTTCCGCATAACTTCTTGGATACTTAATAGTAGCAATATAATCAAATATAGCTCTCTGATCCTTAGGCCGAACTGTGTAACCAGCTTAAGGCAGCAACACTTTGCCTGACGGCCCTTTCTTCGCCCAGAGCTTGCTACGTATGCCCATCTTCTGTAGAGTTGCGCGAGATTTCGCATCATCCTTAGTATTTCCATCAAGACTTAAAACAGTGTCGAAGACGTTGTCGCAGACGTTTTTTTCGATGTGTATGACATCTAATGCATGTCTCGCACTAGATATAGTCCAGTAAGGTAGCTCCCAGAATATACTGACGTGAGTCCAACAAAGTCTCTTTTTAGGTGCCTGAAAATGTGGATGCAAACTTATTGAAACTTAATCGAAATTACAAACTCAGTGCAACATCATGTATTAAGAGGCATACCCGTTTGAAGTCGTTATGCGGATGCGTCGATTGAAGAGGTTATAAATGCTTAATGGTCACTTCGTAAACCTGTCTTGCAGACATAATTGGTGGGGCAGTTCTGAACTCTTGCTTATCATTAAACGCTTCCGGCTGCGTCCGATAGTGGTGATCTAAGGGTAGCCATCTATGTGCGCCTTAGTACGACATTCTTCTATTATTGTGCACAGCATCAATATCGTCCAAACATATGGGACATGCCTTATACCCTTTCGTCTGAATGCCTTCCAACATTCCTAATCCTAGGAAGTCGCTTATGGTCCACATCACGGCTGCCCTCATGTTGAATGCCTCTTCACCGTATCGATCCCAAGTCGGCACCCCCGTCTCCCACAACATTTTAAGCTTCTCGATCATTGGTCTCATAAACACATTGAGACACTTTTCCGGAGACTTGGGGCCGAATACAAGCATCACTAGCATGTTAAACTCCTTCTTCATACACAACGATGGAGGCAAATTATAAGGCATCATAATAACAGGCCAAGCGCTGTACGGAACGGTCGTAGTCCTATAGGGACTGAACCCGTCGGACGCTAGAGCAAGGCGCACGTTTCTAAAGTCCGACGCAACCTGAAAATGACAAGACAAAATTCAATACTATATATAAATAATTATTAATTATTGTATATATATACACAAATACAAATTGTAAACATATACTTCACCTGTCGAAATCCTTCCATGCTTTCCCATCCACTGGGTGTCTCAGAAATTCAGGATCTTTTGCTGTTCTTTCCCCGTACCACCGCATTTCCTTTGCAGTGCGTTCGAACATATATAGACGTTGCAACCTCGGTGCCAAAGGGAAGAACTAAATAGTCTTTCGGGCAATCCGCTTACCACTGCTTGTATCATCTTCTTCCCATCTCGACTCACCGCAAACGAGACATTGATCTAGATGTGCACCCTCTTTGTAAAACAAGAAGCAACCGTAGTAACAAGCATGGATCACCTCATAACCCATGCCAATCTTCTTCAAGGTCTTCTTTGCAGCTGCGTATGAGTCTGGGTATTTGTTTCCTTCGGGTTACAGATAATTTATTTCTGCAACCTACTTGTTGAAGGCCCGTGTCCGTCATATTGTAACCCTGCTTCAACTGCAACGCTCTAAGCATAGAGCCACAACGTAGTCACTTTACAACCCTCGTACAGTGGAGTCATTGCTTCGTTTAATAGACGCTGATATAACATCATATTTTCTTTGACAACTGGATCCACCTGAAATAAAGTGTTAACACCAAGGGGATTGTACGATTCACGGAATGGAAAAGCATCTGCATAAACGCCACAGTTGGGTTACTACAATGATCGACACTGTTACTCGAAGAAGCCGTGTATTGTTGATTTTCTCTCACTTCACCGTGTAAGTACCATAAGGTATACAATGGCATTATACCGTTACTTGTCAAGTGGGCGTATATGTCATTGTGAACACCCCAATCCACGACTCTTGCGTGAACCTGATCTTTCATACAAAGCAAGCATTCCGCATCAAGTCTTGAGTCATCATGCATATAAGAGACCATTAGGAAAAGCCCTGATTTTCGAGCGCGTCAGGAATCTACCGCAGCCATGTCGCCTACTTATAAGCTTACTAGGACGGTTGGCTCCCAACCGTACGGTTGGCTTCAAGCCGCAAGCCCGAGCCGCATGCCCTAGCCGCACGCCCTAGCCGCACAGTCATACCCTAGCCGCACGGTTGGCTCCCAACCGTACGGTTGGCTTCGAGCCGCACGCCCTAGCCGCAGCCCTCCCTAGCCGTACAGCTGGCTCCTAGCCGCGCGGACTACCCAAGCCATTTTTCTGCATTTTTTCTCTATAAATAGGACCCTTGGGCTCTTCATTTAGGGGGATGAACACTCAATAGTGTTTTTTTAGTAAGTAGAAACTCTGTCAAAATTATTAGAGAGTCATTTTAGAGAAATTCCGAGAGAGAGTTTTAGAGAGAGAGTTTCTAGAGAGAGAAAGTTTTAGAGAGAAAAAATCTAGAGAGAGAAAGGAGTAATCAAGTCAAGGTTCTTATTTCTTCTTCAAGCGCATCAGGTACGTCTTTCTACAACGTTTCTGAATTTCAATACTGCATTTAAATATTCGTTTTAATACAGAAAGTTAGATAACTTGCAAAGAAGTCCATTGATTTTCATAGCTAGTCTTTTCTAAGTTTTACAAGAAAACCAAAATCTGTTTTGGCACATTCTCAAAACAAAGCAAAAATACAAAAATAGTTTCCAAAAGATTGGAACTACGAGACTCCGATTTCATTCTACGAATGAATACGTAGGCGCTCGCAAAGCTCGAGTCTGATTTCAAAATATTGTTTTAAACCAAATTTATCTGGAAAGGACTATTTTGAATACAATTTAAACGACTTGCAAGATATCTAAAATAGGAATTAGATACATGATCCATTAAGAGACCGAAAGGGCGAATTAGGTGCCTGACACCTTCCCAATTCGTAACGTAGTTCCCAAACCCTAGCAAAGTATATTTTTAAACTCTGGTTTCAAACGTATGAAAGATAATTCGTCTTTGAGTTGTCTTTTTTACGATCTTTTGTTTGTTTTCTCGTAAAAAAAATTGTCGACTCTATAAAACACGTTTTCAAAGAAAAACCGAGAACGAGGACTCCATCTAGAGTCGGGGGTCCGAATTCTCACAGTGGCGACTCTGCTGGGGATGTCGAGAACTAAGCTCTAATATAATGGATCATATATTTAATTCCTGTTATTTATTAGATATAGGATTGCAAGCCTTAGTTTTAGGATAACATAGAAGCGATTTAGGTGGATACCCTGATACCTTTGTTTGCTAATTATGTGAGGAAAATCTTTTGCATAATTAAAATTGTGTAAATTACCATAACAAACCGTAAAGCATTGATCAATAATGAACCGCCATATTGTTATTTTCGCACGCACTCATGATTTATCATGCATTTTCGCTAGTGTGAATTTACCCTATTAACCTCGGGACCAGAGTCGTGACTAGGCCGCGGACTTACGGGTCTGCACTAGCCAAAAGCGCCTGGGACCACGCTCCTTGGTCAAGTACTTATCAGAGGTATATACCGAATGACGAGAACACTCACGTACACAGGATGTATATCAAAAGGTTCTTACACGTACCTGCGCTCTTGAGGTATATCGTAAGACCTGCCAAATAGGAAGGAACCTTAAACCTTACCCTATTTAACCACGCTTGCATATAGGGGAGTCAGCTTAGAACACAAAGATTTTCTGCATTGTTTTAATGACCGACAGTCGTGAGAATCTAGTGAGCGAAAGCCCTGATTCCATGAATAAAACAACTCATGAGGAGAGAACTTCCCGTGTTTTCAAAAGATTTTCCTGAAAACCCTTTTTAAAATGATTATTCCAAAACTGTAGATGGTCAGGGAACCCATGGAATTTTGTTCCTACCCTACCTTTATACGGGACTCTCAAGTTGTCACTGTCGGTCTGCTTTCGATCTCACCTAAAGAAAAATGTTTTCGTGTGGTTAAGAGTCCATTCGATCGATGTATTTATGGGAATCTGGAAAGTATTAAAAGTTCATATTTTCTTTTGTTTCGGGAAATATTCTATATGCATCGGGATTTGTCCTTTTCTCCTTCAAAAGACTTATATTCGATCTAGCTTCCATCTGGGCCGGAAGAGATAGCACTGGTAGATTGGTTCGACCAGATACAACAGCTGATATGGAACACCAACAGCCACAAACTTCGAATGGGGTCACTGGAAACTCTTTCACTTTCAGTGGATCTGCCACCAGGTCCTTCCTACCAAAATCAAGGGGTGTCTCAGCAGAATATTAACCGGGGAATGCCGCCGGGGCATACTTCTGTGGATCCGACAAACAAGGTATTAGGGTTGGACAATATAACCATACCAACCCCGAAAGAGATGTACCGAATGCTCAGGGACATTAGCAAGAGCCTAGCATTGCTATTAGATGATCAACGAACCACCAAGGCTCGGCTGGAGGAGATAGACAGAGGTCGAAGGGTTATGAATGAGCCAACAAAAGGGACACCGCCTGCACCACCTATGCCTCCATTTATTCATGGTCAACCAGTTGTGAATGAGCCAATAAAAGGAGACCCCGCCTGTACCACCCGCGCCACTATCTGTTCATTCCGATATTCCAACTCCTATTGAACCAACATACTCCACATAGGGCGACCTGATCTAATCAAAAATTGGCTACACCAAGAAGTCCAACCCGAAGCAACCCAACATGCTCAACAATGGCAACCACCACATCATCCTTATCATGATCCATACTACGACCCTTTTTCCGCGTCCGGTAAGCGTGCAGGGTGATGTCACTCTTCCACAAGAGGTGATTCCGGAAAGGAATAAGGCTTTAGACGAGCTTAAGGAACAATTGAAAGCCTTAACCCAGAAGGTAGCCGAGGGATCAAATGACCTGACGCAGCTCCAGAGCTATAATCTATACCCAAAAGCTCATTATTCGGTTGGGTTTAAGATGCCCGCAATAGAGAAATTCAAAGGAACAACGCCACCAGAGTTGCACTTAAAATCCTATGTACGTGCGATGAAGATCTACGATATAGGTGAGACTGAGTTAGCTAACTCTTTTCATTTAACTCTAGCCGGTCCAGCCCAAAGTTGGTTCCTGGGATTAGAGAAATATCGGGTGCAGTCATGGACCAGTATTGTGAATGAGTTTATTGCCCAATACAAGACAAACGAGGAATTAAAAATTACTCGCAAACATCTTGAAATGGCAAAGCAGAAAGATGATGAAAGTTTGAGTGAATTTGTCACAAGGTGGAGGGCACTCGCTGCACAAATGGTGGAACGGATGGATGAAGAGGAGCAATTGGGAATGATCGTCAAGAATTTGAAGGCAGAAATTCGAAATAAGATGGGTCACCAATTCTTTGGCCGCTTCAAAGCCTTGTTGCACGTGGAAAATGAGATAGAAGAAGAATTGGCTAAACAAGCTGAAGCAAGAAAGTTAAGTGCACAATACAAGAAAGCTTCAACCCCGGCTACGAACCAGATTTCGACATACAACCCTTTTGTTCAGAGCAATATTGACTATTCTGTCAATCCTTTCACTACAGTCACCAACATTTCCCCTTCAGGATACCAGGATTACAGCAACAATAGGGGGGTAAATAGAGTCAGACACATGAAAAGGAATTTCTCACAACTGCCAGGTCCATTAAGCAAGGTACACAAGGAGTTGAAGGATGTAGGGATGATTTATCCACTGAACCCATGACCGATACCCAATCTAGTCCCCCCTAATTGGAACCTCAATGAAACATGCGAATACCATCAGAATGTGGGACACACGACCGATAATTGCATGGCTCTTCGGCATACTATTCAGGACCTTATCCAAGCAGGAAAGATACCAGACCCGTCTCCTCAAAACCATCAGTGATTGATGATTGGAAGCTAGAAATTGAAGATTTGTAACCAGTGTTTAAGAATTTGAAAAACAGTGATTGAACATTTGTAAACATGAACTAAGATGACCTGAGCCCCATATTAGATTTTTTGGAATGTTAGAACGTTGGGGAACGTATGCAACCTGAGAAGTTACATCAGGCCCGGTCCATTATAATAAAACAATCTCATTCACCCTCAATAAGATAATGAAGAACTGGAAGAATGTTTCATTTAAAGGCGCCAGTAAGTTCGAGGAACAATGAAGGGTTTGTAAAGAGGAGTTCTTATGGTAAGGTGTGGAGAAAAGGACAAATCTTGATAAAGGTCTCGAGCAAATTTGTTTTAGAATTTCTTGCGAATGTAACAAAACAAAATATGAATTACCTTTTATAATTGCCAGATTCTCGGAAAAAATACGATCTTTGCATTTGCATTTGCATGGGTCTGGGGGTAAATTGCGCATAAAGCATGTTATATAATAACCAATACTTTCATGAATAAAATGCACATTACAAAGCACTAACATTTTTCATGAAATAATATATAAAAATGAGCTTCAAAACACCCATACTACATAAATATAATGATTCCAAGGAAATTTTTTCAAAGAAAAACCTGACACATAAAGGGTACGGGGGGCAGTATGAATTACTCTTGAGGTAGAAGGAGCCAGTGAAGATACTTGAGCTACAAGGTTTCGAGTAAGATTGAAACTCTGAAGGAGATTGCAATTAGGGAGCGGATCACTTTAAATATGCATTGGAAAAGAAGGTTTCAAATGAGATTAAAGCTCTGAGTGAAGTTACAACAGGGGACAAGGACCACTCTAAGGTTTATGGGGGAAGATTCCAAGGCTGACACTTTGATAGATCAATATCAAAACTCTGAATGCAACTAAAGAATGAGATACTTTGACGGAATGGCATCTTCAAGGACTCATCTCACATTCTCATCCAAAGGCGGACGCTTTGATGAAATAGTATCTTTAGAAGGCTTGTCTTTCATCCTCACCCGGCCAGTCGCACAGGCAACAACAATTGATCCATCCCAGACTGATGTAACCAAAGATGCATTGAATAAAGCTAGACCACATGGAGAAGTTCGTGTTGAAGTGGAATGAAGATCGATCATGCAAAGATATCCTTGGACATCATTTTCTCTCATTAGCCTGGCAAAGTGCAACGAATCATAGTCATCAAGATGTGGAGCAATCTAATCAAAACAGAATGCATTGCACGGATGAAGCCTCTCATCGAAGAAAGAAGTACATTCCATAATTCAGTGGTAATTTGGAGAAAATCCAGCATCGGTTGAATTCTAAGATGGGGCGCATGTGTTATTTTCGTATGAAAATTGGGGGTATTTTAAACTGGGGGTGATATTAAAATCTGAAAACTTTACAAAAACATTCTTCATAAATCAAAATTGCGCAAAAGGCCACCAGACCCACCACATTGCATGCATATCTCATGTTTTCTAGCATAAACGACATATTCACATAATTTTCTCAGAACGAGAAATTTGAATTGAAACGTACCCACACACATCGGAGAATCTTGTGTGCCGAAGGTTACATTATACACCATGGATGATCTTCCAATAAAGGCCAAAGTGCTATCTGATGATACATCAATCTCCATCAAAACCGTTCAACCTCAGAGGGCCTCTCAAAATCCACACATACCCATTCGTCGTCAAGAAAGGCGCATCATACAGAAACGGCTATGGCTGATCATCACGAAATACATGACCAACTGGATTGCGAAAAAGTAAGTGTGTGAGCAAGAAAAAAATATGCTAAGAAGAGAATGAAAAGTTTGAAAGTTTAAATGGAAAAAAGGTGGTATTTTTGTTGCCCAGCTCGCTTTATCGTTTGGGCACTTGTTGTATGACAAGTTCCTTGTCACACAACAAGTGGGGGGTAATCCCAATCAACAAAGTTTTGAAAAAATTTTGCAATATTGACTCCTTGGACGTCTGAAAGACTTTCTGGTTAGTTTTCTAAGATGAACAGACTGAGAATCACTAACACAAGCATGACAAAATAAGATACAAAGCCCAAAAGCTGAATTTTGAGATTTGTGGTGGAACCGAGCTTTGAAGAATGATCAGTCTTGGACTCAGTTCAAATCTGGCAAAAGAGGAAGGTGTAAAAGAGGAATCAGGTACAAGAAAAAATTGAAAGAGTAGAAAAGGGGAAAATCCCGTTGGTCCAAGTGAGAAAAAAGTGAGAAAAACAGAAATGAAGGAAGAAAATCAACAGGGAGAGCCACACTAAGAGTGACAGCTGTGCCAAAAGGCGGAGGGCTACATTTTAGGTGAGTAAGGCTCCTGTCTAAAAAAAAAGGAAAAAAAAATCCGAAAGCCAAAACAATGGGCCGGATATTCTAAACAATAATGCAAATGAGGGAGCAATAAGGGCATCAAAAAACAGAAAATGATGCAGGACCAGCATCTTCCTCTGATAAGCTAGAGGGTAACTGGAGAAGGAACTGAGATTTTCGGAAGAGCTTTATCCCCATGTTCAAAGAAGTAAAGCCATAGGGTAGAGTTGAGAACTAAGTCCACCACTATGCACAAAAGTCTGAGATTCAAAGAGAACCAACCCAATTTCTTGATGACAGAAGAAGAGTCAAACTGAGGGTAAGAACTGGTTTTGAAAAAGGCAACACTTGAACTTTATATATTCTCTCTAGCATAACCTTCTTGCCACAAGATGAGTAGGCATATATGATCAACGGCCAAGACCAGAGGCAACGCAAGAAGAAGCATCGAAGGATAAGAGAAAATATGGACAAATATCCTCAAGAACATGTCTCGAATTATGTTATGTGACATAAAGTTGATGGAATAATATGATTCTGAAGAAGACCCTATTGACGAAGTCAATCCTAACCCTAGACTGTGATAGCAAGACGGTGCGACAGGTGCCAACCCTGCTGCTCTTGGCAGTCTTAACATCACCTATTTTGGCTGTGTTAGCAAGTACGAAGTCTTATCATGAAGACCTCTCGCTCTTGGCAGTCACTAACAAGTCATACCTTCTGAGGGTGGCTAGGAGCGCCATTTCTTGGAAACCGACATAAGGGAATATCTCCCGACGTTCAGCCTTAGACTATGTCAGCAAGACGGTGCGACAGGTGCCGATCCCGCCGCTCTTGGTAGTCTCTAACACAACCCTTTAGGCTGTGCCAGCAAGATGGTGCGAGAGGTGCAGATCCCCCACTCTTGGCAGTCGCTAACATATCATACCTTTATTTCCCTTTCGGATGCGTTCCATGGGAACTTACAAGTCAGCCCAGATTGTGTCAGCAAGATGACGTCCTATCGTGAGGACTAATCACTCTTGGCAATCTTAACTCAACCTTTTCAGATTGTGCTAGCAAGATGGTGTGAGAGGTGCAGACCCCCCACTCTTGGCAGTCGCTAATATGACATTCCTTCTGAGGGTGGCTAGGAGTGCCATTTCTTAGAAAACTATCACAAAGGAATAGCTCCTGATAGACAAACCATGGTTATGCCAGCAAGATGGTGAGACAGGTGCAGACCCGGCCACTCTTGGTAACCAATAACATCCTCCCCAAAAGAATGGGAAGTTTTATCATGACGAAGTCAAGAAGGTGTCATTCTGAAAGAATCTAAACTCTAAGAACTTTTTCGAACACATTGCAAAGAATGAGAAGTATTCATGAGGATAGCCCGGTCAGAGGGTAAAAGGTAAGATTGGTGCATCCCACAAGCTGAGGGTAAACATCAATAAGCTCAAAAAATCTGAAGAAGGATTGAGATGGATTCCCTGAGGGTAGACCGGGGAATAGATTAATGTATCAGAGATAGCTTGGCCGAGAGGAAGGTCAATAGTGGATCACATTGCCCAAAGCACCACAAAATTCCCCTACCATGAGGGTACATTTCAATTCACAGATTTTCATGAATAAAATAACCAGTTGAGATTCACACAAGAGTCGTGAATTGTTGTCTTCTTATTATCGTCCTAGAATCCTTACAAGCAAGAATCCCGGGACGAGAGGGTCTGTGAACACCCCAATCCACGACTCTTGCGTGAACCTGATCTTCATACGAAGCAAGCATTCCGCATCAAGTCTTGAGTCATCATGCATATAAGAGACCATTAGGAAAAGCCCTGATTTTCGAGTGCGTCAGGAATCTACCGCAGCCATGTCGCCACTTCGTTTACTAGGACGGTTGGCTCCCAATCGTACGGTTAGCTTCAAGCCACAAGCCCGAGCCGCATGCCCTAGCCGCACAGTCGTACCCTAGCCGCACGATTGGCTCCCAACCGTACGGTTGGCTTCTAGCCGCACGCCTTAGCCGCAGCCCTCCCTAGCCGTACGGCTGGCTCCTAGCCGCACGGCTACCTAAGCCATTTTTCTGCATTTTTTCTCTATAAATAGGACCCTTGGGCTCTCATTTAGGGGGATGAACACTCAACAATGTTTTTTTAGTAAGTAGAAACTCTATCAAAATTATTAGAGAGTCATTTTAGAGAAATTCTGAGAGAGAGTTTTAGAGAGAGAGTTTCTAGAGAGAGAAAGTTTTAGAGAGAGAAAGGAGCAATCAAGTCAAGGTTCTTATTTCTTCTTCAAGCGCATCAGGTACGTCTTTCTACAATGTTTCTGAATTTCAATACTGCATTTAAATATTCGTTTTAATACAGAAAGTTAGATAACTTGCAAAGAAGTCCATTGTTTTCAAAGCTAGTCTTTTCTAAGTTCTACAAGAAAACCAAAATCTGTTTTGGTACATTCTCAAAACAAAGCAAAAATACAAAAATAGTTTCCAATAGAATGGAACTACGAGACTCTGATTTCATTCTACAAATGAATACGTAGGCGCTCGCAAAGCTCGAGTCTGATTTCAAAATATGGTTTTAAACCAAATTTATCCGGAAAGGACTATTCTTAATACAATTCAAACTACTTGCAAGATATCTAAAATAGGAATTAGATACATGATCCATTAAGAGACCGAAAGGGCGAATTGGGTGCCTGACACCTTTCCAATTAGTAACATAGTTCGAACCCTAGCTAAACTTGGTTTCAAACAAGATAATTCATTTTCGAATTGTCTTTTGTACGATCCTCGTAAAACAAACTGGCGACATTAGACTATCTATGAATCACATTTAAGTTGAGACCATGTTGTAACAGGGACACGATCTCGTCACGCTTGTGCCCATGTTGTAACACCGTTTGACACCAATCTCGTCACACTGTTAATTCGAAATCCATTACCCCTACAATGAATTGCGTTGAACCTTGTAGGTCGGAAAACAACCCCTAAATGCGGAATTTAAAAATCTTTTCAAAAAGTTTAAGTAACAAATATATTTTAAACTCGCAATCTCAAGCAATAACAAACTGAAAGATTGAACCGATTTGAAGTCCAAGGCTTTTTGTCCACATACCAAACCATAAGTTGTCTTTCCGGGTGAAGTACAAGTGTTGTTGACTCTTTACAAATATTGCTTGTTCTCACAAGACACTCTCTTGCTAACCTTGTGTAAACAAGAACTATGAGATTTACCTCTCACTGGGAACTCTCACTACTGAAGCTCACACTAGAATCCATCAAGATGATATAGCTCATAAGATCAAAAACAATTTCTTGAATCCGAGTCTTGGAAGAGAGTGATATAGCCTACCATCTATATTCAGGTCATCAGTCGACTGAGCAAGGCTCCTTAGTCGACTGAGTGAGTCGACTGAGCAAAGCCCATCAGTCACTGATGCCCTCTGCTGGTCTGTTTAGAAGATTGCTGCAGACAGCTGATTTGTTTTGATCATATCTCATGTGCCCTTGATGAAATTTTGTATGTAAGTACATGTGTGATGTAACACCGTTTGCACAAAAACGGAGCGAGTCTAGAAAGGGAAAAATAAACACAATTAAGTTCCAAAATCAATTTTGATGCTTGGGATAGGTTAAATATATTATCCTAAGACACCTATTTTCATGAGAGATCAAAATATGATCATTTGAATTTAATTAAGAATATATTTCAAAGCCGGTTTTTGCCAAAATGATGTTTTGAAATGATTTTCGATTCAAACTGATTTTGATCAATCTAAGAATGATATTTCAATATGTATGAGCTATATAATCAATCAATGAATAAACTTTACATCAATCCTAAGCATACACTCAATTACCGAATATGTGAGTCTTTGAATGCTTTGAATAGTTTCTTCCACTTGATTCTTCTCTTGAAGCTTTTCCATATGATCCTTGATCTTGATCTTCATGGATTTGTATTGCTAGCATGTGTGTGATAAGGTTGTTCTCTTGCTAGTCCAATGCTACGTTGACTTGATCGAATATTGATTCCATTGATCCTTGTCATGCTTCCTTTGAGCAATCATGCTATTCTTGATTTTTCAAATAAGAAATCTATAATCTTAAATCAATAACATGTTAAATTACACATGATTAAATTATTGTTATTATCAAAATAAGATTAAGACCTTCTAGGTCAACAATGAACCTCTTGAGCATTTCATCCAAGATTTATCCATTTTCACTGCCATATAACATATATATTTTAAACAATAAATATATATTTTGAACAATAAACATATATTTTCAAATATAGAAATCTACAAATCTATACTAAAATATTTGCATCCACTATCAATAATACGAACCAAGAGATCAAATAAGAGCAACAACTAACAGCAAGACCATATATTCAACAAAAAATATACATTTTTTACACAAATCTCAACGTATTTTAAACAATTAATATATATTCTCAAATCTAAAAATCTACAAATTTATACTAAAATATTTGTATTCACTATCAAAAATACTAACCAATAGATCAAATATGGGCAACAACTAGTAACAAAATCATATATTCAACAACAAATATACATTTTCTACACAAATCTCAACATATATATAAACACACAAATTACTTAAAAATTAATATTAACAAGAGATAAACTATCTAAAGATCAAAAAAACCTTTAATGAGGGGAATGTTGTTGATTTATAGCTTCAAATTGCCAAAATCGTCCAAAAATCACACCAGAACCTTCAGATCCCGAAAATGGAGGACCTGCGGCTATTTGATGTTGAAAAGCTCCTAGGCGACATAAGTACATTACTTACGTCGCCTAAACATAAGGTCATTCCTGATGGACCACCACTTATATATAATGCTCGTGCTCAATTGATTTTAGGCGACGTAGGTTATTTTTCACATCACCTAAATTACTCTTAGAAGACCAATAAGATACCTAGGTCGCATAAGTTATTCTAGGCGACGAATGGAAAACGTATGTCGTCTAAGAATAATTCAGGACGACGTATATTTTTATACGTCGTCTAAGTAAATATAGGGCGACGTAATATATTGCATATGTCGCCCAATCTACTGACGGGTGTAGTGATTACAAAGAAAATTTTCTTCCATATAATTTTAGTCTCCTAAGAAAACTCTAGCATGTAGTTATTTATATTCCCTAGTTTATAAGAGCATTTCTAACCGTAGTGTATAATTTTGATTTGTGTAAAATTTACACGTTTTGTTAAAAAAAAAAAGGTCTCTAGCAGTCTTTTAAGAAACATTGACACCTAGGATTTGTGTAAAAAGGTTGTGTAAAATACAAACCCAATTTACACAACCACGTCAGATAATCTCGCGTCTATTTTCTCTCATCCCATTTCTAGAAATAAATGGATTTGAAAAGTAAGGGAATAAATATAGGATAAGTGCCACTTGTGCGTATCTAATTGGTAGTTTAATATTTACACAAAAGTCTAAAACAGACTGTTGGAGTACAAAACAAATTTTTTATTATTTTTGTGTAAATCCCATTTTGACATGTAGGATTTACACAAAATTTATACAAGACGATTGAAGATGCTCTAAGGACTTACGCAAAAATTTTGTTGATGGGATACAAGTATATACATGAGTATAAAAGTGATTCTACTTAAATTATCACTTAAATACATTGCCAATTAGAAGAATACATACATATATATATATATATATGAAAAAATAGTATGCATATGTAAGTTAGGCAAAAAAATAATTTATTTCTTTAAAATCTTTAAGATATCTCTACACAAACTTAAACACTGAAGTTTATTTATTTATCTCTACCTTCACAAGAACAAAGATAAACATAGAATACGATGTTTCAAAAATACTTCCACACTTAGGAACCCAAATGTAAGTTGTCAAGTTATAATATTTGGTAAGTCCAAGTGTTGACCATAAGGATAGTCGGAAGGACGATGCGGCGATTACGAGTCCAAGGCTTTGTTAAGAGAAGTTGATTGGTAGATTTTAGTGGTTAATTTTAGAATCCCATAATTAAAATTAAAGCGATGCATCGAATGATAAAAAAGGACAAAGGCATTATATAATCCATTTGCTTTGCAATGTTATGTAGGATTAATCTTATTCAAAGTTCTCAATACAATTCCTAAGTGTTGAATGCTTACACTTTTCTAGACAAAAGGGTGTGAAGAAAGAGCAACTTATTCCCATATAAATGCCATAAAAAGAAAGGGTGTAAACAAAATTCAACACAAGTGTATCTCTTATTCATATCTTGTAAAGGGTGTGAAGCAAGTGCAACGCATTCCCGTATAATGTTCAATTCAAGATACAAACTTAAAATACACCAAAGAAAAAGGCATAAATTTAAACTAGGCATTAAGAATTCATTGTTCGTTTTCCCTAGGTAATTGACTTGATTATGAAAATGGCTAACTAAAAAGTTTAGCACAATATATCATAACATTTCAATTGTCTAAGATTGGAAGGTCTAGGTGGAGGTAGAATCATCCGATTTAGATATGTTTGATAAATACAAATTGAATCCTTAAAATGATTAGTGAAGTTGTTAATGGCATGGACTTAAGAGATTCTCCTTGACAACACCTTTACTAAGAAAATAATGAGTCTTAAAATCACATGAAAGGTAGAAAGCATTCAACATATCATTAAAGCATTCAAGGATTAGAATGACAAGTTCATGGTGTTTGTATGAATATTCAAAGACTAATCATGCTTGGCAATGGAAAGTATCTCATTCATTGAGGAAAAACTTGACGCCGATAGAATATCTCATTGTGTTAGGCCCAAGTGCAGGCACGTCAAGTTATAAGTATAATCTCGGAAGTCCAAGTGTCGAACCACAGGGATAGTTGAAAAGAAATGGAATGGATTATAGATTATACGATTTTCTGGTTTTTGTAAGGATTGGTTATTAAACAACGGAAATGTAAATTGGTTGTGAAAAGTAATAAGAAAGCACTAAGGTATTGGGAAGTTAGTTGCGATACAATAGACGATATTTGCAATCTCATACATAGATTTCAACACAATATTATCAAAAGTGGGGAATGTTGTGATAACTCTCAATAGCAAAGGGTGCGAAGCTAGGCAACTCAATCCCGGGTTGAAACTATATCAAGAGAGAATATCACAAAATTCCACCAAAGACGAAGCTATCATATCTATCTCTTAGCTACGGGTGTGAAGCTAGGCAACCCATTCCCGATGAAGCCAATCCGAGGTAGAGATGATAAACTCATCGTAACAAAGTTTTATATTAAGCATGTATATGAAATCTTATGGTTTAAAAGAATGACAATTAAATAGCGAATCATTACAATGAAACGGAATGAAGTTTGTGGAACAAATTCACCAACTAGTCGATCATTACTTAAGAAAGATAATAAAGAGTCTAAATATCACGTAAAGTGTACAAAGCACTCAAAATATCATTAAGTAATTCAAAGACTAGATTAGCAAATTTATAAATCATATATGGAATTTAAGAACTCTTCGTAATTTTTACAAAAAGGAACAAAAACCCATAGATGGGAGAAATGAGATACAAGCTTCTTAGAAACATATAAATGTGTTGTATTTTCATTAATTAACAAGCACTAAACATACAAGGCATGAAAAGTCTAATCTTTTAAATGAAAATACCTAGAAAGCTTGAAGAATGAAGGATTTGGAAAAGAAAATGATTCACAATTATTTAATAAACTTTAAACATGGATTGAGAAATTAATTACCGAAAATCATATCGCGATTCACCTCCGTAACCTTAGTAAAAGACTACTCCATAATAAATGCAAGAACAAATATTATAGAAGAAGAAATCATTCTTACAAAACAAGAACTTACCAGAGAAAAATGAAAAAAAGATACAACTTGAGCTATCCCTTCTCTCTAGAACTTCTATGTGTAAAAATTTAGATAATCTCTATCTACCCCTTTCATTAGCCTAAAACTACCCACAAGTCTAAGAAATAATAAAATAAACAAGGGAAAATATCTAGATACAAAAATCCCTCAAAACAGGCTGAAAGGAGCTTGTAGTTGTTGTACTCGCTAGGCCAAGATCGATCATGGCTATGCCCATGATCGATCATGGAAGTGCTTTACCAGAAAATTTGGAAGCCATGATCGATCATGGCTTTGCCCATGATCGATCATGGGTCTGGGACTTCTTCACTCAGCACTTTGCAAACCTCCAAGCTTACTCTTGATCAAATCTTTGAAGGCCATTGTATTCCATGCCTATAAACACATAGAAACACAACAAAAGCACACCTAGCGGGGCGATATTAGATACAAAACTCGCTAAGGTACTAATCTCGAGATAAGAGGATAATTAGGCAGAATTAATGCAACAAACGCGTCAAGCGACTTCGAGAAAGAGCTTATGCATGACAATATTATGCGTTTATCATAATGCATATAGGCTAGTAAGAAATACACAAGTGTATCTCCTCATTATTGCTTAAGATCTATGTATACAAGGCATACAAAGTCAAATCACCTTATGGAGATTATCTTACTAGCTTATGAATGGTTGATTAAATGTAGAAAGAGAATGATTCAACAAATATTTAACAATACTAATAATGGAATGAGAATTAAACTTACATACTTAATGCATTGCAAACTTCATCATTTAGACTTAGTAATGAAACTACTCTAAGATAGTTGTATGAACAAAAACTATTGAAATGATCTCTGTTTCTCTCAAATGTATCTCTAGCTATTTTTTACAAGTGATAAAATACACGAGGGCAAGAAATTAATCCTATATTACTTGAACTAGATTCAAGATTACATCCTTTAAAATGAAGGATAAAAAGAGTTTAAATAGGGGGAGAAGCAATCATAAAATGATAATCTAGCACACTTTCGGAATTGCCAATGAGGGTAAGCAACCTAAAAATAGAAAGTCCAGCACTTTTGGTGAGTTTCCATGCACAAAAGATGGACAAAAGCTGCTTAGAAACTGTCATTTCAGTTCTAGACAGGTCTCTGATAGATTGGAGGAACACCTCTGATTTATCAGAGAGCAAATTTGGGTTTTAGGGGGCTTTAATAGATCATAACTTTCCCTCTGATAGATCAAAAGGCAGATCTGGGGCAATTTCTCTCTTTTTTTGTGGGATTGTGGTTAGGATCAAAATTTAGGGTTTTTATGGTGAAAATTTGGTGGATTTTGTGAAAATTAATGGTTAGAAGTGAAGCTTATGTGTTTGTGATGAAGAAAGAGGAGACTGGAAGGTGAAATCTTGGATTTTTGGTTGAGAAATTCGAAAATGGAGATGAGGGTTAAAGCTTTAATTTTTCTAGTAAGAGAAAGTGATGGTTTGGTGATTTATGGGTGAAATTGGAGAGAATGATGATGGATTTGAAGGATTTGGTCGATGTATGTTCTTCAATGGTGGTTTAGGTGAGTGATTTTGGTGTTTGGAGAGGTGTGCAAAGGTGCAATAGAGGTTTGAGGGAGAGGAGGCTCGTGGGTTTGGTAGAAAAGGGGAAATATATGTTGATTCTTTTTTTTAATTTTTTTTAAAGGCTTAGTTGACTAGTCAACCAGCCCCTCTGATCTATCAGGGGTGATTGCCTGATAGATCAGAGACATAGCAGTGGGTTCCGGAGAGGGTCTGATAAATTAGAGCTTTTCCTCTTATAGACTAGAGGGACTTTTTTTTCCTCAACTTTTGGTCCTTTCTTTCAACCCTTCTTATTTCCGATTTTTCCCGAACGACCCCTGAACTTTTCTTTAGTTGCAATGATGCTCCTAAAACACTAAAAACAAACAAAAAATATAGACAAACATGACCTACGCTTGTTAGGCATAGGTCGAATCGCTTAGAGGGGTGGACTCCTCTAGAGACGGGATTTCCAATAATAGTTTTAACATTTGTCCGTTGACTTTGAATTCGAACCACATTTTTGTATTAATAACCGTCACAACCCCAAATTGGAAAACATGCTTAACAATATAGGGGCCAATCCAACGAGACTTTAATTTTTTGGGAAAAAGGTGGAGACGTGTACCATAAACAAGGACTTTTTGGCCGAGTTTGAAATCCTTTCACAAAATTAATTTATCGTGGATTTTTTTTGCCCTTTCTTTGTTTACTTATGCATTTTGATACACGTCTCTCCATAATTCCTCTAATTCCCCTATTTGCAACATCCATATTTTTTTCGGCTTTCTCAAAATCACCCTTTACCAACTTGATTGCCCAAAATGATTTGTGTTCCAATTCAACGGGCAAGTGACAAAGCTTTCCATACACAATCCGATATGGAGACATCCTGAAAGTTGTTTTAAAAGAGGTTTAGTAATCCCAAACTACATTGTTTAGTCGCAATGGCCAACCTTTGCGATTCAGATTCACCGTTTTTTCAAAAAATTGTTTTATCTCTCAATTTGCAAGCTCGGCTTGCCCGTTTGTTTAAGAATGATAAGAAAGGGACACCTTATCATTTACATTATATTTTTGCATTAATGATTCAAAAGGTTTGTTGCAAAAATGTGAGCCTCCATCATTTATATTTGCCTTTGGGGTATTAAACATTGGAAGAATGTTGTATTTTAAAAATTGGATCATAACTTTATGATCATTTATTTTTCAAGCTATGGCTTCCACCCACTTGGACACATAATCAACCACGAGAAGGATATAGAGATTACCGAAAGAGGATGAGAATGGTCCCATGAAGTCAGTGCCCTAATAATCGAAAATTTCATCCACGAGGATCGGGTTGAAAGGCATCATACTCTTCCTTGTGATTCTTTTAAGCATTTGGTATCTTGAGCAAGCTTTACAAAAGGCATGGGAATCTTTGAACATCGTTGGCCAATAAAAGCCACATTGTAAGATCTTGGCGGTTGTCTTCTTGGCCGAGAAATGCCCACCACAAGCTTCATTATGGCAAAAGCTTAGAATTCTTTGGAACTCATCATTGGAAATACATCATTGAATGATTTGATTCTCCCCATACTTGAACAAGTATGGGTCATCCCAATAAAAGCGGTTAACCTCGGATAAGAACTTCCTTTAGTCTTAGACCTTCTAAGGGTTTGGCATTTTTTCGGAGAGGAAATAGTTCATGATATTGGCATACCATGGAAAAATAGAGACTGCGAATAGTTGCTCATCCAGGAAAGAATCTTTAATAACACTCTCTTCAATGTGTCTGGTAAAAGAAAGGAGTGATAGGTGATCCGCCACCATATTTTTAACACCCTTCTTCTCCTTTATGAAAAGACTGAATTCTTGTAAGATAAGAATCCATCTTAGAAGCCTTGGTTTTGCATCCTTCTTATAAAAAGATATTTGAGCCCCGCGTAGTCTGTAAAGATGAAAATTGGGGAAACCTATAAAATAGGACCAAAATTTGTCGAGAGCGAAGACAACGGTAAAAAGTTGTTCCTTCTCGGTGGTAGTGTAATTCATTTGAGCCTCATTTAGAGTTCAGCTTGCATAATAGATCACTCCCAGCTTCTTATCTTTGCATTGACCTAGGATGGCCCCAACGATGTAATCACTCGCGTCGCACATAAGCTCAAGAGGAGATTCCATTCCGTACTTTTCATGGTTGGTGCGCTAGTGAGCATCTGCTTGAGTTTGACAAAGGCTTATTTGCATGCTTTGGTCCATTTAATCGAAGTGTCTTTCAAAAGCAAGTTACACATAGGTTTAGCGATGGCGCTAAAATTTTGAATGAAGCGTCAATAGAATCCAGCGTGCCTCAAGAATGAGCAAACATCTTTGATCGACATGGGAGTGGGGAGCTTTAATATAAGCTCAGTTTTTTCTTTGCCCACTTCAATGCCCTTCCCCGATATAACATGGCCCAACACAATGCCCTTTGTCATCATGAAGTGGCATTTCTCCCAATTGAGAATGGGTTGCTTCTCGATGCACCTTTCTAGAACCTGTTCAACATTGAGCAAACAAATATTAAATGACTTATCGTAAACGGTAAAGTTGTCCATGAAAACCTCTAGGGTTTTCTCCACCATATCGCTAAATATGCTCAATATACATTTTTCAGTAGTCGGTGCATTGCATAATCTAAATGGCATTTTTCGAAAGGCAAAAGTACCAAACGGACATGTGAAGGTTGTTTTCTCTTGTCCTCAAGATCAATTTCTATTTGGTTGTACCCGAAAAACCCGTCTAAGAAAAAATAGAACTCATGACCCGCAACTCCTTCAAATGTTTGATCTAAAAATGGGAGCGGGAAATGGTCATTTATAGTGATTTCATTTAACTTACGGTAATTTATACACATTCGCCACCAGTGGTGACTAGTTGAGGTATCAACTCATTGTTTTCATTATTAACTACCGTAAACCCGAAATTTTTAGGTACAACTTGGGTTGGACTCTCCTATTTGCTATCCAAAATCGGATAGGTGATCTTGGCATCAAGTAATTTCAACACCTTGGTTCTTACTACTTCTTACATGTGAGGGTTTAACCGGCGTTAAAATTGCCTTGACGACTTTGCACCTTCCTCGAAGTGAATTTTGTGAGTGCAAATCAAAGGACTAATCCCTTGAAGGTTGGTTAACTTCCACCCAAATTTTTTTCGATACTTACTTAGCATTCTTACCAACCATTCTTCTTGATCCTTTGAAACTAATTACCATGGGGTAAGTTTTGGATATAGCTATGAAAGCATACTTCAAATTGCTAGGGGGAGGCTTGAGCTCCATCATTATGGGGCCTAGTGTATGAATTCATACCATTCACTTGAGAAAGACCTCTTTGATGATCATAATTGTGTGGCAATTCTCCATAGAATGGCCCACATTATCACAAATGACACAAGCAGTGCTAGTACCTACATTGCCTAGCTTCTCTCATTTTACTAGACTTCATTGCTTCAATTTTTTTTGACAATTGAATGAGTTTCAACTCAATGTCATTATTTTTGGACACTTGGTACAAACCCCCTTCTCGAAAACCTTACCCTTAACCTTGTCCATGTAGGAGTTCCAATATTGGGCACCCTTGGCTATTTCGTTAAAGTATAATAACGCTTCTTCTGGACTTTTGCTTAAGATTTCATTACGCATTTTTTCCACAAACGTAAGCATGGCGGGAGTGAGTGATTCGTAAAAATAGCTAACAATAATCCATGTCTTATGTCCATGATGAGGGCAAGAAGTCAAGAGTTCTTTGTACCTCTCCCACCATTTATAAAAGCTTTCATTTTCTTTAGAAGAAAATTTTGAAATTTTCCATCTCAAAACATTGATTCAATGAATAGGAAATAATTTCTTTAAAAATTATGTTTGTAATTCTTGCCAAGTTCAAATGGAATTGGGACGTAGAGAATTTAGCCATATTTTGCCTTTATCCTTTAAAGAGAATGAAAAAAGTTTTAACCTCTTTACTTCCTCATTTGTGTTAGCTTCTCTAAAAGTATATCAAACTTCCTCAAAATATTTTAAATACAGGTAAGGGTTTTCGGAATCCATACCTTGAAATAAGGGTATGTGTTGCAACATGCCTAGTTTGAGAGTGAACGTTCCGGCTTAGCCCATAGGAATGACAATGTAAGAGTTTGAAGTACCTATAGGAGGTTGAAGATAATCTCGCATGGTATGGACCGGATGATTGTGATTATTGTTCTCTCTAGCATTTTACTCTTTGGCAACGTTTCAGATGGAGTAGGTGAAGGAATAAGATGGTGGTGGTCGGCCTCTTAGTGGACTTATACGGAGATCAATGTACAAACTTTTGAGCATATGCCTGGAAGGGCGATCTCGAATATAATTACCACTTATAAAAGAAAGAAATAATTAGTCAGAAAAAATAATTTACAAAGAGAGAGAATAATTACAAAGTAGGTTTTTGTACAAATCTCGTAATCTGTCTTTCGTCATATCCCCGACAACGGCACCAAAAACTTGACATGTCAAAAATACTTTCACGCTTAGCAACCCAAGTGTAGGTTGTCAAATTATAATACTTGGTAAGTCCAAGTGTCGAATCACAAGGCTAGTCAGAAGGACAATGTGGTGATTATAAGTCCAAGGCTTTGTTAAGATAAGTTGATTGGTAGATTTTAGTTGCTAATTTTAGAATCTCGCAATTAAAATTAAAGTGATGTGTCAATTTGTTTTTCATTTGTTTTGCAATGTTATGTATAATTAATCTCATTCAAAATTCTTAATGCAATTCCTAAGTGTTGAAAGTCTTACACTTTTTTAGACAAAAGGGTGGAAGCAAGAGCAACCCATTTTCATATAAATACCATGAAAAGAAAGGTTGTAAGAAAACCTCCACAAGTGTATCTCTTATTCATATCTTGTAACAAAGGGTGTGAAACAAGTGCAACCCATTCCCGTAACATGTTCAATTCAAGAAACAAACTTGAAATACACCAAAGAAAAAGGCATAAATTTAAACTAAGCATTGATAATTCATTATTAGTTTTTCCCTGAGGCAATTGACTTGATTTTAAAAATGGCCAACTAAAAAGTTTAGTACAATAAATCATAACACTTCACTTGTCTAAGATTGGGAGGTCTATGTGGAGATAGAATCATCCAATTTAGATATGTTTGACAAATACAAAATTGAATCCTTAAAATGATTATAAAGTTGTTAATGGCGTGAACTTAGAGATTCTCATTGGTAACACCTTAACTAAGAAAATAGTGAGTCTCAAAATCACATGAAGTGTAGAAAGCACTCAACATATCATTAAAGTATTCAAGGATTATAATTACAAGTTCATAGTGTTTTTATGAATATTCAAATACTAATCACACATGGCAATGAAAAGTATCTCATTCATAGAGGGAATGCACATATCCTAATAAGAAATACACAAGTGAATCATCTCCTCATTAATGCTAGAGATCTATGTATACAAGGCATACAAAGTCAAATCACCTTATAGAAATTATCTTACCAGCTTATGAATGGTTGATTGAATGTTGAAGGATAAGGATTCAATAACTATTTAACAATACTAAATTGGAATGATAATTAAACTTACATACTTAATGAATTGCAAACTTCGTCTTTTAACCTTAGCAATGCAACTACTCCGTGATAGTTGTATGAACAAAAACCATTGAAGTGATCTCCATTTCTCTTAAATGTATCTCTAACTAGTTTTTACAAGTGATAAAAGACACAAGTGCAGGAAATTAATCTTATATTACTTAAACTAGATCCAAGATTAAATCCTTTAAAATGAAAGACAAAGAAGAGTTTAAATAGGGGGATAAGTGATCCCAAAATACTAATCTAGCACACTCTCTAAAGTGTTAATGGGGCAAGCAACTTAAAAATAGAATGTCCAGCACTTTTGGTGAGTTTCCTTGTATAAAAGGCGAAGAAAAACTGCATATAAGCTGTAATTTCAGTTATGGACAAGTCTCTGATAGATTAGAGGACAGATTTGGGGTAATTTCTCCTTTTTTTTGTCTTCTTTCTTCCTTCCTTGATCACTTCCCAAACTTTCCCAAATTTGATTCCAATATCTAAGAGCATATTAAAACACTAGAGAAAGCTTCATTGAGCCATGCTAAAGCAATTCTTTATATTTTTTACGTGTGTGCAAAAGTGAGTTAATTCTCTCAAACAAAGCTATGATAAACGCAATAATCTTATTACGAGAACAAGCTGAAGGGGAACGGGTTACAAAGTCATTGGAATTACTTGCTTCAGCATGCAAAAAATTAAATAGTATTGTCAGCAGAGGTAAAAAGTACTACTTACAATGTTTCAAGTTAGGAGTGACACTTATTTTTTCAAGAAGTCTGAAATTAGGAGTTCAATATTCATTGTGGCACGTAATAGTGGATGAACAATAAAATTAAAATGTATATATGTTGTAATTGTAAGCACTAATTAAATTAAAATAAATATTATAGGTAGTCTTAATTTGATGGTGGAAGGCGTATAATATATTTAATTTATGGTCATGTTAACGTGTAACCTAATGGTACATATTAACGCCCCATTTATAACAAAAAAAGAAGCTTAAATACCCATTTAATAAAGCAAAGATTCTTACACATGTGATTATTCTTTCTATAAATAGTATGTTTAACATGTGCAATTAGGGTACAAGTTATCATTTTCCTTTAATTTATGCCTATATGTATCTTACTATTTATTATAAATATTAAATTTAAAATATTTTTAATTAATATACACTACTTTGAACTCGCATAGGTAATAAAAAATAAAATATAATTAATAAAAGTATAAAAATCATAATGGTTAAGTACAAATGTACAATTGTATCTTGTTTAGCCAAAAAAAAAAAAAAAATTTCCAAATCCTTCAACTTCCACTATATAATTGCCATTGTTTTATGGATGAACTTCAAAATCATTGGTATAAAACTAAGAAGTTTTTTACACCTATTTAAACTTTTTTTTTCTTACATACATTAATTCATCAATTTCACTATTAGATATGTTACTTTTATTATATTTATTAAGCATAAAAAACTTTAAGTCAATTAGATTTTTGTGACCATTTAATCAGTTTTGTTTAATTTTTATAAGGCTCATAATTTATTATAACTTGATTATGATAAGGAAAATTTTAGTTTCCAACAAATTTTTTTTTTTAAAGCATCTTTGATATATAAAAATTATCTAATGCAACAACTAGATTAATGAATTGTGCATTATAAAAAATATATATTAACTAATAGTATAGAACTTATTTGTTTTACATCCTATATAATGTATATATAAATCTTCTATAGTACTAGTATCATTATTTTGCAAAAAATATACAAGCAAAATTGGTTCAAACTTCTATCTTTTAAGTCTTTTTGTATAAGAACAATTTTAACCATTAAACCAAAAATCTTTCTATAACATAATCTACCCAGTCTAAATTAGATAAGCGTGCACATATGAAAACATTAACGTATAAAAACTGTGAGAATCTGCGAATGCGACCTTGGTCCCAACCTTAAATTGAGGGTCTAAAATGTCGAAAGAAGTTCTGAGTGTCCATTTGCTTTTATATGGCAATAATCCGTATCTTGGGTCACTCTATCCTATTCTAGATACGAGAGGGCTCATGCATTTAGAGTCGCTGATATGTTTTGTGAGAAAACGGACAAAAATAGTTGAGTAAGGGAAAAGGCTGCATATAGACCTTTTCATTACATGTTTGTCTACAAAACCAAGATTTTATGAGGTTCGGGAACTATATTATAGATTGAGAAGGTGTTAGGCACCCATTCTTCCCTTTCGATCTCTATCGGTCTTGTGTGTTTATCTTAACTTCGAAAGCTTCCATGCCTTTATTAATGTTCTACTACTTTTCTAAGGTTATCTGTTGAAAACCTGACTCGGGAAAAATCAGGGCAAGGTGTGAAAACTGTGTATTCCTGGACCCGATATTTTTGTTTCGCCATAATCGAATTACTCGGACATTTGTTTTGTGTGTTTTGAAAGAGGGAAATGATTCAGCATAGTTTTCCCATATAACTATATTAAATTGCTCGTTTGAATATTTTAGAATCTTCAAAAAAGTTTGGATCTTATTGGAAATGATTTGACATGGAATTGTACTCTCGAGATGAGTGTATCTGATATACAATAGTCCATGTGGAAGACATAATATATTCAAATTGCATTCCTGTGTAAAACTAATATACCGATCCAGAACTAAGAGTTTGCATAATTTTGTTAGTCCAGACAATTGTTCAGTTTTACTCCTTATGATTTTGAAAACAATTTTATTAGCATTTTGAAAGACAGTTTGAAAAGCAATTGAAAACCAATAATTACTTGCAAGTCTGTCCAACTAGAAGTGGATAGAACAAGCACTACATTTTATCTCTACATTGCAAAAAAATTAATTTAAACAATTATGTAGATAATAGACTTAAATAAAGGAGGTGATCAACTGATTGCCTTCCTGACGATAATATAAATAAAAGAGAGAAAGTGTGGTGGATGGACCTTTGGCGCTGCACTATTCTACCGGTGCGGTGGACAGACCTTCGATTTAACAAAGATTAATACAATGGATGTAAAATTTGTAATGAGAAGGTTCCTATTTCTAGGACCTTAAAAAAATTTAATTATAGTAGGATTTTCAGCACTTCTAGTAAAAGTCTTTGCTAATGAGAGCTATCGGTTCAAATATTAAAGCTCTTAAATGATCCTTTAACTCCTTATTTTCCCCCTCCTTTCAAATTAATAAATCTTGGGCCTTTATTTATAAGGTGATCCTTGGCCTCCCTCTTTAGGATGTAGAAATGAAAAAAATGGAAAAGCTACGTGAAGACCAAATTCAATCATGGATATGCTGCCAAATTCCACCACCTAAATTAATAGACCAATGGGCTCACTTATATATGAATATCTAATTATTCATACAGGTTAGTGGTGCGACTAAAAATGGCCCGTTGTTGGTCCCAAAGCTTCCCTATTGGACCTGTTTATGCATGAGTAGGCCCTTTGAGGTTTTTTTAGGATCCTAGTGAGTTTTAAATTCAAAGCATAAAAGTAAAAGTTAGGGTCCTATGATGGTCATGAAATGGGGTATCTAAAGACCCTCTCAACATAGGTCCGATTTAAAGAAAATCAAATTTGCGATTCTCACAGAAACTTTAAGAAATGCATGGTATGTGCAATGCTGTTAACAAAAGCTCTGAGCTTTTGGAAATGATACTTTTGTTGGTGAAAATCATGCGAACTAATTGTCATGAGATAACCAACGTAGGATTTTGAATATATGTCGACTATAACAGTTCACATAAGAGTGAACTGCGGGATCTATCTACCCGATATCCAGTTACTATCATCATGATCATTACCTAGTTAACTTCATCCTAACAACCCTAATTTGGATGATTGGTTATTTAACCCTGTTCTATTGTCGATTTAGGTGTATAGTTTTGACATCATTAGGGTTTCACATCGTGGGTGTAGGGGAGGACTTATGCATGTGTTTTCTTTATGGAGGAAATTCACACATACCTCGAAAGAATGGATTGTGATTTTTAATGATAATGTCTATATAGATGATTTGTGATATGATTGCCTATCAAAAGGGCTTGCACTTTGTATCGTGCCTCGAAAAAAGGCCTTGCTCATCTTCTTGTGCCTCAAAAGAGGGCATCGTGATTCTTATCGTGCATGTATAAATGATTTATAATGTGATTTCCTGTATAAAGGGCTTGTGCTTCTTATTGTGCCTTTAACAGGGCTTTGTGCATCTTATCATGCCTTAAAAGAGGGCTCTGTGCTTCTTTTCGTGCCTATATATAAGACTTATGTTGTAATCGCCTGTAGAAAGGGCTTGTGCTTCTTATCGTGCCTCGAAAGAGGGTTTATGAAATGATTGCCAATAGAAAAGGCTTATGTTTGATCTTATCATGCCTTAGTGAGTGAAAGTTTACGATATTATTGCCTGTAGAAAGGGCATGTGTGTGATTTTATCTTGCCTCAGTCAATGAGGGCTTGTGATGTTACATGTGTGTGATCTTATCATGCCTTAGTAAGTGAAGGTTTTGTGAAACTTATTATGCCTAGGGCTTATGATGAAATTGCCCGTATAAAAGGGTTAAGTGTGTGATCTTATGATGGTCATCCCCACTTCGTTAGAGGGATGTGTTTTAGAAATTCCTAGGTGATGTCCATTTTGAGTTAGAAATTGACATATGTTGATCGACTATGTTATATATATATATAATTGTAATTATTCATCTGGTAAGAAAAACTGTAGAGAAATATTGTTCTATTCATATTCCATTTAGTAGAAAGTCTTGTGCTCTTTGGAATTTTGAAAACATGCTTTGAAAACCATTTTATTCATTTAAATGAGGTTTGGATAGGTTTTCTTGATACCCGTACTTTGTGTGCAGTGAGGATTCAAATGTTTTGCTTATTAACTAATGAGGAAATATGTTTATATAAGTCTTTGATCTTATATCGTCCATCATACTATGCGGGGATTGAGGGCCGACATCATTTGCTGTTTTTCAATATCCTTATTTCTCCCTTATTTTTTTTTTTTGGGGGGGGGGGGGGGGAGTTCTTCATGCCTTTTCCCTTTTTGGCTAGGAGCTTACTTTTCTCCATTTAGCATGGTCAGGAGCCTTACTTACCTAAGATGAAGACCCAAGCTTTCTTGGCTTAGCAGTCACTTTTAGTGTGGTTTTTCCTGCCACTCTATACATTATGTTTCTTTCGCTTTCTCAAGGCATTCAAGCGGGATTTTCTCATTTTTACTCTTTTAATGTTTTCTATTCCCGCTTGCTTTGATATTTTTGGTTCCCCTTGTTGGTTTTTAACTTTCTGGATATAAGAAAATTATGTATGATTATTGTACGAGGTGGGTGCATGGGGTGGATCGTGGTTGCAGCATAGTCTATTGGGATGTGGTTGGAGCTATTCATGTTCTGGATATTCCATGCATGGCTTTTTATGGAGTTAATTTCTCCCGAAAGCTGACATTGCTCATGATTATGTTCTTGAAAAGCCCAACTCTAGTCGATTAATAATAATATAAATTTATGTAGTAAAATTGTGCAAGCTTGTGCTAGTGCTTGGATTTTTTTTTAAATAATATGCAGGTTATATGGCGAATGGATAAGGGCTAATGAGTCATGCACCAAGACATTTTTCAAAATTCTAGGCTTATTATATAATGGTATAAAAACTCTTATGAGACTGATAAAGAATGTCGGTTTGAACATATAAGGACTTTAAGTTGTGAAAATTACATGTAACAACCACCAGGCTAGACGATTTACATAAATTACTTCTCGGCTTTATAATCTTCATAGAAAGTACCTTCATATTAGGAAAAAATACCTTTAGTTTATATAATTTCAAATAAATGCCCTTATGCTTGATTATAACATTCTTTTATTCTCTTAAATAGTCTCAAATTATATAATTTACATAAAAACACAATTAGGCTTTATAATTATGTAAAAATACCCTCTTATTTTTGTAATACACTATTAGGTTAGATAATTTACATAAAATTATCCTCAAGTTTTGTAATTATGCAAAATTAACCTCTTATTCTCATCACTCACCCTCATATTAGATAATATACTAAAAAAGAGCCTCAGGTTTGGTAATTACATAAAAATACCCTCTTATCTTCATAACATACTTTCAGGTTGGATAATTTACATAAAGATGCCCTCATGATTTCTAATTACATAAAACTACATTTTTATTCTCATAACTGATAGCTAGTCAGGTTAAATAATTTACATAAAAATACTCTTAGGAGTGAGAATTCGCAAATGCGAACCCGGGGTCCCAACCTTTAGTTTGAGGGTTTGAAACGTTGGAAGAAGTTCCATCGATTCATTTTGCTTATATATGGTGATAATTCATATCATGTGTCCCTCTATCCTATTCTAAATGCAGGAGAGCTTATTCAGAATCGCCAATACATTTTATGAGAAAACATACAAAAGAGGTGTGTAAGGGGAAATGTTATAGATAAGCTTTTTCCTTATGCATTTGTCTACGAAACCAGGATTTTATGGGGTTCGGGAACTATATTACGGATTAGGAAGGTGTTAAGCACCCGTTCTGCCCTTTCGATCTCTAGTGGCCTTATATATTTATTCTATGTTAAAAAATTAGATGCTTTTACTGATATTTCTATTACTTTCTGGATTTATCTTATGTCAACCTGTTTTTGGGGAAAATAGGAAAAAGGGATAAAAACCTTGTATTCCATGATCCAATGTTTAGTTTTGTCAAATTCTGTCAACTAGTGACAAAGGTTTATCTTATCTATTTCAAATCATAAGATTGATTCAGTATTGTTTCCTCAAATAACAATATCAATTATCTCATTTGGTTAAATTAGAAAAGATCATATCTTCTCAGAATTGATTTGATTTGGAATTGAACTCTTAAGGAGAGTATATCAGATATATTTCAATCTATGTGGAAGACGGAATATATTTCGAGTTTAATTCCTAAGTTTATCAGTCCAAATTTTGAAAGCTTGGTTTTATCTGGATAATAATGGCTCACTTCTTCTATTTTACAAATGATTTTATCAGGGTTTTGAAATGAAGTTTTTTGTTTAAAAAGGATAGAATATTAGTAACTTGAAAATAAGTTTATCCAACTATAAAGTTGACAGAACAACATATATAACAAGTCTACATCTATGAATAATTTATTTGAACAATTGAGGTAAAACAAGTACACAGATATATAATTAAAATACTATAAGAGACTTTAGTTACCTTCTTGATGATATATATAAGAATAAAAGAAAGAAAATATAATATGGTCGAGAAACCATCGGCGGATATCAACTTTCCTTTTGCAGATATTTTTTAGGATTAGATTCCAGAATATAACATTTAAGTGTCGAGAACGGACTCGAGAGTTCCTCAGAAATTAGACAAATATAAAGCGAACTTGAAATCACTTAAAAAAATAGTGAGAATAATAGGAATTTATAGAGAAAAAATCTTGTCCTTAAACTCATGAGGGTTCAGGCCTATTTATAGTACTGGGAACGGTTTGTCGCGCGACAAACAACAATAAATTGCCATTTTTTGTGCGACAGATGGCCATGTGTAGCCCGACAAATGGATGAAAAGAAGATTATGACACACTAATATGTTAGAAAGTGATTAGTCTGTGTTTGGGAGATTTATCGTGCGATAAAAACCCAATCAGTAGGTCTGTTTGTTGTCCAACAAACCCTCCTGAAGCAGTTTTTGGTGTGTGGATAAGTTTCGGACTCCAAGTGTACTTTCTGAGAACTTTTTAGGGTTCTTACGGGGGTCAAGAATTGGAGTGTTTACATTAGGTTTTATAATTACGTAAAAATACCTTTTTAATATGGTTTGGTAGTTTAAAATATCCTCATATTTTGTAATTACATTAAACTACCATCTTATTCTCATAACTCATCCTCATGTTAGATAATTTACATAAAATACTCTTTGGTATTGTAATTTCATAAAATTAATCCTCTTACTTTCATAACCACCCTCTGGTTAGATACTTTACATAAAAATACCCTAAAGTTTTGTAATTTCGTAAAACCACCCTCTTATTTTGCATATAGAAAGTATTCTTGGGAAAAGGGCTACGCGCGTCTATACCTTAAGAAGAGGGCTATTTGCACATGTGCCTCAGGGAAAATGGCTATGTAAGTGTGCCTTAGAAAGAAGGCTACGTGTATGCCTCAGGAAGAGGGCTATGTGTGTGCCTTGGGAAGTGGGCTACATGTGTGTGTGTCTTGGGAAGAAGGTTATGCGTGTGCCTCAGGGAAGAAGGATACGTGTGTATCTTGAGAAGAGGGCGTGGTGTTTGTGTGCCTCAAGAGGAGGGCTTGGTACGTGAAGAGGGCTCCGTGTGTACCTAGGGAAGATGGCTCTGTGTGTGTGTCTCAAGAATAGGACTTACTCTAGTGTGTGCCTCAAGAAAAGGGCTTGGTGCATGTTAATTGTTCACTTCTTTATTAGTGTTTGGAGATATGTATAAGCCCTTTATTGCTCACTTGTTCTTTATTTTTGTTAATTAATAATGTTCAAATTTTACCCAATAAGCTTTATTCTTTTATTTATATTGCGGAGATCAATTGGTCAATCATACCCCTTGTACGTAGATGTTGGTAAAAATAAAAAAGCATGTTTTACAAATTCCAAGCTCAAATTGAGCTTTTGAATAAGGGCCTCCAATTCTTTTTCTCTTGGCCTTCTAAAAGTTTCACCTAAATATGAATTTAAATTTAACATGTAAGCTTGCCGGAAATATAGAAAAATTCTAATTTACAAAATTCAAGAAATAGAAGAAAAAACTAAAAACATTGTTTCTAACATTCATTGCTATTGCTTAGTTTCTTTGAAATTTTACACAAAAAATTTAAAGGTACCATTGTAACAATTTTTTTTAAACTTTCAATTTTTGTGTAAAAGTACATTGAAAAGTAGGATTTACATATATTATACACTATCCTTGGAGATGCTCTAAAAACATAATATGCAAATTATCGCAAATAAAAATATTATCAAATAAAAAAAACATAACCAGTAATTTACACTTCTAAAAAAGTCCTACTATATGTACTTAATCAGAAGTGCACTATACAAACTTTTATGAGTAAAGATATTCCACTCCACTCATGAAATTTTCTCTATCTTCTCTTATTTGCATATAAGTAAATAACACACGTTTAACACTTTTTATATTTTTAGTAATTGTTTTTTTCTTTCTTCAACTTATGCCCTCCTAACATGTGTAGAACTTTTTGTACACATATTATTATTCCTTCTAAAAATTTAGAAGTATAAAATAACTACCACTTAAGATATTATTAGATTAAATTTGACTCAGAATGTTTATGCATTTAATGAAATGCAAGACAAGTAATGTATGAAGTTAACCATTAGTTGAATTCAATTAATTTTGATGTTTTTTTATCTAGGGGCAGAATAAAATGTTGTTGTGGAGAAAATTGAACTCGTAACATCCAAATAAATTATTTTATTTATTTATGACATAGCAAGGTAATTAATAAAAAATATTTTATATTTAAATTTGAACATGGGACTTGTTCAGGGTTGGCTTATTTTTTATTTATCTTTCATGTAATAATGTAATCATATATTATGTCCCAAAATTATTGTGTGATTGGGGGTAATTTAAATTTATGAATAACTAAATACCTTATACAATTTGTTGGGTTATTCATATTTACTTTGGTATTTTTATTGGTCCTTTTGAGTTATCAGTTAAAAAAAAAAAAAACAAAAATTAGGGTACCCTTTGTTAGGGGTGTGCATCGGTTGGAAACCAATACATTTATTACAATATACTAACGAATCCAATCCAACAAGATTTTATATTTTAGAATCCAATCCAATTTGACATTGTTTCAAAATACAATCCAATCCGATCCAATTTCACATTGGATTGGATTGGTTCGAAACCAATATCTTTTGTATAAGGATTATTTAAGTTTTAAAAACATGCAAAACAAATCCAATCAAGTTCACAGGGACCAAGACAATATAAATAAAAAGTTCCCTTCATTACTACTATAAAAATCTACATTAAGTCATTATATATTAAAGTTTAATTCATTAGTAAAATAAAAGAGAATTAAATTAGTTTAAACTTATTAGGTTCTTTTATATATGTAGCAATAATAAAGTGCAGCACAACTTATATTAATAACTCAGTGTATAATAATAATCAATTATGTAAAGACAAGTGTCATTTTAAATTGAGATTGGATTGGATCGGTTTGATATTGGTTTCGCCAATGTGATAACCAAACTGATCCAATATTTGGTTGGTTTTTTAAAACGCAAACCAATCCAACCCAATAGCTTCACCAAATCTAATCAAAAATGGATTGGATCAGTTGGTTTAAGTGGATTGAGTTGGATTATGCACATCCCTACCCTTTGTTTGCTAAAGAATAGTTAAGATATGATGGTAAATTCATTTTTATTCTAAGAAAATCTTGAATAACATAAAATTAAGAATAAGACTAAATTTTTTTAGGTTGGTGAAGTTTAAAATAAGGCATTAAACATTAGGTATAAGTATTTCTTTTTTGTTATTTATTTATTTAGGGAGCATATAATTTAATAATCTTTAAAGTTTATTTTTCTAATGACATTAATTTAGTTATTATTTTATATTTTTTAAGTTTACAAATGATATATACAAAAAATAGACTAATATTATTATGAAAGCAAAAACGATTATGTTAAATCAATTTATCGTCCTTCAACGTATTCATGAACTATAAATTTGGTTTGATAAAAAATAAAACTACTTTGATAATAGCAATTAGGATTTATGATGATAAAATATATGTCCCTACGAGACTTTAACCAACCTTTACCCTAAGGACCGATTTTTTTGGTAGTTGTGATAGGTATGGGTGCGTGCAAAACATAAATACGAATTGTGGTCTATCCAGCTTGCTTTCATGTAAATTTAGCTTGTTAAACTCAAACCAACCCACACATAATATATTTTTTCCTTTAAATAATGTAATAATACACACATACGTGTCAAGGATGGGCAGGTTCGGCAATATAATAAATGTTTTGTCTTTAAGCTTTCATAGTTAACTCTCTTTAGCCTTGGATTGATGTTGGATTTCTTAGATTTTTAGACGGGTCGAGGTTGAATTTGGCACAAGTGGCCCCAAATCCGACCACTAACAGTCGCTAGACAATCTTTTCCAAAGTAAACTTAATTAATTTTGTTTTGTGTCGAATGCTCAGGCATTACGAACATATATATATATATATGTTCACTCATACAATTTTCATTGTCCCTCGAAAAATCCATTTTCATTGCAATTATAATACTCAAAACAGGAAATACAAAGGTTTAATACATTATTTATTATTTTTAGACTCCATTTGATAACATGAAAAATTATAAGAAAACAATTAGTTTGCGTAAGAATATGGAAAATAAGTTTAGAGATATAATGAGATGCTCACCATCTCATGCTTATTGTTGTGGTTATATGTCTTTCAATCTCTTTTATGTTTTATGGAGAAAACTTCTTGACCACCACTTAAAGAAAAAAATTCTATAGAAGTCAAAAAGGCAAGAGTTAATCCTACCACATCCTTCAACTTATTTTTCAACTTATGACAAAATACATTATTTTTTCTATTATTTTTCATCTATCAAACGAGCCTTAATTTCTCAATTTTAGTCACACGCGAGAGTAGTACATATATTGAGTGTGTACAACAATTTAGTATTAATAATGTCAACACGTAGTTCAAGGGTTAAAAGACTCCGTCTATCATTCAATTGATCCCCCCACCCCACCCACCAACACTCATCTCCGTCTGACGCCAATAGAAAATCTCATTGTGGTAGCCCAAGTGCAGGCACATCAAGTTGTAATATAGTCTCGGAAGTCCTGAGTATCGATCCACAGGAATAGTTAGAAAGGAATGAAATGGATTACATATTTTACAGTTTTCTGGTTTTTTGTAAAAGGTTGGTTATCGAACAAATGTAAATTAAATTGGTAATGAAAAGTGTTAAGAAAACACTAAGGTAAGTGGAAGTTTCTAGCAATATAAGAAATGACATTTACAATCTCATACAAAGATTTCAATACAATATTCTCGAGAATGTGGAATTTTGTCATATCTCTCATAACAAAGGGTGGGAAGCTAGGCAACTCATTCCTGGGTTGAAGCTATATCAAGAGAGAATACAACAAAATTTCAACAAAGATGAAGCTATCGTATCTATCTCTTAGCTACGAGTGTGATACAAGGCAACCCATTCACGTTAAAGCTAATCCGAGCTAGAGATAATAAACTCATCGTAAAAAGGTTTTATATGAACTATATATGTGAAATCTCATGGTTTAAAAGAATGAAAATTAAATAGTCAATCGTTACAATGAAACGAAACGAAATTTAGGGAATAAATTCATTAATTAATCGATTCTCACTTAAGAAAGACAATAAGGAGTCTAAATATCACGTAAAGTGTATGAAGCACTCAAAATATCATTATGTAAATCAAAGATTAGCTTAAAAATGTATAAATCATCTATGGAGTTTTAAGAACTCTTTGTAATCTCTACAAAGAGGAAAAAGGTCCATAGATGGGGGAAAAGACTATAAGCTTTCTAGAACCATACAAGTATGTTATATTATCATTTATGCTCAAGAACTAAACATATAAGGCATGTAAAGTCTAATCATCTTATAAAAATACCTAGAAAGCTTGTAGCATGGTTGGTTTGTAAAGGAAAATAATTCACAAGTATTTGTCAAACTTTAAACATGAATTGATAAATTAATTACCAGAAATTATATCACGATTAACTTCCGTAACATTAGTAAAAGACTACTCCATAATACTTGAAATAAGAATTATAGAAGAAGAATTCATTTCTTAAGATCAAAGTAAAGTTACAAGAAGAAGGAAGAAATTACAAGTATTGAGCTCTCACTTCTCTCTTATTCTTGATGGAAAAAACTATATAACTTAACCTAGAAGATAAGGAAAGTAATATATCGTAAGGAATTACAAAATATCTAATTAAATATCTAAAATAACTTAAACCACAAAAATAGCCAATTTTGGGTGTGAAAGGGACAAATTGCCTAGGCCATGATCACCCCATGATCGATCATGGAAGTGTTCTGCCTAAGGATTTTTGCACATCCCACGATCGATCATGGGTCTGGAATTTCTTCACTCAACACTTTTGCAAGCCTCTTAACTTGCTTTTGATCAATTCTTTGAAGGCCATTGCATCCTATGCCTATAAACACATAGAAACATAACAAAAGCACACCTAGCGGGGAAATATAAGATACAAAACATGCTAAGACACTAATCTCGAGATAAGTGGGTGATTTGGCAAAGTTTGTATAACAAACGCATCAAACAACTCCGGAAAAGAGCTTATGCATGACAATATTATGCATTTATTATCGTCCATGCAAATTGAATTACAAATGTATCCATGTATATATAAAAAATTAGTATTAATAAATGAATTTTTTTTCCTAATGAAACTATTTCACTGTTTATAATTGTGAATTCTTCAAGTGGGCACTCTTAGTTTGGGTTGAAAGAGAGCATCAACCTTAAACTTAATTTCTGAACTTTGAGATCTTTGTCAAAAAAATGAATTTTATTAGATAAGTTTTACATATTGATATTAAAGTTTTTTAAAATATTGAATCAAGGTGTTTTAAAAGATTTTAAAAAAATAATAAATAATAATAATAGTAGTAGTAGTAGTAATAAAGAAGATGCTTATTAGCAAGATGTCTAGATCCATGAACAAATGGTTCCCCTGCAAGAAGAGCTTAGATTTATTGCAATATAAATTTACAAGCATAGTTTTTTATTTATTTAATTTAATTTTTTAACGCAAATACATAGAAGCTAGGGGGGTACATAAAGAAAGAAAATCCAACCAACCAGGTTTACTGGCTCACGCAGAGCAACATTATTTAGTAGAAATCTTATATCAGCCAAGTGAACAAGAATTCGTCTTATTTGAATGTTTGAAATATGATTGAAAAACAATTATTTTTTTATAAGAAGTTGAAAAAGGAGATAAATAAATTAGTGAAATATTTTTATTTATATTTTTTATGTAAACATTTTTTACCTAAGGGTCCAAAGAATTGGTTTTTCACAAAAAACTGAAAAAAAGTAACAAAACATACATCTCACTAGATCACTAATCTCATTTTCAACTTCTTGTAAAAATCGATTGTTTTTCAATCATTTTTTAACTTTAAGATGACATCCGACATACTTAGTAGCAATTTTTTGGAGGTAAGTGGCCAATTGTTGAGGTTTGGAGAACATAGGCATGTGATCAGAACCCGATATTGTCTCAACTTCCTTCGGTGGGAATTTTGTGATATATTGCAGTTGTGTTGCGATGGGTATTGCTTGATCTTCGTCACTTATTATATAAGCTCGATTAACCGATCCATAATTAGCTGAAGTGAGTTTAGTTTCCTTACGCGAAGTTTTATCCCTATAAATAGGATAGTATCTCGCCAATTTCAAACAACATTTCAAATCCTGTAAAAAGGCATTAAATAAATAAATAAGAAAAAAAACTATGATCTCAAAAAAGCCCTAAAAATAAAAATACTACCCTATTTTTGGTTAATCTTTGAAATAGAAAAAAATATGGCCTAGTCCTTGTTTTGAAACATTTTGAAGATGCGATATATAGTAATTTTTTTTCTTAAAGGAGGCGGTCCCTCAAGTACCATAATTGCCTTTGGCACAAGTACTATATTGTATATGTGATTCTCGGTCACAAGTACAGTACATGTGCCAAAGGCAGATTCGGTACTTAAATCATTTTAAATAAAGGCACCCCCATCCACAAAAAAATGTTAGTGGATCGCATCCTAATTCATTTTAAATAAAGACCGGATCTTAAATCCTCTTTGAAATAAGGCATTATGCACGGACAATGCCCAACTTTTTGGAAAAATAAACAAAGAAGTTTAATTTTAAATTAAGAATAAGGGATAGGGTTAAAAACCCTCAAAATAATAATATAAAATTAGGGTGATGATATTTACACCTTTAAATATGTCACAAACACCTCTCTCTAGAATTTAACTAAAAACACATCACGACACCCCCTTATTTATCACAAACACTAGCAAACTTAGCACTCCATTACCTGATATTAGGCAAGTGCTTAGTACCACACTCTCTCCATATGGGCCGATCAAGTTTACGTGAGTGCACTCACCTCTCATTAGGCGGGTCTTATTTGGAAAACACTCTAGTATACTTGGTACTCCATTGCCTAGTGTTAAGCGAGTTCTTAACAAAAAAAACTCTTCCCAAGTGGGTCGAGTATATGTGATTGCACTCACCTCTCCCTAGGCGGGCTTTAGTTGGACAAGGGGTGTTAGTGATAATAAATTTACCTTAGGAGAGTGTTTGTGACAAGGAGGTGTTAGTGATATCACCGCCCCAAAGTTATCTTTTGTAGTATCGATTAGGGTTCTAATTAATTATTACTAAGTACTAATTTATCCTGCACACATGATCGATTCTTGGGCAACTTGTACTACATTAATTTACATAACAAAAATAAGAGTACAAAGTATTTTTATTGTAATGTAGATGTTAACTTTATTATCTTTATATGAGTTCAATAAATTTAAATAATAACTTAAGGATTTTGTGTGAGAACTCAAATTAGTTACAAAAAAGTCATGTTAAAAACTATGTTGTATTTTTTTCACGCCAAACATTGTCCAAGGATAGACTCAAGATTTTTGTGTGTAAGCAACTTGGGATTTGTGGTAGATTGAGTGTGTTAATGTCATCAGCACTTCATTAAATTATTTTATTAGTTGATTAATTGCTTGGTATTAGCATTTTAAGACTGTGCTAGACTAAGCTACAACGCAAACTTATTCTTTTACAATATGAATTTTTTTTATTTTTTTTGTCTTGGCCTATCCTAGTCAGTTCGGGATTTGATCCATCCTTGCCTTTGGGGACGTGATCAATGCTACATTTGTCAAGCTCATAATTTAATTATTTATACCAAATGTGTTAACATATTATACTAAAACGCGTAATTCATTAATGCACCGTGTATAATTAACTGGTTGATAAAACGAAAAGAATATCTTTATCCTTACAACCATACCTCATGAGGGGAAAGTTGATACAACGTGGTTGCCAAGTAATTTGGACCAAAATAAACGGCAGTTGCAGCTCCACATGAATCAAAAATAAATTTGCTATCCCCAAAAAATGGAATATTAGTGAAATACTGCATCCAACAAAACAAAACAATCATTATTGAAGAAATGGATATTTTTTAAATTAGAGTTTCGTGCAAACATGCGATGCGTGTGCTATTTTAATTACTCCATAATATAAATAATTAAAGAAAGAATTTTAAATTAAAAATAGTAAGTATCCTAGCGAGTGAGAGTTGTAGTATCTTGCCTATCAACAACGGTTCAATTCCAGTTGTCTATACCATATAATAATTTTTTTTTTGTGAATTAAAAAGTTTGCAAGGACAAATTTAAAAAACCAAAAATAAGAAACAACTACAATAACCTGAATTGACTTCCTGCTTTATATAATATATAGTAGATAACAACAAGAGGTGTTAAATTGTATTTTGTAAAACGGAAAATGCTCAAAATACATGCTTATTTACCTGTTTATTGAGTTGAAGAAGATCAAAATTATCAGGTGTGGGCATAACAGCAGTACAATAAATTGCAATAGCAATTTTTGAAGGGAACATCTCCATAGCAACAGAAATGGTTACTCCTCCCATGCTATGACCCACCAGAGCCACCTTCTGACCGCACGGTAGAGCTTCCAAGACATCCGCGAGCGGCTGTAGATAGCCGGAGTATGTGGGAATATCCGACAATTGTTTTGGGTTACTCCCCGACGCGCCAAGATCCACTGCAGTTACGGTGTGGCCAGCGGACTCTAGTAGATTCGCCACCTTGTACCAGCACCATCCTCCGTGGCCAGCTCCATGCACTAGTACAAAATGAATTCTAGTTGCACATATATGTTTTAAACCAGAACAAATTTTCTTTTTTAAATCCATTTTAATTGTATGAAGTTTATTTTATGTTGTGTTCTAAAGTTCTTGCAGTCGATCTCTATTTATAGGAGGTGTGCTCCTTCAGCATGGTTAGACATGCCGTTGTCTGGGGCCCACTGACATAAAAAAACTTCATCTATATTATGTGTTAGAATTTTCTCGAACTCAACGTTGCCATTACAATAATTATTTAGTATTCTATTGCTAACATGTACATCGTGCATCTAAGCCATAACTTTTTAACAACATCAGACCATTAAGTGATAGTGTTTTGTCACGTAGTACATATGTCATTCCAATTTATGTTTAAGATCACGGGTTCAAATCTGTGTTCAAGTTGCAGTTTTGGTACTCGCGAGGCCTCACTACAATTAATAAAATAACTTTTCTATAATAAATTTTTTGGTCACTAAAATTAAGTTTTTTGTCACAACCGCAATTGTACCAAAATATTTCGTCATGACATAGTCACTAAGCGTGCGTCACTAAAAGGTCTAGGTGACAAAAAAATGAATTTTGTCACAAAATATTTTTGTCAGTAAAGGTTCATACATTACTAAAATTTTGAGTTAAGGAAATACCCTTTAGTGACAAAATTTAGAGTTTTGTGACTAATTACCTGGCTATTGCAACTTTATGACGAATTATGAATTTCGTGACTAGAAGAATATAGTAAATTACGAAACACAAATTTTGTCAGTAAATGAGTATATTATGTGACAAAAATATATTTCTTCATAAATATTTTGTCACTAAAAATGTACATTTTGTGACAAAAACACATTTAGCCACAATAACTCTGTCATAATGAACAATTTGTTGTTGTATAAAAGATATTTTAGTAATTGAATATATGCACCAAATTCTCATCATGTTGATTATAATAATAGATTATAAAAATCCAAAGTCATTAATTGAATATAATAATACATTTCTCAAAAAGTTCTCTCTCCCCCATCATTCAGTTTTCCTCAAGAGATTTTGTTCTTTCACCAAACAAATAACAAAATAAATGGAATAATAATGTTACATAGTACAAAATTCTAGAAGCACAATTCAAAAGCAAAGGTAGACGTTTCTTAACAACCCATCATGTTCTTTCTCTTACTTTCGAGTGTAAATGTATGGTTTAAATTTATTTTGATTAAATTTTTTGAAATACTTGTTTGGCTGCATAGCGTTTTTTTAAGATCTCTCTCTCTCTCTCTCTCTCTGTATGTGGTTGCATAGCGAGCAACCACAACTTCAAAATTTCTCTTTCATTTATTTTGTTCAATTTTAGAATAGCAACAGTCATTATCGTGTAGTTCAAGCAACCACTATCTTTCATTGTTATCTGAGTTTAAATCGAGATAGAGCCAGAATTTATCTTTTGGAAGGGAAAATATATATATTGTGCGAAGAATATTTTTTGCCACTAATATTTTAGTGGCAAGTTTTTTAAGCTGAAGTCTCCATTAAATTTTCATTTTCCGCAATGATATTTTTAGCGCAAAAGACGTTTTTTGCTACCATATTCTGACATAATGTCATTATCTTTAGAATCAAATTTGTTTTTCGCTGCAACACAATTTCTCAAAAAAAATGTCATTTTGGTTATACATACATAAGGTAATGCTCGATCATTTTTACATGGCAAGGTGATACAGGGCTTGTTTACAATTTGTGTGCTGGGGGGGAAGCGCAGGGTGTGTGTGTTTGGCGAATCCATACAATTTTAAAATACCATAGCCAAGCGAAATAGTAGTATAGTAGGATAAATTTTTAAATCCTTGTGGTCATGATTGGCCGCCCCTCCTTAGATCCATTCTTGACCTTAAGCGCATGTGGTAAAATACGCGAGTATTCACACAAAACGGCAATATCTACTGATTAATTTTTATTTTATTTTACTATAAAGAGAATAATAACAGAAATCAGTACAAAGTCCCTTATTAGTATAGTGTACATTTGTTAGATGATCAAAAGATCACTTCAGATTATATTTTATAGTTGAACCATCATTGAAAAATGGGGATCTAAAAATAATAAGGAATAGCTCCTTGTACAGTTGGTTAATTAAAGTGCGTTATAAGTTATAAAATGGTAGCGAAAAAACAAATACGCACTTTAAACACGCAGGAACTAATATGACACCAACCTCAGTTGTAGCATCACGGTTTGTATGAGTTCAAAATTTTATTTATTCAGTAGACATTTAACTTTATATAACTTTCATTGATATACATTTCACATTTATAAAAATAAATTTTGTGCCACTTATTCGTTTCCTTAGTCACAAACCTCCCACGAACAATCAAAGCGAATTGGAATGCATAAGAATCAAATTTCATATTCGATCAGGACCTCCTTCTTAATTATCATAATCGAATAACGAGATGTCAATTGCTTAGTTTTCACGTTAACTTTAATTAGGACCACCGAGTTTTAAAAAAATTATTCTTTCTGTTTCTGCTTTCTTTTTTAATATGCAGAATTTGATTTTAAGGAAAAAGGGGAGAAAATTGGGATTCCTAAAGTTTGAACGAGGCCAACCCCTATATATTGATTCCCTTTCTTGTACATATTTTCCTTCTTTCCTTTTAAAGTGATATACTTTTACAATATAATTTTGAAATCTGGAAATTGGGTAAAAGATCTTGTATGACAATGTTTTTTGCAAACAAATCAAGGAATAATTTATTTATTCTTTAAATAAGAGACTGTTTTTAGAATTTTTTTTGAAAAATGGGCTTACTTATCAATTGTATTTTAAAATAAGGGCCTGCAAACTTAACTTTTCAATCCAAAAAAATTAATGCAAATTTGTTTTGCATGAGGTGTTTATATTTTTTTAACAAGTATATATATTATTTTTATGTATCACTTAGGTAACTCTAAAGTAACGTAAAACAAACTCCAATACATAGTAATGTATTAGAAAACAAGAAGTGCAAACTTAACTTTGCATAATCCAAAAAGACTATCACGTGTGTTTATTAATAAAGGGTTTAAATTTGTAACTTGTTAAAATAACTCTAAAGCTAAGTCAATTAAACACTCGAACATAATAATATAATAAAAACATGCGGTGCAACTTAATTTTGCATGATACCATAAAATATTACGATTTGAAAATCTACAGCAAAGTTAATGTTGCACTTCTTTGGGAGTTTAGACAAATTAGGCCCTTAATTTACAAAATTGTTATTCCCCTGTTCTTTTGTAGAAAACTTTTTAAAGAAGCCCATTTTCTAATATCCTGTTTTGTAATTAAAGAAGGGTCTAAAGTCTTTTTCTCCGAAAATATTATAAATCCTATGAGAAGAAGAGCGGAACTTAAAGCCACCCTAGTGAGAAGTGAAGGCGGATCCCTCTTGAGATTAAGCTATTAGAAAATATTATTTTGGAAATGCTACAATTAGGTTTACATTCATCTGTAATACCAATCTCAAAGTTTTTAACTATAATTTGTTAAAGATATATTAAGATGATGTTTTAAGTTGTTATGCCAAATTTACTACACTTAGTGTAACATAAGAGGTAATGATGAAGCTCTATGTGGTTTATATTATACATCAGGGGAACAAATATCTTCCAAAATGTCTTATGACTTTATATAATAATAGATACTACAATTGAAACGTACACAGGAGAAGTATAGTTTTAAACAAATATTGTTTAGCACATATATATATTGTTGGAAATGCTTTCTTCAATTAGTACTTAAATTCTTTTTTTAATGAATTTCTTTATTTATTTTATTCTATCATAACATGCAATTTTAACAATGCAAAATCCTAAACATATATCTATGTAAATGAAATGACTTTAATGCGCCTCTAAGTCAAGTCAACAATAAAAATCTATGTGCCATGTTTAGGGGCTTAAAGGCAAGCAGGGAAAGCAGTAAAAGCATTCATTTCAACATATTATAAACAAATGTCCAAATATAAGAACCTAACTTTCTTGTAATCCCCAACAAGAGTCGCCACTGTGAGAATCTGCGGATGGGACCCTGGGGTCCTAACCTTATGTTTAGGGGTCTAAAACATTAAAAGAAATTCCATTGATTCATTCACTCCTATACGTTTTTAATTCATATCTTGTGTCTTTCTATCCTATTTTAGATGCATGGGGGTTTGTTCAGAGTCGCCAGTACGTTTTATGAGAAAACGGACAAAAGAGTTGTGTAATGGAAATGCTACATATAAGCCTTTTCCTTACACGTTTGTTTACAAAACCAGGATTCTATAGGGTTCAGGAACTATATTACGGATTGGGAAGGTGTTAAGAACTCGTTCCACCCTTTCAGTCTCTAGTAGTTTTTATATGTTTATTCTATGTTGAAAAACTTGAACATTTTTATTAATATTCTACTACTTTATGGAAATGTCTCATGAAAACCTTATTTTAGGGACAATGTGGGAAATTGATGAAAACCTTGTATTAGGTGATCCGATGTTTGGTTTTGTCAAAGTCTGATTACTAGTGACAAAAGTTTTTCTTATCTGTTTGAAATCATGAGATTGATTCGGTATTGTTTACTCAGATAACAATATCAATTATCTCATTTGGTTAATTTATAAAAGATCGGATATTATCAGAATTGATTTGATATATAATTGAATTGTTAAGGAGAGTGTATCAGATACATTACATATGGAAGACATAATATATCTGAGTTTAGTTCCTAAGTCAGCTTTATCAGTCCAGGTTTTGAAAACTTGATTTTATCAAATGATAATTACTTTACTTCTTCTGATTTTATAAGTGGTTTTATCATGGTTTTGAAAATAAGTTTTATTTGAAAATGGTAAACTATCAATAGCTTGACAATAAGTTTATCAAATTAGAAAGTGGACAGAACAACATTTATAAAAAGTATACATTGCAGATAATCGTAAACACATATGTAGATATAATATAATTTCTAGAAAAGACTTTAATTACATTCCTGACAATATATATAAGAACGAAAGAGATAAAATATAATACGGCAAGCAAAACCTCCAATGAATATCAGCTTTTATTCTTCAAATATTTATGGTGATTCGATTCTAGAATATGACACTCTGAGTGTCGAGAATGGACTCGAGAATTCTCCAGAAATTAGATAAATATATATAACCACCTTCAGGTAACTAGAAAATTAGAAATGTAGTGTTAATAATAGAATTTTTAAGATAAAAATCTTGTCCTTAAAGCCATGGGGGTGGAGGCTTATGTATTGTACTAGTGAGGGTTTGTCGTGCGATAAACCACAACAGTGGACTGTTTGTTAGAACCATCACTTCAGCTGTTTCTCGTGCGACAAAAGCTCATTTGTCGCACGACAAATGGCTGAAGTGATGGTTCCGACACAGTGATGTGTCAGAAAGTTGATGGTCTGTGTTTGTTGGGTTTGTCGTGCGACAAACCTATATAGTAAATAATTTGTTGTACTACAAACTCCCCCGAAGCACGGCTCTAGTATGTGGATAAGTTCTGGACTCGATGTAACTTTGTATGGAAATTTTTTTAGGGTTCTTACGGGGGGTCAAGAATTGGGGTGTCTACAATCAAGGAATTAAAACTAACTTAATTAAAGGAAGTATAACTAAATAAAACTAAACCTAAAGGTAGAAAGGCATTACTAAATTAAAGGAAACTAAACTAACATAACCAAAACATAGAATAAAGCTAAATAAAATAAACACTAAAAACAAGGTAATCCTGAACATAACAGCGCATATTGTTGTGCGACACATCTTTGGTCTATATAAATGTCCAGTGGGTAGCTGTGAGAATCCGCAAATTTGACCCCCGGGTCTCAATCCCGTGTTTAGGAGTCTAAAACGTAGGAATAGATTCTGTCGTTTCATTTGCTTCTGTTGACCTAGAATGTCTTAATCTTATTTTGATAATAACAATAAATCAATCATGTGTGTTGAAGTAATTATAGCCACATTTCAATGATCATCATACGTGGACCAAAATTGATCAATCCAAATCGAGATCATTACTCTACAAGCATTGGACAGGACAAGAAGATCAATCTCATCACAATGCAAATCCATAGAGCACAGAGATCAATGATCACATACAAAAGCTTCAAGCAAAAGCTTCAAGTGAAGATCAAATTGAAAAAACAAATCAAAGCATTCAAAGACTCGTCTATTCGACATTTGAGTGAGTGCTTAGGATTATTTGTAAAGTTTCTTATTTGATGATTATTATAGCTCATAAATATTGATACAACATTCTTAGATTGATCAAAACCAAGTTTGAATCAAAATAAATTCAAAACATCATTCTAGCAAAAATCGGTTTTGAAATAAATTCATATTAAATTCAAACAATCATATTTTGAGTTTTCCTAAAAATGGGTGTCTTCAGGATATATATTTGAGGTCCCCATAGCATTAGAATTGATTTTGAAGCTTATATGCAAAAGTGCAAAAATTTATATTTTGGCCTAATGGACAGAGCCCATCAATCGACTGATGGATTGTGACTCAATCAACTAAAGGCCCATCAGTCGACTGATGGATTGTGCTTAGTCGATTGATGCTCTAGAATAAAGCTGTTGGATTTCTGATTTTTTACCATTTTTGGTACAAACTTCTACCAAACCTCAAAAACGGCTATATCACTTTTGGGACTATATATACACTATCCAAGACACATTTTGAACACCTTGAATCATTCTTATACTCTACTCTTCATCTATTTCAAACATTCTAAGATTTAAGAATTGTATTGATCAATCATTATTTATTTGAGCTATAAATCTTGATCAAACAAGATAACTCTAATGTGAGCTTCAAATTGTATCTATTAAACACTTGAGAGAGTTATTGTTAATTGGTGTGAATCACCAAACAATTTGTATTCAATTGTGAAAGGTAAATCTCATAGGATAACAAGAAGGTTAACTCTTATTTAGTATTTGTGAGGTAAATCTCACAAATTAGCAAGAGAGATTCTTGTGGGAATATTGTGGTAAAGAAATATTTGTAAAAGTGTTTGAGACAACAACACTTGTAGAGGTTTGATCTTCACCCAGAAGGATATTGAAATTAGTGAAAATTCTCGGGGAACTAACCGAGCACGGATGTATGGTTTTGGAAACTGAACCATGTGGACAAAAAGCCTTGGACTTCTTTTGGTTTAATCTTTCTAACTCAAGCTATTTATTTACTTGCTATTATTCATTGATTGATCTTGAGTTTGTTTGCTTGATTGCTTGATTGAATTGCTTGCATTCCTTGATATACTTGTTTAGCTTAATTGTTTTGCTTAAACAATTTTTGAAAAGTTTTTAATTATGTATTAAGTTTTTAAAATCCTATTCACTCCCCTCTAGGGTTGATTTTCGACCAACAATTGGTTTCAGAGAGTGTACTCTTGTTTTGATTTCACAATCTTAAAGTCCTCGATCATGTCATATTATTAAGGAACCGGCCTTTCCGAAGGTGCTTCTATTTATAGACCGCCATTGTTTGATGGAAAAAATTATAGTTATTTGAAAAATCATATGTGCACTTTTCTACAAGTTAACGATTTTGAACAATGGAAGGTAACATTTATTGGACCTTATGAGATTACAAAAACTGACGAAAGGGAAAATGTAATTCCCAAGTCTTTATCCGAATACAATGAGCATGACATTAGAAAAATTCAATTCAATGCTAAAGCTTTAAATGCATTACATTGTGCATTATCTATGGATGAATACAACAAAATCTCTAGTTGCAGAACCGCAAAAGAGATTTGGGACAAGCTTAAGGTTGCCCATGAGGGAACTTCTCAAGTCTTGGGGTCAAAGCTGCCCTCCTCTAACCCTTGGGGTGTTAGCCTATTTATACTGCTCGAGGGAATTTGTCGTGCGACATTTCCCTAAAAAGTGGAACTGTCGCGCGACATTTTGCTTGGTGTCGTGCGACAAATGGCTGAAAGTTGTCCCTGACAGACTGATGTGTCAGTGAGTGGATGGTCTAGTTCAGAGGGGTTTGTCATGCGACAATCTGATTATAGTATATACTTGGAAGTCCAAGGTCGAACCATAGGGAAGGAAGGTAATTCTATTATTCTAGCTAAGCTTTCAATAGGGAAAAAGAAGAAAAGAAAAGATAATAATTATTTTTTTAGAATGAGAAATTAAATTTTAAACTTAAAAGAAAATAAATAAATAAAAATAAATAAATAAAGCAAGGGTAAAATAGGCAGTAACTAAAACAAGTATCTAATAAAATAGGGAAAGAGCATTAGAGGTATCCATAGCTACGACATTACAGATAGTGCGGCCGATCGATTCAAGATATGACTGTAGACCTGAGTTCCTACTAACAATGAATGTCCTTAGCTTACCAATTATTAAATACTAAAGTTCACGAGCATATCATGTCAAGTGCATGACAAGATTCATATAATTTCATAAAAGTATAATTTTCTAAAAGTATAATTTCCACATAAAATTAACCCAACATGGCATAATTAACATTACATTAAATACAGAGTGTTACAATTTCAATCATCAATCACATTCAAACACATAATTAAATAACAATCTAAGTATTAATGAACATAAATTGAAAGAAATTAAGAAAAAGATTCAAAGAGACTTACGGTTACATAGAATATCAAAAACTGCGCCGCCAATTGAGTTGAACTCAAATTGAAGGATGAATATTTTACTTTTATTATTTTAACTCCATCTCTTCTTCAATACAAGCCAAAAGGAAGAAAGAAATTAAATCTCTCTCATAAACTCTCTCTGATGGTATGGGGATTCTCTCAAAAGTTCATGAATATGACAACTCAAAAATTATGTCGATTGTTCTATCAAAACCTTAAACCTAAAAACCTAAAATCATCGACCTTTTTTTTAAAATTCAAAAATAAACTAATTAATTTAATAAATAAATCAAATCAAATCAAATCAAAGAAATTAATCCAAACGCTAAAAATTGCTTTTATCATCTATTCAAAAATAAACTAACTAATTTATTAAATAAAAAAAATAAAAAAATGAAAATAATCCAAAAGATAAAAATGGCAATTGTTGTCTATATTAAAAAGGGAGCGTAAACTTGTTAGGCGCGGCATTCGAACAATGGACTAAGAAAGAGTAAAGAGCTGGTCACTTGCCATCTAGGCTAAGGACCTCATTCAATAAATATCTGCATCATGAATTTATCTATTCTTTCGCGCTCAAACCCGATCCACTGGCGCACTGATTGTATTTCTTTCATAACTTTGTGTTCTAAACTCCGATTGAGGCAAGGTTTCCTCCTACGCATAGCTAACTCAGAGGTCTACAACTTCTATTTTTGGAGTTTTGTTCAAATTCTGCAGAGATAAATCCAGAATTGGCTAGAACATCAGCATTGCGTGCGGTGAATCTCTTCTTCATTCAATTTTTTTTGTTTGATTCAAATGACTCTTCTTTGCTCGGGACTGCTCTATTGGCTTCTCTTAGTCTCTTCCATCCACTCCCTTTATGCTTGAGCTTGGAATTTTCTTTCGGTTCACCTCTTGACCTCAATTCAGCTCTGAATTTGACCGGCAATGATTAATTTTAGGGAAATTTACTTCTGGATTTGTTCTTGTTCATTTTTAACTTGTAAAAAGGTTATAATGCACTAGAAACAAACATACTATCCTATTTCATGATTAAAACTCAAATCTTAACAATTTAGGATAATTATAATCAAATTCATGCATATTAAGCCACCTAAATATGTATAAAAATGCAATATTTTAGCTTAATCAGGTAACCCCAGAGTGCATACGGAAGCATTTCTGACCAGTCTCAGCAGGCGTCGGTCATCTTACTCATGATAGTCTTTAAATTCTTATTGGCGGGTTCAATTGCCTCATTGGTTTGTGGTCGATACGGAGAGGATTTATGTCTAGTAATGCCATATTCCTCCATAATGGCGTTAGCCTCTCTTTCAAAATGAGTTTCGTTGTCGGAGATTATCTCGTGCGGGAACCCGTATCAGCAGATAATGTTCTTTCTGATGAATTGAGATACCCTTCTAGCGTCAAGTGTCTTGTAGGACTCTACCTCCACCCATTTTGTAAAATAATCTATGGTTACCAAGATGACCTCATGGCCATTGCTTGCTTTGGGCGATACTTTCCCGATGATGTCGATTCCCCAGGTTGTGAAAGGGCAAGGAGCAGTCATGTTGTACAATTCTTTCGGAGGACGTTTCTAAAATTTGGCATAGATCTGGCACTTATGGCAGCGACGCACATGGTCATTGCAGTCGCTTTGCAGAGTTGACTAATAATATCCCTGTCTTATGATTTTACGGGCCAGTGTATGACCCCTCATATGGGGCCCACAGTCTCCACCATGTATTTGATCCATCATTTTAACGGATTCTTCTTTTGTGAGACATTAGAGATGAGTCCCATTGTAATTCCTCTTGTACAGCCTCCCAGCTCAGAGTATGAATCTTGATGTAAGTCTTTTTTAGTGTAACGCGTGTTTTCTTATTTATTTGTTCGGGATATCGATTGTTTTTCAGTAAATTCCATATATCATAAAACCAGGTGGATGAGTTCACAACTTCTTCATTTTCAAACTCGATGACCATGCAGTGAGCTGGGCTGGATCTTCTTTCTGCTGTTAGTGTAATCTCTTCCATCCCCCCGGGACGTCAATCATTGATGCTAACGTGGCTAGTGTGTCGGTAAAACTGTTTTGTGACTGGAGGATATAGTAGAATTCTGAGTGCTTGAACTTCCCCACGATATCTTCCAATCTAGTGAGGTACGAGACCAACTTCTCAACCCTAATCTTTCATTCTTTCATAATCTGATGTACCACTAATGTTGAATCCCCATAAACTTGTATTCTCTTTATTCCCTTCTGAAATGCAATTTCTAACCCGAGTATGCAAGCTTCGTACTCGGCCATGTTGTTGGTGCACGAGAAATCCAAGCAATATGAGATGGGTGAATGAGTTTGATTTGGTGAGACTAGCAGAACACCTATCCCGTTCCCATTACGATTGGCTGCTCCATCTAAATACATTTTCCAATCTTCATATGTCTCAAGCTTCATAATAGCTTCATCTAGAAATTCGGCTTCCTCTACCATGTTGCCCAGCATTAGGTTGCTAGCTAGATAATCGGCGATAATCTTGCCCTTTACTGATTTTTGGGTTATGTACGTGATGTCGAACTCAAAGAGCAGGAACAACCACTTTGCCATACGGTTCGAAAGAGCCAGTTTTTCAAAGAGATACTTCAGTATGTCGATACGGGATGCTAAGATGGCTGGGAAGATTAGCATGTAATGAAGGGGTTTCTGCGTTACCCAGACAAAAGCAATGCAAGATTTTTCCAACGGTGTGTAGTTCAAGTCAAACGGTGACAAGTTCTTGCTTATATAGTAAATGGCTTGTTCTTTTCGGGTAACGGCTAGGTGTTGGGCCAACATGGATCCTGCAGCTGTTTCCGTGACTATTAGGTACAATATTAATGGTAATCCTGGTTCGGGCGGTGCTAATACCGTAGGATTGAAGAGATAAGTCTTTATTTTATCGAATGTTTCTTGACACTGTTCGTCCCATTCTCCTGGTGATGACTTTCTCAAGAGCTTGAAGATGGATTTGTTGACCTTGTAGGTCTTAATCTTATTTTGATAATAACAATAAATCAATCATGTGTAATTTAACATGTTCTTGATATAAGAGTATAGATTTCTTATTTGGAAAATCAAGAATAGCATGATTGCTCAAAGGAAGTTTGATAAGAATCATTCAATCAATATCCGATCAAGTCAACGAAGCACTAAAACCGATCTATCCGAATCAAGATCATTCCTCTACAAGCGTTGGTCAAGTCAAAGAAGATCATTCTCATCACTCACAAGCTAGCAATGCATCTCATGAAGCACAAAAGATCAAGGATCATATACTAAAGCTTCAAGGGAAAAGCTTCAAGTGAAGAATCAATTTGAAGAAACAAATCGAAGCATTCGAAGACTCACCTTTTCGGTAATTGAGTGTTTGCTTAGGATTAATGTAAAGTTTCTTAATTGATTATTTATATAGCTCATATATATTGATATATCATTCTTAGATTGATCAAAATTAGTTTGAATCAAAATTTCTTTGAAAACATCATTCTTGCAAAAATCGGTTTTCAAATAAATTCATATTAAATTCAAATGATCATATTTTGAGTTTTCCCAAAAATAGGTGTCTTATGAACTTATTTTTTGAAGTCCCCAAAGCATTAGAATTGATTTCAGAGCTTAAATACGAAAGTGCAAAAATTGGGATTTTTGGCCTTTTGGCCTGTTGGACAGACTAGTCCATCAGTCGACTAAGGAACCTTGCTCAGTCGACTGATGAGCTTTGCTCAGTCGACTGATGGCCCAGAACTAGCCGTTGGAACTTTGTTAAATGTGCATTTTTGCCCCATTAATTTATATCTCCACCACAAACGGCTATATCACTTTTGGGACTATAAATATGACTTCCAAGACTCATTCTACATACCTTGAATCATTCTTATACTTCATACTTCATATATCTTCATTATTCAAAGATTCAAGAAATTGTTTTTGATCAATCATTCTTATTGAGCTATACATCTTGATCAATCAAGTAACTCTAGTGTGAGTTTCAATTGTATTCTTTAAACACTTGAGAGTTATTGTTAATTGGTGTGAATCACCAAACAATTTAGTATTCAATTGTGAGAGGTAAATCTCATAGGAAAAACAGGAAGGTAAATTCTTGTTTAGATATTGTGAGAGGTAAATCTCACAAAGTTAGCAAGAGGATATCTTGTGAGAGTGTTGTGGTATAGCAACACTTGTAGAGTGTGTGAGAAGAATACACTTGTAGTGGTTTGATCTTCACCTGGAAGGAGATTGATTTTAGTGAAAATTCTCGGGGAACTAACCGAGCGCAGACTATGGTTTAGTAAACCAAAACCGTGTGGACAAAAAGCCTTCGACTTCAAATCGGTTCAATCTTTCTTACCCAATCTCTTTATTTACTTGTTATACTTATTGATTGTAGTTGCAATATTTTATTGCTTGTTCTTGGGATTGATTGTTTGATTGATTGCATTCCTTGATAATTTTGTTTAGTAAATGTGTTTTACTTAAACAATTTTTGAAAAAGGTTTTAATTCCGCATTAAAGTTTTTAAACCCTATTCATCCCCCCTTTAGGGTTGAAATCTGACTAACAGGATTCACATGTTTGGGTAAGCTGGGAGATGAACCTGCTGATGTACTGTTAGTTGCCCAAAAACCCTCGGACTTCTCTCTCGGTGCGAGGCTCAGGAATATCTTTGATGGCTTTTACCTTGGCATGGTCTAACTCGATACCTTTCTTATTAACAACGTAACCCAGCAATTTCCCCTTTGTTACGCTGAACACACATTTCTGGGGATGAAATCTCATCTGATACTAGCGGAGTCTGTTAAAGAAAGTCCGTAGAGCAGGAATGTGGCCTTCTCTTTCCTTTGACTTGATGATCATGTCGTCTACATAAAGCTCAACCTCCTTGTGAATCATGTCATGCAATATGGCAATAACCACTTTTCGGTAAGTTGCCCCGGCGTTCTTTAGGCCAAACGGCAAAACCGTATAGCAATAAGTCCCCCACAGAGTGATGAAAGCTATATTCTTTTGGTGATTTGGGTGCATCTTGATCTAGTTATGCCCTTCAAAACTGTCTACGAATGATTTTAAGGCACGATTTCCCGTATTGTCTATTATCAGATATATGTTGGGTAGAAACAAGTCGTCTTTTGGACACGCCCTATTGAGGTCCCGATAATTTACACGCATACAAACTTTCCTGTTTACCTTTAGGACAGGCACAATGTTGGCTAGCCAAGTGGGGTAATCAATTTCTCGCAAAAATCTCACATCCAATTGTTTCATAACTTCCTCTTTAACTTTTAACGACCATTCTGACGTATGTATTTTGAGCTTCTGTTTGACAGGCTTGAATTTTGGTTCGGTGTGAATCTCGTGCATCACTATCTCACAATTAAATCCATGCATGTCAGCGTAGGACCAGGCAAACACATCCACGTACTCTTTCAGAGTTTGTGTGAATTCTTCTTTTTCTGCTTTGGTTAAGTTAGCCCCAATGCGGACTTCCCTTTTTTCTTCCTCAGTCCCCTAGTTGATTGTCAAAGTATCTCCTTCATCACTCCGATTGCATGTGTCATTCTCTTCTGGGTGCTCATTCATACTTTATATATCTGCTGAGGCAATCATTAAATTAACAACATCGGAGTACTGAAAAGTCGGATCTTCTTCATTAATTACATTACATAAAGGTACAATTTTAAAAAGTACATCGAGGAGTGACTCCTCCCTAGTTTTTTTTCCCATTCTTTCTCCTATTTCTACTCTTTACAATGTGTGCTCTTTCCCCCTCAGGATCAGTGTGGATTAGGTAGACAAGATCATCCCTTGGTACGTCGTCTTCTAGGGCCATGATATCAAAGAGGTCCTTGATTATTCCTTCATCTTCTTCTTCTTTTGGGTTCTCCGGCCCAATTGTTAGCTTGGTGGAGAAAGAGTGTGTGATCTCCCTATTGAGATATAAGTCGTCTTCTAGGGCTTTTGGAAACCTCAAAAGGGGAAGTCTTCTCCTTCTTTGACAACAAAACTGTTGAGTGAACTGAAACTTGGGAATTGGTGTTCTCGACCCTTAACCTTGCAACTGTCTTCATTACTGCGTTGATACCCTAACCCTTATTTCTTATTCCTTACCACCAACTCTAAGGCTTGGAGGAGGCCTTATTGTCCCATACATAAACTAGCTCCGGGTAAGTATTTTATCATTCTTAGCATGCTTGCGATCTTTACACTAAGGCTAGGGACATTATCTAGGGGCATGTATTCTATTTTCTGTGTAGTGAGTGGTTGCACTTGAGGCTCACAAGAAAAACATCCCAACTGTATACTTTGGCTTTTGATCCCTAATACCAGCAACTCAAGGTCTGACAAGGTCCATTTCGGATCTCCTTGTATGGTAATTATCTCCTCCCCGAAGGAAATTTTGATCTTCGGATGCAACAAAGAAGGAAGTGCCAAAATGTCATGAAGTCAAGCTCTTCCCAGCAAAAAGTTAAAACTGGAAGGTATGTCTATGATTTGAAAGTCAACGGAAAAATTCCTAGGACCCATTGAGAGATCGAGGCGCACAGATCCTAAAACGGCTTTCCTTGTATTATCATAAGCTCTGACAGTTACCACGGATGGAGAGAGCTCAGTTTTTGTGATGCCCGAACACTTGGCCATTTTGAGATGGCCTACATTTATGGTAGACCCATTGTTATTTGTTAATGAGTACTTGGGGAATGATCTTTCCTCGGGTCCGAACGGTGATATGCAATGCCAAGCTATGCTTTCTTCCCAATGGCGAGAGGTCTTCGTCTGAAAATGATAAACTCTTCTGTACTAATAGTGACCCAATTATACTGGTTATTTGCTTAAGAGTGGAGTCGGGTGATATGACTGCTTCATCCAACATTTTAATGAAGGCAGTTTGATGGGGTTTGGAAGCAACCAAGAGTCCCCAAATGGTGATGTGAAGCTGAGTTTTCTTCAATTTTTCCAAGAGTCGGTCATCTCCTACCTCCTTAGAGGGAACCTGTTTCTCTGTCTCAACGGGAGGTGACTGATAAACCCTTCCTGACCAAGTGATCTGTTAGACCCATGAAGTAACTAGATCTAGGTTTGCCGGTTGATCTGTTCCTATGGACCAACTAAAGATAGTAAGGGAGATTTCTGTCATACAGATTATCTTTTCTTTATTTGAATTTTTCAGGCCTCGGGGTTTTCACGGTTGTTTTGCTTTGCCTTGGGACCACCCTAACCCTGATTTTTTGAGATTAGTTGTAAGCACAAATGGTTGTAACATTCCTTAGTTTTTATTTTCGAGGCCGTGTTCGGATATAAAGTTCATCTTTGCCATCCACTGATCAATGATCAGATTAAGGCCTGGTGCCACTTGTGCTGTATTCGGGGGCTTGGTCATCGGATTCTTTTTTGAATTTCTCCCTTTCATGTAGACGACTGTAGCTTGGATGGTGACATTTGATTCTTCCTTGGTTTTAAGATAGGCTGGATCATCTTAGATGAAACCCACATAATCAAACCCTTTTTCATCTATAGTCAAGATATTGCTTTCGGCTACTGGAGCATGGTTGGAAAGTGGGTTATGAGTGACATTGGGACCACCAGGTGCCGGTATGGTTCCTACTTTTATCAGATCTTAGATGCAATGTCTAAGAGCCAAACAATGGTCGACATTGTAATTGGCAGCTTAATGGTACAAACAGATCTCGTTCATCCTCCAAGTACTCGGAATAGGGTTTAGTGGGGGGCGAGGATTGAGCGGGGTGATAAGCCTGACATTTCTAAGCAATTTGAGGCTTTTGGTTAAAGTGGTTGGGAGGGTAAAAAAATTCCTCTTCTTCTTGGTCTCAGTATTTGATGATTCTGCTTGCAAAGGCCAATTCATCGATGGCTTGTGTTATGATTAAAAAGGGTTCTACTGGTATAGGTAAGTGTAACTGATTTATTGTTAGGGTACTTGTCGTCTTCCCTGAGTAAGCAGGTTTCTTGGTTTCGGTTTATGCTTTTCTAGCCAACTCATCTTCTACTTATGAACCCATGCTCAACGAAGCTCGAAAGTGTGGAAAGATGTGTTTTTCCATGCAATTAATAATAGCCGGGGTAAAGTTCTTTTGTATTATCTTCAACTGCTCTTCTTCATCTGGTCATTTTAACATCTGGGAAGCTATTTCTCTCTAGCGAGTGACGAAGTGACTAAATCTTTCTTTTTCTCCTTGATTAGTCATTTCTAGATGCTTCCGGGTGATTTTTAAGTCTTCGTTCGACCCATACTTGCTCATAAACTCTTTAACAATATCCCCTCATGTCTTTGTTCGGTACCTCTTTAAATCAAAGAACCATCTCAAGGCAGCTCCCATGAGAGTCATGTGAAAAGCTTGGGCTAATTCAGGTTCCCCGTAACCTGATACTTACATGGATAGTATGTAGGACTGGAGACGTGTCTTTGGAGGAGTTGTGATTGTAAATTTTTTGATCTGGGGAAGTTTAAACCCTTGGGGCAATCTTGCCTCGGGTAGGATTCTCATTAGGCCCTTTCATCTGAGAGATTCTTTTTTGTAGGATTCTCATATGTTGCTTCAATTTTTAAAAACTCTTCGCTTTCTTTTTGTAATTCCTCGAGCTGTTCTCGAGCTATTACCGATTTCGCATAGGCTGCTCGGAGGCGGTTCAAATCTGAAAACTCATTGAATGGGGCTGCCGGGGCTATAACTGGGGCAGGCCCCAAAAGGATCTGTGGCCACTATTCGTACTGGGTTTTGAAGCCAGGCTGGCCCTGGGGTTGGGGCCATATAATCGGTGGTTCTTGCTGCTGGTAAGTGGGCCCAGAATCTGGGGCCCATTGGACTTGGTTATCGAGTTGGTTGGGGACCAGGGGATTAGGGCCTATGGGTTGGATGGTGTTTTTGGGGATGACTGGTGGCACTTCTTGACTATTGTGGGGATATGGTGCTTGATGAAGCAAAGTTTGCCCTTTATTTCGATTTGGATGTAGTCGTTCAAACCTTGGCAGTGCAGTCCGTTCAGCTAACATCTCTTCTAAACGAACTCGGGTATTTTGCTGCTCAGTAATGATAACTGCCAAACTCTTACTAACCGACAAAAGCAGACGCTGCATTTCTTCTAAAGTAGGCTGGGCTCTTGCTGCCTCGACTAGGCTTTGTTCTTCATCTCGAATCTCTAAGGTGTTCGACATAACTAGCATGCTTGGTCTTACTAATCTTCCTGTGTGATCTTGTCAGTCCTAACCTTCCAGACTAAGGTCTTTGTAGATACTACGCAGTGAAAATGAAGGAAGACTTCATAGTGACTCATTTTTGCCAAAAGAGGTACTTGAAAATAACCACGAGACTGGCCTCGGGGTTTTATAAGAAATGGTTAGTAAAATAAGTCGTGGGGTGGTACATCCCCCAGGGTTGACTTGGCATGTGTTTTACTCGGACTCGATCTTATATGCAACGTAGGTGAACGCGTGGTTAAGGCTTCAGGCTCCCTCTTATTTGGCAAGGCCTAGCAATATACCCCAAGGGCGGGTACATGCGGGAGCCTTTTGATATACTTCTCGGGTACGTGAGTGTTCTTGTCACTCGATATACCTTGGGGCTATACTTGGCCAAGGAGAGTGGAAGTAAATGCTTTCAGTTTATATTGGCCCAAGTGAGCCAACTCCCTACTCACTTATAGTACTTCCGAGGGTTTAGGGTGAAATCACACTGTTAGGAACATGCATAAAGTAGTGACGTGTGCGAAAGATTTTTGAAAGGTTTTTTTCACAAATATATTATCTTTCAACGTATATTTTGAAAATCTCAATTTTATAAAAAAATAATGTTTTTTTTACAATCAATTAACAGTAGAAGTACGAAAAATAGTACAGGCATATCGTAGAATAAACAAAGTCCACATGTAAGAGCCCAATTCTCTATTAGTCCCCAGCAGAGTCGCCACTGTGAGAATCCGCAAATGCGACTCCTGGGTCTCAATCCCGTGTTTAGGAGTCTAAAACGTCGAAATGGATTCCATTATTTCATTTGCTTCGATATAGGGATAAATCCTATTTTTTAACTCTAAATGCAAGTGGGCTCTTTCAGAGTCGCTAGCACGTTTTATGAGAAAATTCATAAAAAGTTCGTATAGGGTTAAAGGCCAAAGCTAGCCATATCCCCATACGTTTTGCCTACTAAACCGGGATTTAATAAGGTTCAGGAACTATGTTACATTTTGGGAAGGTATTAGGCACCCATACCGCCTTTTCAGTATCTAATGGCTTTATATGTTTATTCTGTGTTGAAAAACTTGGATGTCTTTACTAAGAAGTTTATTGCTTTCCTAAAGTACGTTTTTGTAGAGAAACCTGATTTTGGGGAAAAAGGGGAAAGGGATAAAAACCTTGTATTCCGTAATTCGATGTTTTGTTTTGATAGAAAATGAAATGCAAATGACAAAGTTCATAAATTTTGAAACGGTGTTCTAATATTATTTACTCAGATAACAATATTAGTTTCACTTTTGCTTCGGTTTGTTTTAGGAAAACTCGAACTCTCGATTGGAATTGATTTGATATGGATTTGGACTCTTTGAGGTGAATATAGCAAGTATATCACAATCTACATGGGAGACTGGACATACTTGATCTTAATCCTTTAAGTTTTATCGTTTCAGGTTTTGAAAACTTAATTTATCTAGTCAATAATGTACTTACTTCTTATGGTTTTCGAAAATGATTTTACCAGGGTCTTGTTTTGAGAAAACAGTAGACTTTTTGTAACTCAACAATAAGTTTATTCAATTAGAAATTGGACAGAATAATAGGTATACACAAAAAAAACAAGTACACAGATATATTAACTTTAAATACTAGAAGAAACTTTCTTTACCTTCCCGACGAGATAAATAGGATAAAAAATAGAAAAAATATAATATGACCAAAGATAATCCGGTGGATATAGGCTTTTCTTCTCCAGAGACATTCGAGAGTTCCGACTTTGAAATGTGAGACGTTGCGTATCGATCCATAATTTTAGGAAAACGGGATTTTAGGGTAGGGCTGAAAACCATGTGCTTCGTAATTCGCCCTTCGATTTTAGAAATAAATGTGTGTGTGTGATTTGAAAAATGATTTTTGATAATGATAGATACCAAAACAAGTGTTTTTGAAAAGATTTAGGGCTTTTCGGAAGCTAATTCGATTTGGAATCGGAATATCCGACAATCCTCGAGATTCGTTCGTCAATAGTGTACCGCAGTTTAATAATTTAAACCGGCATTGACAAATCTAGTACTCTCATATTGGATATTTACGTAGGCACCGCGATTTATAGATTAAATCGGATACAAACGTGTATTGATTCCTTCATAAACCGAGACTGATAAAACTAGAATTTTATAAAATTAACTGATAAAGGTATGTTTAAAAATGGACTGATTTTGAGATAAACAGTAATTTTACATGCAATTGATTAATTATAACTGATAAAAATAAAGACAGATAAAAAATTAAAGCCGAATTAAAATAAAAAATACCTGAGAGCCTCGAAAATAGTATAATACTATTTTATAGCACTGTTGCCAAAGTCTCAGAGCTGAATGATGCCTCAAATGGGGTCAGTGCAGGTGTATTTATAGCTTTAGAATAATTAATTGGCTGGGCTGGCAGTGCTTTGTCCGCGGACAAGCCCATGATTTACACATGTGACGGTTTTTTTGCAATTTTGGCCAAACTAAATATCGGATTAATCTAATTTTTTAACATGTTATTACCCATGTGAAAACTTGTCTACTATCCAAATTTTAGAATTTTTGGACATCGAGAAGGCTTCCGTTTGATTTTTCAAGATGAATTCTCAGTTTTTCGAATTCCTGACGATCCGGCCGTCAGATCGAGCTTATGTTTTAATATGTTATTCCCACTAACATTTCTTCGCTCTCCACAAAATTTCATACTTTTTGGAAGTTGGGAAGTATAAAAAAAAAAAAAATTCGGCTGGGAGGGGTTTGTCTGCGAACACAAGCCTTAAAGGCTTGTGTCCCCACGACACACACAGGTGTGTGGCATGAGGACACTCTCTTTAATGAGCATGTCCTCATGACACACACCCTTGTGTGTCATGGGGACACACCCCAAGGGTTGTGTGTCTGTACACGGTTTTTTTAATTCCCGGCAAATGACTTATTGGATCAATCTGAATTTTTAGTATGTTGTTCCCCATTTTATACCCTATCTACTGACCAAATCTAATCTCATTGGGTCTTCAGGAATGTTGTCTTTTGATTACTCGAAGTAAACTCTCGATTTTCTGAATTCCTGGGGATCCGGCCGTCAGATTGAGCTGATTTTTGGGTATGTTTCTCCTTGTGGTAATGTATAATAACCCACAAAGTTTGAGGATGATCAGAATGGGTAGCTCTCCTTTCACAAGTTTCTAGGAGTTTTAACGGTTTTCAGTTCCGGCGGCTTCCGGTAATTCTCGTAACTTCTCATCTGGGTGTCTTTTTGGCTTCTTTCTTCGACTTGTATCACGTGTATATGGTATGTATGCATCTAGGAATGCCTGTGCATGCATGTGTGTTCATTTTCTTAGAATTCAGAATTCTTGCGAGGGTCTCAAAATGAGGTGTTCACAGACCTTCCCGGCCTGGGTTCTTTGTGAAGCAAATGAACCAAGACGATAAACGAGAACGCATCATTTTGCGGCACTCTCATGAATTACAAGTGATATTTTGAAAACAATGCTATGCGAATGATGTCGTGTTATGCTGTTTATCTTTTCTTCGGAAGGATGGGTGATTTAGGACATGCCCTGTGATGTACTACGACCTTGTTCTGCTGTACTCCCTCTGGCCGGGGAGGTTTTGTCAATGATATTGGTCAAGTGTTTAGCTGATGTACTCCCATCAGTAGGGACGATTTTGTCAACAATATTCATTGGGTGTTGAGTTGATGTACTCCCATTGGTGGGGACGGTTCTGTTAACAATTTGATAGGGGATTGAACTGATGTAATCCCATTGGTAGGGACGGTTCTGTCAACCATTTGATTGGGTGTTGAGCTAATGTACTCCCATCGGTAGGGACGGTTCTGTCAACAATTTGATTGGCGTGTTGAGCTGATGTACTCCCATCGGTAGGTACGGTTCTGTCAACGATTTGATTGGGATGTTGAGCTGATGTACTCCCATCGGTAGGGACGGTTCTGTCAATGATTTGATTGGGTTGTTGAGCTGATATACTCCCATCACTAAGGGTGGCTTTCAGTCTTTTCTCATTAAGTATTGCCAATTATTCATAACGGCTTTGGACCCAGTCTAATTCAGACACTGAGCTCTCTAGTATCACTTTTAGTAACGGAATTTTCATTTTAACCGGCAGTACTACTTCCATCCCATATGTCAACGAGAACGGTGTTGCGTTTGTAGACACCCTTTCGGTAGTGCGGTATCCCCACAATGCGTATGGTAGTTTATCGGCCCAGTCTCGCCCATTTTTCACCATTTTACTGATCACATTCTTTAGGTTCTTATTTTCTGATTCTACTGCACCATTGGTCTGGGGTCTATAGGGGGACGATTTATGCCCCTGTATCCCATATTCTTCCATTATATCGTTGGCTTCCTTTTCAAAGTGGGTTCCGTTATCAGACATTATCTCATGCGGCATTCCATACCTGCAGATGATGTTTCTTTGAATAAACTTTGCCACTTTCTTGGCATCAAGCTTCGCATACGATTCCTCTTCAACCCATTTTGTGAAATAATCAATTGCTACCAGTATGTATTCATGCCCATTACTTGCCGGTGGTGATATTTTCCCGATGACATCTATTCCCCAAACTGAGAAAGGCCAAGGTGCTGTCATAGTGTACAATTATTTTAGAGGGAGCTTTTAAGATTTTGCATGAACCTGGCACATGTGACATTTTCTAACATGGTCGTTATAGTCTTGTTTCATGGTGGTCCAGTAGTACCCTTGTCGGACTATCTTACAGGCCAGGGTGTGTCCACTCATGTGGGGTCCGCATTCTCCCCCATGTATCTCATCCATAACTGGTTGAACTCTTATTCTTTCAAGCATCTAAGATGTACCCTGTTGTGACTTCTTTTGTACAATTTTCCTGAACAAATAATGAATTGAGATGCCAATCTTCGGAGTGCTATTCGGCTTTTCTTGTCAGCACCTTCAGGGTGTTTCCCTCCCTTTAGAACCCTCTAAATGTCATAATACCATGTTGATGGGTCTACCACTTCCTCTCCCTCGCACTCAAGGCCAAGACAGTACGCCGAAATTTTCCTTTGCTTAATGGCTATCTGTACCGTTTGCATATCTTCGGGAATTTTTACTATTGATGCCAGAGTTGCTAGTGCATCAGCAAAATTATTCTGACAGTGAGGAACATGATGAAACTTAACCATTTCAAACTTGTTTGTCTCCTCTTGCAATCAGTCTAAATAATGGATGAGCTTCTCTTCTTTGATCTTCCTTTTTCGGAGTATCTGATGAATGATTAGGGCCGAATCTCCAAATACCTGTATCTTTGTTACCCCCTTCTCACGTGCAATCTCTAACCCCACGATGCAAGCTTCGTATTCAGTGATATTATTGGTGCAATTGAACTGTAGCCGAAAGGACAATGGCGAGTGGACTTGGTCCGGTGAGATCAACATGATTCTTATCCCATAACCATTCTTGTTTGCAGTCCCGTCAAAATATATCTTCCATTCACCTTCTGCTTCTGCGAACATAACTGTTTCATCTGGAAAGCAGGATTCTTCCCTTTCTTCCCCTTTTGTAATAGGGTTGCCGGCTTAGAAGTCTGTGATAATCTTCCCCTTAATCGCCTTCTGAGTGATATAAGTGATATCAAACTCTGACAGCAAGAATACCTATTTGGCCATGCAGTTAGTTAACACCGGTTTTTCGAATAAGTACTTTAGCGGGTCCAATCGGGCTATGAGAGTAATTGAGAATGCGAGCATATAATGGCTCAGTTTCTGTGTGGCCCAGATTAACGCTGCGCATGATCTCTCCAACGGCGAATAATTCCTTTCATATGGCAATAACTTCTTGCTGATATAATAGATTGCCTGCTCTTTCCGACTCTGAGCTATGTGCTGGGCTAACATGGCCCCTGCGGAAGTTTCGTTAACCGTGAGATATAATAATAAGGGAAGTCCTAGCTATGGCGGAGTGAGGATTAGTGGATTCGACAAATATTCTTTAATCTTATCGAATGCTACCTGACACTGTTCATTCCATTGGCCATCTGATGACTTCTACAATAACTTAAATATGGGTTCATATTTTTGCGTGAGGTGCGATATGAATCGGCTGATATACTGTAGCATACCTAAGAACCCTCTGATTTCTTTTTCGGTGCGTGGTACGGGCATTTCTTGGATTGCTTTTACCTTGGCATGGTCTACCTCGATTCCTTTCTTGCTAACCATATACCCCAGCAGTTTGCCTTTGGTTACCCCGAATACACATTTTTGTGGATTTAACTTCATCTAAAATTGCCTGAGCCTATCAAAGAAGGCCTTGAGGGCGGGAAGATGCCCTTCCCTCTCTTTAGACTTAATGATCATGTCATCCACATAAACTTCTACCTCCTTATGGATCATATCATAGAACAAGGTAGTTGCAGACCTTTGGTATGTTGCCCCGACATTTTTCAATCCGAATGGCATAACTGTATAATAGTAGGTTCCCCATGGAGTTATGAAGGCAGTCTTATCCTGGTGGTCGGGGTGCATTTTTATTTGATTGTAACCAGCAAACCCATCAACAAATGACTGCAGGACGTGGTTAGCGGTGTTATCTATAATGAGATCAATGCTAGGCAATGGGAAATTATCTTTTAGGCAGGCTTTGTTGAGATCCCGATAATCTACACACACCCTTACCTTCCTGTTTGGCTTCAGCACTGGCACCACGTTAGCCAACCATGTCAGATAATCTACTACTCGAATAAACCCCACTTTCAGTTGTTTCTCTACTTCTTCCTTAACTTTGATTGACCATTCTGGTATCAACTTTCTGAGTTTCTATTTGACTGGCCGGCATTTCGGCTTAGTGTGAATTTCTTGCATTACTATATCCGTGCTCAATCCCAGCATGTCTGCATAGGACCAAGCAAAGACATCGGCATATTCTTTCAACAGCTCATGCAAGTCTTTACCCTTGGCTTTGCTCAATTCAGCTCCAATTTTCACTTCCTTCCTATCCTCATCGGTCCCTAGGTTAACTGTAATAGTTTCACCCTCCTCGATTTGGATTCTTTGTGCGTGTTTTTTTGGGATATCATTCATGGATTCCACTTCTGCTGAGGTAATATAAGACACGTTTGGATACTGAGGAATTGATACTATCTTATTAATGACAATGCCATCAAAAACATTAAGAAATTCTCCTAAGAGCTTATAATCGCTCATTCTACCCACAATCTTATCCCTTACAATTTCAATCCCTTTCTCACTCAAGTTTCCCACCTCTTTAACCGGACGGATCAGTGTGACCGGATCCAGTATTTGCTCTTCCTCAGTAATTGCCATGATTTGTGTCTCTTCATCGAACAGATTTTGCATCATACTTGCTATATCTTCCAACTTGTATTTCTTATCCTGAAGCTTTATGTCATGACCCCCACCCTCGGTATTGTGCATTTGGCTTTCTTTGTAATATAGATCTTCAATATATAAGATTTTAAGACCCGGCACTCTGTTACCTTATGAATTAACCTATGGTTCTTGGAAACCAAAAAATGGAAAATCTTCCCCCTCTTTTACAAAAAACCCATTGAGAGAGGTATTAATCATTTTGTAACTCGAATCATCCACGATTTCACCTTCTGTATTGCATGGGAAACCCAATCCGGCGCATTTTTTCCTTGCATATAGGGTTCGATCGGCTTAGCTATTCCGACCTGTCTATCTCCCAATCCTCGGCCTGGCATATAGCCCATGGTATGCATCATTGCTATTAGTCGCTCATTTAAAAACGGTATTGTTTCGGGTGGTAGGTATGTGATCTTCTGTGTGGTCAAGGCCTGTACCCTCAGTTCATATTGAAAACCCCCCAACTGCACATCTTGGCTTCCTATGCCTAAGACTGGCGTATCTTTAGGTATTATGGTTTTGTCACAATCACCATGTATCACGATAATTTCATCCCCTACCGGGATCTCGATTTTCTGGTGAAAAGAAGACGGTAGTGCTCCCACAGCATGTATCCAGGTGCGCCCAAGTAGAAGGTTAAAGCTTGACAGTATGTCAATGACCTAAAATTCCACTTGGAACTCGATTCGTCCAATCAATAAGCTCAATTCCATAGACCCTAAAACCGACCTTTTGGTATTGCATAAGCCATTACTATCACTGATGATTCTTCCAGACTATCTTCATCGAGTCCTAAAGCCTTGAAGGTTTTGAGTGAGCATACATTTATGGTTTCCCCGTTATCAATAAGCACTTTTGGAACTATCCTTCCCTTAGTTTCAACAGATATATGGAGATCCTGGTCATGATTTCTCCCTAAAGGTGACAGGTCTTCATCTAAAAAAGACAAACTGTTCTGTAGACCCAGAGTCCCAATCATGGCTGTTAACTGTTCTATAGTTGATTCTATAGGGACTATGGCTTCATCCATGAGCTTAAGGAAGGCTGTTAGATGGGGTTTAGAAGATACTAATTACCCCCAAATGGAGATTTGAGCCTGCATTTTCTTTAGCTGTTCAATAACTTGGCTATTTTCGGGCTGAGCTGCTTCCTTCTTGCCTTCTTCATTTCCCTTTTCTTGGGTTTGATAAACCTTCCCTGATTGGGTGAGCTGTTGTATCCATTTAGCCAAATTTTATGTCTCAGTTATATCAAATTATGCGGCTATTTTTGACCAGTCAAAGCTGATCGTATCAACGTGTGCTCGAGTGATCTTTCTTGAGATGGACCACTTCCTAATGGGTGTATTTTGCTCAATCTTCACTTTTTTTTCCTGGTAACCCAAACCTTGCCGGTGTAGTTGGGTTTTGACAACAATGGGTTCGGCCATGCCCCTGATTATTCTTGCCCAACCCCTGTCCAGGCAGTATTTTTATTTCTTGCATCTACTTGCTAACGCGAGAATCATACACTAGTTCCTTCGCAACTTGCGGAGTTTCTTTCATCATATCTCGGAACATGATTTTCAAGTTTTCTTCCTCCTCCTTTACCCAGCCCCGCCCTACACGGCCTTTAACGCGGTAAGCTGTTATAGCCTTTCCTCCGTTCTCAATTACTAGCTTAATCAAGTAGATGGGATCGCATTCTTCTTTTTCAACAAATACGACATTGATGACCCCCCCATGGTTAGGGAGTGGATTCTTCACAACATTTGGTGGCTCTGGGTTAGGGATTCTTCCCAACTTGATTAGATCCTGGATGGTGTGTCTTAGGGCCATGCATCGGTCAGTGTTGTATCCTAGGCCTTGGTGATATTCGCAGTGCTCGTTGGTCCTCCAGCTATTAGGTAGTGGGTCGAGGGGAGCCCGGGGGGGCAGTGGTCGTATTATTTCGCTTTCTTGTAGTGTGGCCAGGGTTTTGCTTAGTGAGGCTGGCAGACGTGCGAAATGTTGGTCATTTCTTTTTCTCCCAGACCCTTGGCCTTGGGCAAGTTCCTGTTCTCGTGGATACTGGAAATTACTTCTCTGATAAGACCCCGGATTCTGCTGAGACCACACTTGATTAATGGCAGAAGTAGTTTTCTTGTACTGAGACGAGGCTTTCTTAACCTCAGCGGCCTTTGACAGTTCTTCCTCAGATTCGTTGGCCACATGCATTAAAGCTTTGTATTTCTTGAAGTACTGTCGCCCCATGCCATTTCTGATTTCAGGCTTGAAATTTTTGACTATCAACCCTAATTGCTCTTCCTCAGGGACCCGATCGATCATTTGGGATGCCAACTATCTCCATCGTATGATAAAATCACTGACACTTACAGTTTCCCGCTGCTTAGCCATTTCAAGGTGTTTATGAGTAACCTTCAGCTCTTCGTTTGACTTGTACTGCTCCTTGAATTCCTTTACTATACTCTTCCAATCGGTCACCATGTGTTTTTCTAATCCCAAAAACCAACTGTGTGCAGGCCCTGTTAAAGTATGATGGAAACCCTGGGCCAAGTGAGCCTCGTTCAACCTATATAACTGCATAGTACGGACATAGGCCTTAAGATGTATTTGTGGTGGACTGTTTCCCAAGATTTTTTTCACGCTGGGAAGCTTAAAGCTAACTAGCAACCTATCTTCGGGGAAGAGAAACAGGTTTTGGAGATCGGCCACGACATCTGATTTATCCGTCACCTTTTGATTCAATGTTTTCACTTGTTCTTTCAATATGGTGATGGCCTCATTTTCCTTGGCCTGTTCGACTACTGACTCAGCATACTTCCCCATATACAGATCTGGTTTGTGCCCTTTGAATAGTGGATTGTGGTGCTGTCATGGTTGATTGTGTTTAGGATGAAGCCACATATTGATGGCATTTGGTGCTGGTGGGCCTTGGTAAGGCAGAGGAATGGGTAGGACATTTTGTTGTGGTAGAATGTTCTACTGCGGTGGGGGAATCGGTTGGCCTAGGCCGTGATTGTGAGCGGGATTAGGGTTTAGCTGGTTTGGTTCGGCAAGTGCCCGGGCGGCAAGCAAGGTATCTAGACAGGCCTGAGTGGTTCTCTGCAGATTAGCCATGGTGTTCATAGATTGATCCATACCTTGTATCATTTGGTATAGTTGTTCTAAAGATAGTGTTTCGGGGTTGATGTGTAAAACTGGAACGGATGGCAGATCCGCTGCATGGTGTTGACCCTCAGTATCATTACCTCCTCCTTCGTTGTCCTCGACCTGGTCATTGTGAAAATCGAGAGCACGTCGTGGTGGCATTATGAGAGGTGAGTCCGGTCTAGTAAGTCTACATGTACATAAGTCTACCTGTACGATCCCTACCATCCCAACCGGCCAGTGTGTTTCGGTACGAAAACCTAAGAGTGGTGGAAAAAAAGGGGACATAAGGGTGGCCTGACTTTTCTAGATAAGTGATACTTTCTGCCAATTAATTGCGTAATTCTCAAAAAAGAGTATGACGATGAAATTTAAATCGAAAACTACTTTTTGGTGTTCAAATGAAAACAAACCATTAGCAACAACTTGAGAGTCCCGTGGACAGGTTTAGGGTAGGAATATACATTCCGGGGTGCCCCTATAACCTTTCGATTTTTGGAAATTATTTTAGAAAACTCGTTTTTGAAAACTGACTCATTTTTTGGAAAACATTTTTGAAAATTGGGAAGTTCTCTTCTCTTGGAGTTGCTTTACAGGGAAATAGTGACAGGAAAATTCTCACTAATGATTATTAGCGAGGAATTTCTACTGGCGGGGTTGGACAGCCACCAGCCGTACTTGCCAAACCAAGAGTTGGTATGTATGACAAGGCCTGTTGTTCACTAATCTCACGACTGATGGTCAAGAAAACATGCAGAAATTCAAGTGTACTAGGTTGACGCGTCCTATATGCAAGGGTGGTTTGATGGGTAAGGTTTAGGATCCCTCCTATTTGGCTAGGTCTTGCTATATACCCCAAGGGCGAGTACGTGCAAGGACCTTTTGATATACGTCTTGGGTACGTGAGTGTTCTAGTCACTTGATATACCTCGGTTGGTACTTGGCCAAAGAGAGCGGAAATAAGAGCTTTCGATTTATGTTGACCCAGACGAGCCAACTCCCTGCTCATTAAGTAGTATTTCCGGGTTGAATGGGGTAATTTCACACTCGCGATAATGCATGATGATAATGCGTGTGTGCAAAATAACAATTATGGAGGTATATTATGATAAGCGCTTTAAGATTTGTTCGAGTACTTTCAAATTTTAATTATAAAAAGATTTTCCTCAAATAATAATTAGCAAGCGAAAGGGAATCAGGGTATCCACCTAGATCGCATATATGTTATCCTAAAACTAAGGCTGAATGAGAAAGCACGCAAGTAGAAACAATTATCCACGCATATTCTACTCTTGTTTAGAGTCTAATCCTCTTAAAAAAATGTCCCCAGCAGAGTCGCCATTGTGAGAACTCGCGCTCTCAATGCCGACCCCCTTGGCGGCGATTCCTTTGATTTCCCGGTTTTAATTTTTGGAAAATGGTTCGTTTTATTATAGAAAAAAAGTGACGATTTGCAAAGGAATCAAAGTTACCAGTTTGTTTTACTAAACAAACAAAAGTCTGTGTAAAAGATGAACATTTATGAATTAAACGACCTCTTAAAAATCATTAATGTGAAACCAGTTGATTGAAAGGGTTCGGAGATTAAGTTACAAATCGGGAAGGTGTTAGGCACCCAATTCGCCCTTTCGGTCTCTAAGTAGAATATGCATGGAATTAAAATCAAACATTTGCATGCTTATTGATGTTATTGCGTATCGGCCCATAATTTTAGGAAAACAGGATTTTGGGGTGGGGATGAAAACCATGTGATTCGTAATTTGCCCTTCGATTTTAGAAATAAGTGTGTGTCTGTGTGTGATTTGAAAAATAATTTTTGATAATGACAGATAGCAAAACAAGTGTTTTTGAAAAGATTTAGGACTTTTCAGAAGCTAATTCGATTTGGAATCAGAATATCTGGCAATCCTTGATATTCGTTCGTCAAAAGTGTACCACAGTTTAATAATTTAAACCAGCATTAACGAATCCAGTACTCTTATATTGGATATTTACGTAAGCACTGCGATTTATAGATTAAATCGGATAAAAACGTGTATTGATTCCTTCGTAAACCGAAACTGATAAAACCAGGATTTTATAAAATTAACTAATAAAGATATGTTTAAAAATGGTTTATAGCTCTTTCTACGCCTTCGGTTTTGAAAACGGGTTTTAAATATGAAATATGGACTGATTTTTAGATAAACAACAATTTTTACATGCAATTGATCAATTATAACTGATAAAAATAAAGACATATACTCCCTCCATCCCAATTTAATTGTCCAATTTTGAAAAACTAAATTTAAGGAAACATAATGATTACTTTAAGAGAAAATGCTTATTTCCAAAAATGACCTTTACTTTTCTCCTAATAAAAAAAGGTGGCGGGACCCACAATAAAAAAAGTGGTGATAGCTTAAAGGGTAATATTGGAAATAATAAAAAGTGCTTTAATTAATGACTTGCTAATTATAGAAAGTGGACAACTATTTTGGGACATCCAAAAATGGAATAGTGGACAACTAAATTGGGACGGAGGGAGTATAAAATTAAAGCCAATTTAAAATAAAAAATACATGAGAGCCTCGAAAATAGTAGAATACTATTTTATAGCACTGTTTTCGAGTCCCAGAGCTGACCGATGCCTCAAATGGGGTCAGTGCAGGTGTATTTATAGCTATAGAATAATTAATGGGCTGGGCTGGAAGTGCTTGTCCGCGGACAAGCCCTTGATTTACATATGTGATGATGTTTTGCAATTCTGGCCAAAATAAAAATCGGATTAATCTGAATTTTTAACATGTTATTACCCATGTTAAGACCTGTCTACTGTCCAAATTTTAGAATTTTTGGACATCGGGAAGGCCTCCGTTTGATTTTCCAAGCCGAATTCCTGGTTTTTCGAATTCCCTCGATCCGACCGTCGGATCGAGCTTATTTTTTAATATGTTATTCCCAGTAACATTTCTTAGCTCTCCACAAAATTTCATAATTTTTGGAGGTTGGGAAGTATCAAAACGAAAAAAAATACAAAATCGGCTGGGAGGGGTTTGTCTGCGGACACAAGCCTCAAAGGCTTGTGTTCGCATGACACACACCCTTGTGTGTTCGTACATAGTTTTTTTAAATCCTGAAAAACGGCTTATCAGATCGATCTTATTTTTTAGTATGTTGTTCCCCATTATATACCCTATCCACTGATCAAATTTGAGCTCATTTGGACTTAGGGAAGGTTGTCTTTTGATTACCCGAAATAAACTCTCAATTTTCTGAATTCTCGGAGATTCGGCCGTCGGATTCAGCTGATTTTTGAGTATGTTTCTCCTTGTGGCAATGTATAATAACCCTCAAAGTTTAAGGATGATCAGAATTGGGTAGCTCTCCTTTTCACAAGTTTCTAGGAGTTTTGACGATTTTCGGTTCCGGCAGCTTCCGGTAATTTTCATAACTTCTCATCTGGGTGTCGTTTTGGCTTCCTTCTTTGACTTGTATCACATGTATATGGTATGTATGCATCTAGGAATGCTTGTGCATGCATGTGTGTTCATTTTCTTAGAGTTCGGAATTTTTGCGGGGGTCGCAAAATGAGGTGTTCACACCAAAATTGAGAACTTGGAGATTCCTCGAGAATTTGATATTAATAAATTGAAACCTGAAGATCTTAACAAAATCAGATTTCTAAAGAGACAATAGTTTTTTTCTTGGGGTCAAAGCTACCCTTCTCCAACCCTTGGGGTGTTGGCCTATTTATATTGCTCGGGGGAGTTTGTTGTGCGACATTTCCCTCAAAAGTGGAACTGTCGCACGGCATTTTACTAGGTGTCACGCTACAAATGGCTGAAGGGTTGTTCCTGACAGACTGATGTGTCAAGGAGTGGATGGTCTGGGTCAGAAGGGTTTGTCGTGAGACATTTTGAAGGTTTGTCGTGCGACATTCTGGTTTGTCGCACGACAAATCCTTCTGGAAATAGGTTTGTTTGGCTACAAACTTCTAGAAGTAGTTTCTAGTATTTTGGGTTAGTTCTAGGCTTAAACTAGTGCTTTTCTGATGGTTTTAGGGTTCTTGCGGAAATCACGGATTGGGGTGTCTATAGTACCAGCCATCTCTTATTCTCTGAACCACTAGTGTTCTCCCCTAAAATAGTAAGCCTAAGTTATAATTTAGATTCATTGAAACCACATATATACTAGGAAACTTCCCATTACACTACCGATGTGGAATATTTTGAATCGTTAAAATCTCCCCCCTGGTTAAATCCTTGACGTCCTCGTTTGGTTAGGATCACATATAATTAATCTCAACTCTAGCTAGTTACATCCAGTGATTCCAGCTAATTGTCAACCGTACAAACATGCCCCACAATATCCGCACATCACGTAGTATTAGTCCTGGGTCTGTTTTGATACCATATGTAACCATCTTGGTTCTCCCCCAAATTATTGAAATTTAGGGTCATTGCACCCATATATATACAAAGGACTTTCTTATTACACTGTTGATGTTAGATATTTTGAGTCATTACAATCTCCCCTGTTAAATCCTCGATGTCCTGGCTAGGCTAGGGCCACAAACAATTAATATCGGCTCTTGCTAGCCCTATCTAGTGATTCTGACTCACTGCTAGCCACACAGATACAACCCACAATATCCGCACATCACGTAGTAGTAGTCTTGGGTCTGCTTTGATACCATATCTAACCACCCGTGTTCTCATAAAAAATGGCTAGCCCGAGTTGTAAATTAGGATCATTGAACCCACATATACATTAAGGAACTCCCATTACACTACCGATGTGGGATATTTTGGGTTGTTACACTCTCTCTCTCTAGTTCCAGATCTTCTTACTCTTCCTTTTTCTATGTTTGTTTCCTCGATGGAACCAACACAGTGCTGTCGAGATCTAGCACAAGGTGATCAGCCAGGTGCCTATTTGGATAGCAACCAACACGAGGTTGTGTTCATAGATGCAGAGGGTGTACTATAGTGCAGTGGATACATGAGCAGTTCATGTTCCGGATATCCCGTTGCTTCTTATAGAGTTAGTTTCTCACAAGAGCCGACGTCACTCATGGTTATGTTCTCAAAAAGCCTGACTCTAGTCGTTTAACAATAGTATGCATGTGTGCAGCAAAATTGTGTAAATGCTTATGCTGGTGTATGGATTTTTTTTTTAAAAATAATATGCATGTTATATACCAAATGGACATGGCTAATGATTCGTCTGCAAAGACATTTTTAAAAATACTCGGTTTATTATATAATTGTATAAAAACTCTTATGAGACTGACAAGGAACGTTAGTTGAACATATAAAGAATTTGAGTTGTGAAAATTACAAGTAATTACCATTACGCTAGATGATTTACATAAATTGCTTGTTGGCTTTATAATCTTTAGTTTATATAATTTCACACAAACTATATATATACAAAAATAGACTAATGTAATTGTGAAAGCAAAAAAGATGATGTTAAAGCAATTTATCGTCCATCTACGTATCCATGAACTATAAATTTGGTTGCCTTAATGAAAACTATAAATTTGGTTGGATAAAAAGTAAAACTATTTTGATAATAGCGTAATCAAGATTTAGGATGACAAAATGTCCATCCCAACGAGTTTTTGACCAACCACGACCCTAAGGGCACATTTCTTTTCTTTTCTTTTTTTGTGATAGGCATGGGTACGTTCTAAACACAAATACGATTTAGGATCTGTCCGGCTTGGGTTCATATAAATTTAGCCTGTCGAACTCAAATCATCCAATACATAATACTTATTTTCTTTAAATAATGTAATAATACGTGGATGTCAAGGATGGGTACAACAATATAATAAATGTGTCGTCTTCGAGCTTTCATAGTTAACTCTCTTTAGCTTTCGATTAATGTCGGATTTGTTATATTTTTAGACGGGTCGAGATTGAATTTGGCATAATTCTCCCCAAACCCGGTCATTTACTATCGCTAGACAATTCTTTTCAAAGTAAACTTAATTAATTTTGTTTAGTGTTGAAGGCACATGAGTTACTAGCACATATATATATATATATATATGCTCACTCATACAATTTTCATTGACCCTTAAAAAAACCGTTTTCGTTACACAGTTATACTACTCAAAAGGGGAAATTCAAAGGTTTAATAAATTATTTACTATTGTAGACTCCATTTGATAACATGGAAAATGATAAGAAAAACAACTAATTTGAGTGATAATATGGAAAATAAGTTTAGGGATATAATAAGATGCTCTCCATCTCATGCTCGTTGTGGGTATATGTCCTCCATCACCTTTTATATTTTATGAAAAAAGAAAAATTCACCACAACCTAAAGAAAAAAAAATTCCTTTATTTTTTTCATCTAGTTATCAAACGGAGCCTTAATTTCTTAATTTTAATCACACACGTGAGCTGCACATGTATTAAGCGTGTACAAAAATTTGATATTAATAATGTAAATGTGTAGTTCAAGGGGTGAAAGACTCCCGTCTCTCATTCAGTTGCCCCCCAACCCCCACCACTCATCTCCATCCATGCAAATTGAATCTGAAATGTATCCATGTAAATATATATATATATATAAATAGTATTAATAAATGAGGTTTTTTTTCCCCTAATGAAATTATTTCACTGTTTATAATTTTGAATTCTTCAAGTGGGCACTCTTAGTTTGGTTAGATAAGTTTTAGTTCTCGGTATTAATGTGTTTTAAAATAATGAATCAAGGTATTTTAAAATAATTAAAAAATAATAAGAAGAAGAAGCAGCAGCAGCTTATTAAGTAGATATCTAGATCTAACATGAACAAATGGGTCCTTACAAGAACAGCTTAGATTTATTCCAATATCAATTTACACGCATAGTTTTATTTATTTATTTATTTAACGCAAATACATAAAAGGGGGTACATAAAGAAATAAGAAAATCCAGCCAACCAGGTTTATTGTCTCATGCATTGCAGAACAACATTATTTAATAGAAATCTTATCTCAGCCATGTGAACGAGAATTCGTCTGATTTGAATGGTCGAAATATGATTGAAAAACAATTATTTTTTATAAGAAGTTGAAAAAGGAGATAAGTAAATTTGTAAAATATTTTTAACTTTTTTTTATAGAAAATTTTCTTACCCAATGGTTCAAAGAACTGGTTTCCATGAAAAATCGAAAATGTACTAATCTCATGTTTCAACTTCTTATAAAAATTATTTATTTTTCAATCATTTTTTAACTTTACGATCAAATTAAACATACTTAGCAGCAATTTCTTGGAGGTAAGTGGCCAATTGTTGAGGTTGGGAGAGCATAAGCATATGATCAGAACCTGAGACCGTCTCAACTTCCTTTGGTGGAAAATTTGTTATATATTGCTGTTGTGTTGCAATAGGTATTGCTTGATCTTCTTCACTTATTATGTAAGCTCGATTAACCGATCCATAATTTGCTGAAGTGAGTGTAGTTTCCGAACGCGACGTTTCATCTCTATAAATAGGATATATACCACCTCGCTAAGCTCAAACAAAGTGTCAAATCCTGTTAAAAAAAATAAAAAAATTGATCTCACTATGAATTTAATTATGCAAATACCAACTAAATTTAACAAACTAACGTGACAAGCATATAGACTTATTAGTAATTTTCTTATGGCCCCCAACCATAATACATATTTATCATATTAGTTTGGGTCATTATTTTTGGCGGAGGTATGTAAGTTGTACGCACTATTATATTTAGCATTTTGTTTCATTCTGGGGGTGGGCTACAGCCCACATTGAACCCCCTACCCCGGTCTTTAGTGGTAGTGCCAAGAGTTAAGTATAACTCAAGTTAATAACATATAATTATAAATTGAAATTGAAATTGGAAGAATAATTAAAAAGCGATGATAATGTGAATTGCATAAAAAGTTTGCAATATATCCTCGTAGAAGAGGTTATCAACTACTTATGCTGATAGTTTAACTAAATTGGGTCGTGAGAATATTTGTACCTCTAACAGAGCTGATTTCATGGGCCAGTTGCATAATTTTCTCAAAAACCTTTCCATAAAAATAAAAAGTTACTACCCTATTTTTGCTTAATCTTTGAAATAGAATAAATTAAGACCCGGTCATTGTTTTGAAGCATTTTGAGGATGTGATCTACTATTATTTTTGAAGGAGGCGGTCCCTCAATCATCATATCTGCCTTTGGCATAGGTACCGTATTTTATTTGTAATTTTTCAGTCACAAGTATAATACATGTGCCAAAGACAAATACAGTACCCGAGGGATCGCGACCTAAAAAAGAAAAAAGTGAGTGAACTTCATCTTAATTCTTTTTAAATAAAGACGGAATTCTAAATTCTCTTTGAAATAAAGCCTTATAAGGGAAATTGCCATTAAGTGATATTTTTTTGTCAAGTAGTAAATCCGTGTTTTTAATTTATATTTAAAATCACGAGTTCAAATATGCGTTCAAGTTGTAGTTTTTCGTGTAAAGTTTAATAATCGAATATATGCATCAAATTCTCATCACATTAATAATAATAATAATAATAATAATAATAATAATAATAATAATAATAATAATAATAATATAATAATAATAATAATAATAATAATAATAATAATAAAAATATAAAAAAAGTTCATGAACGATTAAATTCTACTTTTGGGAAATTTTGTTGGGACTACGTCGGATTCATAATCATTAAATTTGCGCTGAGAGGAAGTAGTTGAAAATATGTTAAAAAGTGTATATAGCCTATCTACATAGTTCTTTAACTAATACCATTGTATTTATTTAAGGAAAATGATAAAATGCGCTCTTAGAATACATATTAACCATATTATGATTAGAAAGAATAACCCTTTTCATGAAAATTTGTACTTAATTTAATACATATTATAATTTAATTATTTTTATTTATATGTACATAACATATATTCTTAAAATACACGATAACATGATCATTTATTTAATTTGGTTACTTACATTGGTGCCTTTCTTATTACTCGAAATCATTAATTGCAATAAGTTGGTCGGTTGGATTGGTCCCCAATTTCATTACTTGCCAGGTTGTCAAATTATTGTTGGGGTTCTGACCAGTAAAATGTTAGTTAATTTTGTATAAATGAAATTTCAAAAAGTTACACTGACAAAAATTAAGAATATTTCCTTAACAATCTAAATACCCTAGCACTTTAAAACTCATTGCAAATATAAAAATTGTCCAAGTAAATGTACTAAAAGTGTCATTAAAAATTATATCGTAATGTTACATGCAATACGCTTTGAAAGTCCAATAGCTAGCCATACTATCTAAAAATAGATGTAAAAATAATAGGTAGGTTGTAATTCTTGCCACAGTCATTATTAACCTTTCAAAAAATATTACCTTTTATTATATAGATTTTAATCACTAATCTTTTTTTCTTACCTAAATTCTAGTAAAGATGCGTGATTAAGATTTCTTTAAACAACTCTTTAAAAAGTTTTTTTATTAAAAAATAATTTTTGAGCTTGTAAAATGTGGGAAATATACATCTAGATTGGTTTCTTCCCTCGTGAAATGAGAACCACAAAAGTCATTGCCTCATTTGTTATTAACTTTGTACTATTTTCATTTTAGAGTATCTCTATTAATTGTATATATTTTTTGTGTAAAAATCTTATTTATAAAGTGATTTTACACAGAAATTATGCACATTTTCATGTGGTGCTCTCGAGGTCCATGTACTTTTAAACTTGCGTAACTTTGAATGCACCAATAATATAAAAACATATATAAGTAATATTCAATAGTTTAAAATGAATGTTTTTTTGTACATAATTCTATATTCAATTTTTAGATATAAAGAAATATCATTTTAAAGATTGTTTTAAAGTTGAGGGGATATAAACATGATGAGAATGTTATAAAATGGGTTACTAAAAAAAAATTTGTTATCAAATGGGCATGTGTTATATACATTCATTTTGCACAATGGAAAGCTGACAAAGTGGTTTATCACATTGTCAACTCTTATCGGTTTGAATTCATTAAGAAATGAATTCAAGATGAATCTAAAATGAATGTCGCCTTATATATTTTATTCATAACATGCTACTCACGCACGAGGGAATTCAAATGACCAACAATATGAAAAATTAAGTAACTAATAAAGTAACGCCACATGAAATTTTATAAAAATCCCTTGGTGAGATTGATTTAAGATAGACATTTCAATTTCAAAACATGTATTATTTTTCACTGATACATATTACTGTCTATATCTCTTCATTATTGGACGCATCAAAATTTCTAAATAGAGCCTTAAATATATGTGGGGCTAAAAATGGCCAGGGGGTTGGGGTAGTTGAATAAATCATGAAAGGCATTTTTAGTAACGACCTCAACTCAAGTGTCATCATCTTAGCTTTAATGATTGGATAAAGGAGATCTCAAATTCTCAATTTTCACATTGTGGACAAAATTATTGGGTGTATTTTGTGGATTGTCTATTACTGAGTTTATATGGAGATTTATTCATTTTACGAAATATTTTGTTTTCGATTTTTCTCAGGTGTAAATTCACTTGTAGTCAGCAACATGATTAGTTTTACAAGTGGAAATCAGTTATAGATCCAATATGGAGTGATAACACATCCTAAGAGAAAAGGAAAAAAAATCATATTGTAAACCAATCACATGACATTCTGCTTTTCCCATTAATTTAAGGACCAACCCCCGCCCTTGCCCTGAAGCTGCTAGAATAATGCGTTGTGGTAGCTCAAGTGCATGCATGTTAAGTTGTAATATAGTCTCGGAAGACCAAGTATCGATCCACAGGGATAGTTGAAAATGAATGGAATGGATTACATATTTTTACGGTTTTCTGGTTTTGTAGAAGGTTGGTATTTGAAACAACAGAAATGTAAATTCGTTGTGAAAAGTGATAAGAAAGCACTAAGGTATTGGGAAGTCACTTGCAATATAAAAGACGGCATTTATTAACTCATACAAAGATATTCATATACTTTTCTAAAATATGGGGAAATTGATGTTTTTCCTTAATAGCAAAGGGGTCCGAAGCATAGCAACTCATTCCCCCTTTTAAGCTATATCGAGAAGGAAAAAAATCCAAGTTCCTTCTAATATGAAAATATCTAGTTTATTTCTTAGCAACGGGTGTGAAGTGAAACAACTCATTCCCGATGGAGCTAATGTGAAATCGAAATGATAATTTCATAGTGAAAAGATGTAACATGAAGCATGAGTACGAAATCTCATAGTTTAAAAGAATGAAAATTAAATGGTAAATCTTTACTATGAAACTGGCCGAAATTTATGGAATAAAATTGTCAACTAATCGATTATCACTTAGGATAAACAATAAAGAGTGTAAATAACACATATAGTGTAAGAAGCACCCAATATATCATTAAATGAATCAAAGATAAGCTAAACAAAATTATAAACCATCTATGGAATTTTTAAGAACTATTTATAATCTCTACAAAAAGGAAAATTGATCCATAGATGGGTGAAAAGAGTTACAAGCTTTTTAGAACCATATAAAAATAGAACTAAATATACAAGGCACATAAAGTCTAATCTTTAGATGAAAATACCTAAAAAGCTTGTAAGATGAAGATATTGAAGAAGAAAAAGATTTATAAATATTTAACAAACTTTAAACTTGGATTGAGTTAATAACCACCGAAAATCATATCGCGATTCACTTCCGTAACCTTAGTAGAAGACTACTCCATAATACTCAAAACAATAATCATAGAAGAGTATTAATTTCTTATGATCAAAGTAGACTTACAAGAAGAGACAAAATATTACAATGGTGGGAGCTCTAACTTCTCTCTAGAACTTGTGTGTTTTAAAACTAAGATAAGATTATCAAGCTCCAATCCTTGGACTAAAACTAGCCAAAAATGTACAAAAACTAATAAAATATTACAAGGGAAAATATCTCTAGAAAAAATTTCCCAAAAAAAGGCTAAAAGGATAGGGTAGTTGGTTGTACTCGCCGGACCATGATCGATCATGGCAATACCATAATCGATCATGAAAGTGTTCTGGAGCTTAGATTTTGTACCATGATCGATCGTGGTATACCTATGATTGATTATGGGTCTAGATTTTCTAAACTCAACACTTTCGCAAGCCTTGATTTACTTAATGATATTTTTAGTGTTTTATACACTTTATGTGATGTTTAGACTCATTATTGTTTTGTTTTAGTAATAATCGATTAGATTACGAGTTTATGCCATAAACTTCGTCTTATTCCATCATAAGGATTCATTATTTAGTTTTCATTAATTTAAATCATGAGATTTCAAATGCTCGCTTTGTGGAAAACCTATTAATTATGAATTTGTTATCACTATCTCAATTTATCTTAATACAGGAATGAGTTGCCTTGCTTCGCACCCGATACTTAGGGATAATTGTGGTAATTTCATGCTTGGTGGAACATTATTATACATTCTCTCAATATGGCTTTATATCGGGAATGAGTTAACTTGCTTCGCACCCGTTGCTATTAAGAAATATAAATATTCCATATTCTCAAGAATTTCGTATCTGAAACATTTGTATAAAATAGTAATTGCCATATCTTATGATGCGAGCAAATTTCACAAACCTTAGTGCTTTGTTAATCTTTCGACGTGTGTATGACTTAGGAAGAGTGCTTAGTATGTTTGTGCCTCAGGAAGAGGGCTATGTGTGTGCCTCGAGAAGAGTACTTTGGACCTATGTGATAAATGCATAATATTATTGTTTACATGCTCTTTTCCAGAGTTGTTTAATGCATTTATCTCTATAATTTTACCTAAACACCGATTTATCTTGCGATTAATCTTAAAGCATGTTTCGTATTTAACATGGCTCGAAAAGGCTTGTTTTTGTTGTTAGTTCATGTGTTTATAGGTGGGGAATTAATTGTGCTTCAATGGATTAATGATAGAGTAAGTTTGGAAGTAATTTTATGCAGAATCCTCTTTGTCCCAAAACCCATGATCAATAATGGTACTTTCATGATTGATCATGACCATCCAAAGCATTTTTTCCTGCTTTCATGATTGATCATGGAAAAGCCATGATCAATCATGCTTTCATTAATTTGGCCATTTCACACTGCTTTTGGGCTATTTTCTAGCATTGAGTTATTTTAGATATTTAGTTAGAAATCTTGTAATACTCTAGTATGTATATGTATATATATATATATTAAAGCTTAGTTTGTTGGCTAAATTAGCTTGGATCTTAGAGAAAAAGGAGAGAAAATAGTTAAGAGTTCATATTGTATTTCTCCTTCATCTTGTAAGTTACATTTATTTTAAAAATGAAGTCTTTTTTTATAATCTTTGTTTTCATAATTATTATGGAGTATATTCTATTTGAAAAGGTTTTGGAAGAATTTTGCGATGTAATTTTGGGTAATTTAATGTCTCAATCGATGTCTAAATATTGATAAATAGTTGTGAATCCCTTTTTCCTCTCTTAATCAACCATTACACAAGCTTACAAGATATTTTCATATGATGATTACACTTTATATGTCATGTATGTTTAGTTCTTAACTAAGCATAAATGAAATTATAATACACTTGTGTAGTTCTTGAAAGCCTGTATTCTCTTTTCCCTTCTTTGGATCATTCATCTCATAATAGAAATTACAATGAGTTCTTGAAGATCCTTCGATGTAACAAAAATTTTTGATGTTTATCTTGATTTACTTCATGATATTTTGAGTGCTTTATACACTTTATGTGATATTTAGACTCATTATTGTTTTGTTTTAGTAATGATCAATTAGATTACGAGTTTATGCCATAAACTTCGTCTTATTCTATCGTAAGGATTCATTATTTAGTTTTCATTAATTTAAATCATGAGTTTTCAAGTGCTCGCTTTGTGGCAAAACTATTAATTATGAATTTATTATCACTATCTCGATTTATCTTAATACAAAATGGTAATTTCATGCTTGGTGGAACATTATTATACATTCTCTCAATATGGCATTATACCGGGAATGAGTTACCTTGCTTCGCACTCGTTGCTATTAAGAAATATAACATATTCCATTTTCTCAAGAAATTCTTATCTAAAACATTTGTATGAAATAGTAATTGCCATGTCTTATGATGTGAGAAACTTCCACAAACCTTAGTGCTTTCTTAATCTTTCTACAATCATTTTTAATTTAAGTTATTCCAAAATCAACCACTTTACAAAATCAGAAAACCATAATCTGTGATTTATTCCACTTCTTTTCAACTATCGCTGTGGACCAACACTCGAACAACCGAGACTATATTACTACTTGATGGACCTGCACTTGGGTTAATGCAATGCAATAATTTTGTAGCGTCATGCGTGTGCTTCAAGAAGAGGGCTACGTGTGTACCTCACCGAAGACGACTTCGTGCGAAAAAATGGCTTACATGTGTGTGACTTAGGAAAACGGCTGTGTGTGTGTGCCTTAGGAAGAGGACTTACTCGTGTGTGTGCTTGGGAAGAGGACTATGTGCGTGTGCCTCTAGAAGAGAACTATGCGACTGCCTTGGGAAGAGGACTTACTCGTGCATGTACCTCAAGAAAAGGGCTGCATGTATGTGCCTCAAGAAGAAGCCTAACTCATGTGTGTGAGCCTCGAGAAATAGGCTTACTCATGTGTGTGTGCCTAGGGGGAAGGTTACTTGTGTGTTTGCGTCAAGAAAAGGGTTTAGTATTTGTGTGTTCCTTGGGAATAGGGGTTAATGTGTGTTTTAAGGTAAAGCATGTTGTGTGTGCCTCAAGGAATAGGGCTACGTTTATGCGCGCCTTGGCAAAAGGGCTTGTGATACTTAATGAAGTGACCCCACCCAGTTGTCAATTTATCGTTTGAGCTGACCCTGATGGCTTATTTAAAAACTTAGGGGATCATTTTGAGGTGTTGTTTCTTGTCCCTGGTGGACCAAAGGTTGTGGAGGCCAAAAACTTGTACTTGGGTTCTACTCAAAACCTGGGAAGCACCCTGTTGGCCAATTTCTCTTCAACCCATATTGAGTTTAATGGTGATCAATGGCGAGTATCTACAACCCTTTACTCACTGAGAGCAGCAATTTGATACATCAGGTGAAGGTCTTGACAACCATGTCTGGCTTATAATCAGTGGGGGGCCTGATGGCCTTGTCTTATTTGAGGTCAACAGAGGTCTTGACGACCCTATCTAATCTATAGTTAGTAGAGGACCTAATTAACCACCCTGCCCAATCTATAATTGATAGAAACTCTGTCAGCCTTCCTCGATCTATAGTTGGTAAAAGCCTTAGCAGCCTTGTTTGATCTGAGGTATATACAGAGGCCTTGGCAGCGTTATTTGATATAAGTTTAGTTAGGGCTCTAAAGGTGTTATCTGATTCGAGGGGAAGCCTTGGCGGCCCTGCTCGATTTATGATCAGTGGAGGCCCCAGCGACAAAAATGCCTTGGCAGCCTTGTCTAAACTGAGGTTGATGAATGCCCTAGTGGTCTTACCCAATCTATAGTCGGTGGTGGCCCTGGTTGCCTTGTCTGATCTATAGTTGATAGAAGCCTTAGTTGTTTTATCTAATTTGCGGTCGATGATAAAGTTTTCATTATTGGACTTTTTGGCAATGGCCAGATTCGTCTATGGTTGATAGAAGCCCTAGTGGTTTTATCTAATTTGCAGTCGATGATAAAGTTTTCATTATTGGACTCTTTGGCAATGGCTAGATTCGTCTAATTAGGGACTCTTTGGCAATGGCTAGATTCGAGGTAAACTTAATTAATTTTGTTTTGTGTTGAAGGCACATGAGTTACTAGCACATATATATATATATATATGCTCACTAATACAATTTTCATTGTCCCTTAAATAACCCGTTTTCGTTACACAGTTATACAACTCAAAAGGGGAAATAAAAAGGTTTAATACATTATTTACTATTTTAGACTCCATTTGATAACATGGAAAATTATAAGAAAAACAACTAATTTGAGTGATAATATGGGAAATAAGTTTGTGGATATAATAAGATGTTCTCCATCTCATGCTCATTGTTGTGGGTATATGTCCTCCATCACCTTCTATATTTTATGAAAAAAGAAAAAAATCATTACAACCTAAAGAAAAAAAATTCCTTTATTTTTTTCATCTAGTTATCAAACGGAGCCTAAATTTCTAAATTTTAATCACACACACGTGAGCTGCACATGTATTAAGCGTGTACAAAATTTTGATATTAATAATGTAAATGTGTACACTACCTGAGGAGGGGATTTAGGCGACGTATTATCTACGTCTCCTAAGTTATATTTTTCCGTCGCCTTAAGTTAGGCGACGTAAACTACGTCGCCCAAGATACGGCGCCTAATTTTAGTCGCCCCAGATATTAGGCGACGGATGTTTTTACTCCGTCGTCATAGTTGATATTTAGGCCACGATGATGTTATCGTCCGTCGTAAGAGTATGTACTCCTAGGCCACGCATATTTTTTATTCCGTCGTAGAATTTTTTATCTTAGGCCACGTATTTTTTGTCTTCCGTCGTACAAAATTCATTAATAGGCGATGAATCCTTTTATCCTCTGTCGTAGAAAAGAAACATTTAGGCGACATAGGTGTTATGATCCGTCGCGTAAGATGGACACCTATGCGACCTTCAAATTATCTTACGTCTGCTAAGTATGAATTTTAGGACACGAGGATATTTTCCTTCGTCGTCTAAATTGTAAATTTAGGCGACGTTGGTATTTTTACTCGGTCTCCTAAGTTGTACTCTAGGCCACCTAGTTATTATCCTCGGTCTCATAAGATGTATACCTAAGCTACGAATGTATTATCCTTAGTCTCCAAGGATTACATTAGGCCACCTACGTATTATAGTAGGTCACCTAAATTGAAGGTTAAGCCACCTACCTACGTCGCCTAAAGCGCTGTTATAAAAAAAAAAATTCAACGTGGCTTGTAATTAAGAGTACTGGTGCCAGTAATCCAAGTTTCTGGGCATCTGGATTAGTGGGTCCAATAATCCAAGTTTCTGGGCATCTAGAATACTGGTGCCAATAAGCATGATTACTGGGCATCTGGATTACTAGGGCCAGTAATCGAAGATTATGGGCATCAAAATTACTGGGTCCAGTAATCTAAGTTTATGGGCATCTAGATTACTGGTTCTAGTAATCCAAGTTTCTGGGCATCTGGATAACTAGGGCCAGTAATCCATGTTTCTGAGCATCTGGATTACTTGGGCCAGTAATCCAAGTTTATGGGCATCTAGATTACTGGTGCGAGTAGTAATCTAAATTAATCATAGCTTTTGTGTGCAGCCGCACGGCCGCACCTGCGCATATATATAGAGCCGCACCTGCAATATTCAATAACAATTTCAACCTACCCAATTTATCATTGAATAAATATATGTCTAATAAATTATCAAAATTTTATTCAATTACATTCAATAAATAATGTTCAAAGAGAAATTGTTCTAACTTCTAACACTAAATAAAACGTAGGGGGAGGAGCCATCCGAGGGAGGAATTAACGGTTGAATCCCGGCCGCTCTGATCACATACTCCATTTGAGCTTGCAACTTGCGCTCAAAATCTACCCTCTCCCTCTCTCGCTAGGCCCTCTCCGTCTCTCCCTCGACCCTCTCCCTCTGAAGCTGCTCGTGTATCGCAACTTGATTTGCCCTAAGCTGGGCAACCTCAGCCACGAGCTCCATAGAGGTGTCACTATCCGTCTGCGATGATGGGCCTCTCTTCCGCGGCAGCTTTACGGAGCTGTTCCCTAAGCCCCTCACCCTCGTCCCTCTCGAAGGACCCACAGCTCTCTCAAGGACAGAGACCTGGGTCTCGTAAGAGAGGACCAGGCCCGGGGTGCTGGCCGGCGAAGTACCGTCCGACACTTCATCGATCGAAGGCAGATCAGCCATCATCTTCTCCACCTCAGCAGTCCTCGCGGACTGAACGGCTGCCTGCAAATCACAATAAGTGTTGCATAAAAGATAATTCTTGTACTAACTAAATAATAATACTATGAAAAAATATAATTAAAGTGGTGTGTAAAAAAGATTTACCGCGTGGTCCGGGTCATACTTCTTGTACACCTCGAGGTGAGGCGCTTGGTCTCCCTTCTGCTTTAGGTCATGAGCCCGGAGGACAAAGGCCTGGGCCCCCCCGCTATGGGACTTCTTATTCTCGGAGGCCGGGATTTGGGTCATCTGCGTGCCCAATTCCTGTAAAAACAGTCGTATTTATTTAACCATTTATAAACATATAAATTAAATGAAACAACAAAAGAAAATAAGATAAATGAAAAAATAACCTGAAAATCCTAGGCCTTGAAGTGGTTGCATAACCACTGCCACTGGTTCGGGCGATGAATGAACTCCACTGGAATGGGAGCATCGCCCTGCGCCTACCAGTTCTTGTGGATCTTGTACTTCCAATCTTTGAAGCGATCCGCAGCCTTCTTCTGTATCCACGTGACGAGTGCCTTATCAGCAGGATCGATGTCATAACTCTCCTACAAACCAAACAGGAACTCAGGAAGAAAAATTAGTACAAATAAAAATAAAATTTAGTAAGGGAAAAAAATAAGTTAACTAGAATAAGAAAAAAGTACGTACCGACAGGTAGTCGAAGAGCATTGTTCGTTTCGATAGAGGCATTTCCCCAAATGTCGGGTACAACATCGGCGCTCGGTCTTTTAAGAATGCCGACAGGTCACTGACGAGTCTGGAACGAACCTCCTTTGGCGGCCCAGAAACCCTAGGGTTGTATGTCACACGGGACTTCCCCGACATACGGACGATTCCCGCCGTCTTCTTCCCGATGATGACTCCTCTCTTCTTGTTACAAAAGGAGGCCTGCGTACCTACAAATAAAAGCATACAAATTAATCAGTCAATCACAAAGAATAAGAATTGCGATTTATAATTAAAGAGATCTAAGGGTATATTACTTGATATGGTGGCCTTCGCTACAGCATGCCTGGAGCGAATGCTGCGTACGCGGAGGCCGGCACCAATGGTGCTGCCGGTGGTCAAATTTGTAGACGGGCTAAAGAGCACCAGCGACAACGCCGGTGAGTGAGATGGCTGGGCAGAGGGCTGGGCGGCAGAAGGCTGGGAGGAGGGCTGCTCGGTGGAGGGCTGGGCGGAAGGCTGGGCGGAGTGCTAGAGGCCACGCATAACAAGGCCTGCTGTAGCTCATCGTACTGCACCTCTGGGCGCAACTTCTTCCTGGTCGGATACGCTCTCGGAGGCATCCCTGACTTGAATCTCAAATTTCAATTTCAGTTTCAAATTTAGTTTCAATATCAGTTTTGCCCTAATTAAGTTGAATTGAAATTGAAGTTTAGGGTTTCAATTTCACAACAATTTTATTTTCAATTTATGTTTTTCCCAAAAGGTTGTTTCAATTATTGTTCCTTTTAGTTATGTGTTTGGGTTTGGATGATTCACCGGAATACAAAACTTAAAACAAAACAAACACACATACATTACTGGCACTGGTAATCCATTACTGGGTCTAGTAATCAAATTTACTGGGGCCAGTAATCCATTACGCGGTCAATATTGCTCTGAGAATTTGGGGGAAAATGGAGCACAATTAACAAGTTTGGATTGGTGTTTCGACCAATTCATACAGCCAAATAGACCATAACACAATTGTGGTCCACATAGAACAAAGGGTATGAAATCACAATTCGATTTAACTGAACTCAACTACCAAATGCTTGAATATGAACCTACTGACCTGTTAATATGAAGGTTCATATTACGAGGCTATTATACAACAAATTAAGACAAATAGTGATCGAAGCTCATACATGACAAAAATATAAGCAAATAGGATAATATCTCGTGTTCATGCTTAACATAGATGAAAAATATATGTATATAATTGTGGCAATAGAGTTATTTAATTTGTTGAATACATGTATTTATGGGCATACTAAAAAGTGTTACTTAAAGGCTGTTTCAATTATTTTTCCTTTTAGTTATGTGCTTGGGTTTGGATGATTCACCGGAATAGGAAACTTAAAACAAAACAAACACGCATACATTACTGGTACCGGTAATGCATTACTGGGACTAGTAATCAAATTTACTGGGGCCAGTAATCCATTACGCAATTAACAAGTTTGGATTGGTGTTTGGACCAATTCATACAGCCGAATAGACAATAACACAATTATGGTAACAGGCACATAGGAACAATTACTCCATTACTGTCCCAATATTGCTCTGAGCATTTGGGGGACATGGAGCACAATTAACAAGTTTGGATTGGTGTTTGGACCAAATCATACAGCTGATAACACAATTATGGTAACAGGCACATAGGATGTTTGTCAGCTAAACTCACATTTTGTCGGCTAAACCTCTTCGCTGACAAAAGATGTTCGCCGGCCATGTTGTCACGCAAAGCATGTCGGGCAAGATTTTAGCCGACAAAAAAACTAATTTTGTCGAGACAATGTTTTCCCGACAAAATGATGCCGACAACGATTTTTGTCGGGAAATATATCTCTCCCGACAAAAAAAATTGTCGGCTTTGTTGTTATTTTTCCCGACAATTCTTTTTGTCGGCTCATTATTTTCTATGCCGACAAAATGATTTGTCTAGTTAGCTCAATCTTGGTTGACAAAATTTGTTGTCGGCTAAAATATTATTTGCCAACAAATTAAGTCGTCGGGATATGTGAGTTCTTTAAATTTTGTTTGTCGGCTTTGTAGCTCAATCCCGACAAAAATATTTGTTTGTATGAAATAATTTTGTAGTTATAACGTGGTTTTGTTGCGAGAGACTACTTTTTGCCGACAACTTTATTACCTATTTTTCCTTTTTTGTAAGAAATGGTTTTAACATATATATCTACATACTAATGACAATAGAAACACATATATCGAGCACTTATATATAAAACCTTTAAAAAGTCGAGCAATTATATATAGAAAACTTAAAAAGGTACATAGAAACTTATATGTAGTGCATCCCTAAATGGTATACTAATTAAGCATTGTACGAAGTGTGCAAAAAATAAATAAATAAGCTAATTAACTAAGCATTGTATGTGGTAGCATAACCATTTTTATAAGTTAAAAAAGAGTGTGCTAACTACTTGTGTCATTATCCTCTTCATCCACATGATCAGAATTTGATTGTGGTGGTACAATCAATGGAGGAGGAACAAACCCAGGCACTATTTGCACTAGTTGATGCATAGTTTGATCCCAAGATTGCATGAAATGGTCTAGTCTTTGTTGGGTTTCCTCTCGTGCTACTCTCTCTGCTGCCAACTGCTCCTCCAACTGTCGAGCTCTCAATGATGATCCTTTCCTAAATTCACGAGCTTGGCCTACTCCGATTCCATGAAACTCCTGACGACGCTTAGCACCCAATACATCTCTTACAATATCAAGTCCCACATTTTCATCTATCATGTCTTTCAATGGCGTATCCTCAGGATAGTCCTTTGACACCTCCTTAATATACTCATCTTTCTTTGCGACCATCTCATCCTAAGAAAAATTAAATATATATATTACTAATCATGATTGTATAATTTAATATAGTCTTAAATTATATAACTAAAGGAGAATATATTCATAATCTAAAATGTTTACTTACATATTTGGCCTTCGCTATATCATTGGTAATATTTAGACTTTTCCCACCATAAGCCCTCTGAAATGCATCAATTATCGGAAATTGGGATCCCGCCTACAAGAATTACATTTTATTTTTACAATTTAAATGCCAAGAAAATATGTAATAAAAAAGGTTTGTTTTTTGGAATAATCTATTTAACATAACTAATTGGGCATATAACTTAAAAGGCTAACTCTCAAGTAGCTTAATTAACATGTGTTACCTCAACCTGCTCTTCCAGTATATAGCCAAGTGGGCATGAGCCAGCATGATGTTCGTATGGCCTTTTTTGCCGGTTACTCTTGTTAGCATTTGATTGCTTCTGTAGAGTGGCAAATGATAAAACAAAGGCTTTGTTAGTGACACCGTAAAAAGAATTAAGGAGGAAATGAAACATATGATCTAACTAGCAAATACCAAAAATCGGTCTGAATGAAAATGTTCACAAAGAAGCTCCCATTGCCCTGGTCTATTTTACATTTCTATAGGAGGATTGGCTAATGCTTCCTCAGGTGACTCAAATTCTAAATAGTAGTCGTGCAACTCAAACTTGAACTCCCTATATCGAACAGCCATGAGATCTTCAATGTAGTCATAGTATTCTGGAATTTTGGGGTCTATGTCAAAGTTCACCTGCAATTTGCAAATATATGGAGACATATCATAGATCACACAATTCAGTATTAATTGTCCACTATTACTCAAAGTATGCATTTAGTGCAACATCTTAATATTATATATAATAAGAAAGATATATTACATAATTGAGTATTAACTGGATAGTTACTGTATGAAAATTGACGTTTGTTTAACCACATGGAAAAATTCTAGCAACCTTCTTGCTTTAATCTTTAATAATCCCTTTAAACAAAAATGACTGAATGTAATGCAAAATTTTGTCTATCTTCAATGTGTTAATAAGCAAAGAGTTGAGGTATATAAATTTTTACTCACAGTGATTTCTGTTATAAGGTCCTTTTTTATATCTTCAGATACTTTTGTCCAGTATCCGTCTTGCATTGGGCAATGTTGACGGATAACTGCTCCAGCATCATGAGCTAACAAGCTATGTACATTTTTGTCGGTCATTCTTCCACGCTTCGGGTTGAAAACAACCTTAATCCTCGAATTTGATAGACGAACAATGCGGCTAGTTTTAACCATTCGACATGCCCCCCTTTTTCTTTGTTTGTTTGATGAATTCCCACCATTTTCATTTGATCCTGACATACATAAAAATGTTAAAAAGCTAATAATATATATATATGTTGTCCATAAACAATTATCATAAAAATTAAATTTTAGATAAAATAAATTTCTTACGCCGATGTCGGCGAACAGCACTTCTCATTTTGGGCGCCTGAGGAGGTGACTGAGGAAAAGTGTCACCCTCAATATGGGTACGAGGATCAATACTACCTGGTATAGTCTGTGTAAAAGAAGTGTCAATAATGGCACTCCTAGAGGTAGATTGAGTAAGAGGTATATTAGTTCCATTTGTGCCATTAATTGACTGAGATCGATTGCAATGATGAAAAGGGACATTTGGGTCATTAATAGATTGAAATCCCTGGGGTTGGTTAAAAGAATTCCCATTTATGCCACATGTGGGTTGCGATCGATCATGTGAAAGAGAAGTGTTATTCAATTGCTGGGATTGTGTAGGAATAGAATTCCCATTTCTGCCATTAGTCAACTGAGATATCACAGGGCGGTTAAGAGCCGTCCCATTCGTGGCACTTGCGGATTGAGGTCGAGCTTGAAGAAGAGACGTGCCAGTCAATAGATGGGATCGTGTGGGAAGAGAAGCCCCATTTCCCACTAATGGTGGGCTAGCTTGAACAGAGGTCACACTTGTAGCCTGGGATCGATTAAGAAAAGATGTCTCACTTGTGACTTTCTGTCGACGCTGAGCTGACAAATGAGAAGATAAATGATCTGCAGATATGAACATCCTTTTCTTCTTTTGGGTAATCATTGACATCTGCAAAAAATATAAAATATAAAACATATATTAATAAAAATTTAACTAAACTTATGCAATGATATATCAAAATTATTAAAGAAATATTCATATGCGTTCAACATGAAATGCATAAATAAGAAATGACTTACTAATCTAAATCACTATCATGTTCACTTGTGTAAGAACCCCTATCACTGTCTGTACTACTTTCCTCAATGATAGAATTATCATCACCTTCATATTCACCAACCCGACGAAGATCCCCGAGATCTACATTTATGGAGTTAATCTCAACCTCAACAGGAGGAACATTGTCTAGGCAATAAGGCGTCAAAATATGATCATTGTTTTGTACTTGAACCATGTTGGGAATGTTAAATGATGAATTCTCTTGGTACGCGATGTCGTCATCACTATCACTATCAGATTCTTCTTTTGTTGGTATATCCCACACATTTCTAGGTTGAATACTTTGAATTACCTTCCAACAACCACCCAATTTGAGATCATTCACATAAAACACTTGTTTTGCTTAACTGGAAAGAATGTAAGGATCATTTTCATACCATCGAGTATTTGTGTCGACTGATATTAAATGATAATCATGTTTAATACTCCCATGTCTTGAAGGATTTGTATTGAACCAATCACATTTGAATAGTATAACAGTATAACCGTCTCTGTAAAACAGTTTAACAACGTTCGTCAACTTGCCATAAAAATCCATTCATCCTGAATCTACACATCCTGGCACGTAAATGCCACTATTTTGAGTGGTCAACTTATCATCTCGTTCAGCAATCACGAACCTAACCCCATTCATGATACAACCCTGATAAGTTTCAGCTCGTACATGACCTCTCGCTAGCTCAAATAACTCATCATCAAATAAAGGTGACTTCTCTTTTTCCAATATTCGCATCTATTTTAAGATAAATTAGATACATTATTAACATATATTATAAATTAAATTATTATTATAATTATTATAATTATTATCATCCAAATCCACTTACACGTTCTCGAAACCACGTAGGAAATTCTCTTTTATGTTTTTGTTGTACGCTTACTCTACTTCCACTTTTACATTTCCTCATTCGCCCTACATAAGAAGACGATGAAGATATATAGTACATGTGTATAAATAACTACCTAAAACACACATAGAGATAGTTAACCTACTCAAGATACGGTATCACCTCTTCGCAATTATTCAATATAAACCAATGAGCAATCTCCATGTCTACATCTGTGAATTTAACCAATGATCTGCCCATAAATGGCCGTGTAATTTGCTTAAAGACGGACAATTTCTCTTGTGTCACAGCACCATCGATATTTCGCTCAGGCCGATTAAAGGCTGTCTCTACATTACGGAGATACATTGAACAAAAAGTGAGGGATTCATACAAAATGTATGCCTCGCTAATAGATCCCTCAGGTCGTGCCTTATTTCGCACGAAGGTTTTGTATTTGCCTAATAATCTACAATGGAATTGCATTGGAAATCAGATACACAATATCATTATAAACACTAAGATTAAAGTGAGACAAAAACTATAATTACATTTTCTATTGGATACATCCATCGGCAACTAACTGGCCCAGCAAGTATTGCTTTTTCGGGCAAGTGAATCATTACGTGAACCATGGAATCAAAGAATGCAGGAGGAAAAATTTGTTCTAGTTTGCACAAAATGAACACAATTTCACTCTTCATTCTTTTCATGTCTTCCACACGCAACGTTTTTGCACATATATGCTGAAAGAAATTACATAATTGAATGATTGGTTCAACAACGTCATTTGGCGAATACTTTCGAATGGCCACTGGAATGAGGCATTGCAATAACACATGGCAATCATGACTTTTTAAGCCAGAAATTTTCCCACTTTCAGCTTTCACATTTCTTGAGATAGATGCTACATAACCATCTGGATATTTTATAGATTTAAAAAACTCAAATATTTCCTTTTGTGCTTGTGGTTTCACAGTGTAAAAAGGATGTTTCTTTACATACATTGACCCATTCCAAACTAGCCACAATTGTTTTTTTATTCCCAACTCCATTAAATCTTTATGAGCTTTGGGCGTATCCTTAGATTTTTCCTCTATGTTCAAAATAGTTCCCACAACGCTATCACAAACATTCTTCTCAATGTGCATGACATCTAAGTTATGCCTAATTCTTAACTTGGACCAATATTCCAATTCAAAAAATATACTCTTTTTTGTCCATTTTCTAAACTCTGGACCCCTCTTCATGTTCTTGTTTGGGTTGTTTTCATGTTTACCCATTTGACCAAAATTTAGATTATCAAATTGCGCCAAAATATCATCTCCTGAGAGTTCTCTGGGTTTTGCAGAGTGCTCAACTTTCCCATTAAAGGCATCTTTGTTATTTCGCCACACATGATCCCACGGTAACCATCGTCGATGTCCCATGTAACAAATTTTGTCACTGAACCTTTCAGATGTCCCATCATCATTACAAACGGGGCCTGCATTATAACCCTTCGTGCTCCATCCTGAGAGATTCGCATAAGCAGGAAAATCATTAATCGTCCACATCACTGCCGCTCCTAAATTGAACATTGAATTTGTAACCTTATCATATGTTGGAACACCATTTTCCCATAAGTCTGTTAACTCGACAATTAGTGGCCTTAAATATACATCAATATCTTTACCCGGTGCTTTATCACTAGGAATTAACAAAGTCATTATAGAAAATTCTTTCTTCATACACCTCCAAGGAGGCAAATTGTATGGAACCACCAATACATGCCACATGCTGTAAGGTTTGCACATATTATTGAATGGGTTAAACCCATCAGTTGCAAGGCCTAACCTTACATTTCTAGGGTCTGCTGCAAAGTCAGGATACAACTTGTCAAACTCCTTCCACGCGGTTGCATCAGCTGGATGTCGCATGACTTCATCATCAATTCGCCCTTCCTTATGCCATCTCATATCATTAGCTGTGCGTGTTGACATGTACAGTCGTTACAACCTTGGCTTAAGTGGAAAATAACGTAGAACTTTTTGGGGGACTTTTCTTTTATCGTCTCGATTACTCTTATGATACCTCGGCTCATTACAAACTGGACATTTGTCCAAACCTTCATTTTCTTTGTAAAACAACGCACAATCATACTTGCAAACATGGACTTTCTCATAACCCAGCCCTAAGCCTTTCAAAATCTTTTGTGCTTTATAATGAGATTTTGGCAAATTATTAGGTTTTGGAATAAGCCGCTTAATAATCCCCAATAAATGATTAAAGAATCTATTGGACATCAAACTCATTACCTTGCAATGCATCAACTCAACAACAGCTGTTAGCACGGAGAAATCCTCACAACCAGGGTATAATTCTTGTTGAGCTTCTTTTAAAAGAGTTTCAAAGTTCTCAAGCTCTTTCCTACGCATGTTGGACTCACCCTCTTCTAAATGGTCCTCACCCATTACATAATCATCTTCTTCTATAACATCATTGTAATTAGTATAAGAACGAGGGTGAAGGTCATTGATTATATCCCTTACATCATCGTTATGACCTCCTATATTGGTATCATCATTCACAGCTGGCTCAGAGGTTAAAGAGCTAAAAACATCTTTCTGTCGTTCACCATGATGAGTCCATGTTATATAATTATAAGACATTCCATTAGTTAGCCAAATGTAGTTGGATTTCTCTCAAAGACCCCAACCTACAATTATTACATTTTTGGCATGGGCACATGGTATGACCTTTATCATTGACATGTTTACTTGCAGCTTGAATAAATTCTCGAATCCCTCTTAAGTATTCAACTAACTCGATTGGGATTACGAATCCATTCCCTATTCATGCTATTATAAAAATGCAATAAAATAGTAAACTTCTATAATTCAAGTATAAAAATTGGTGTTTAACTTTTTTTCCTTATAAGTTGTCTTCATAGATCGAACTATGATTGCAACAAATCAATTAATATAGTCTATCATGCATATGTAACATTAAAAATTAAAAAATGAAACTTAAGACTAGAAGGCTTACCTTTTTACACTTGACTTTAGTTTTTAGCAAATGAGAAACAATTTTAACACCTGCCACAATGAAAACGTACCATTAAATTATGTATAATATAATACTTTTTAATTATAATATAAGAACATTTTACCTTTTTCCCATATTAGTCGATAACAAATAAATATTACTTAAACAAAAATGAGAAGTGATACATACATTGATATTAACCCCCTATATCAAAAACAAAATGTTTTTCTTATTTATAGTATTTCTTATTTATAATTTTTCCTAAAGAAGTAGCAAGTTCCAAAAATTTTAATTAGTTGATATTTTTTGGCTCTAACAAAAAAACTAAAATAATCAATTTATTATATTAAGAGTTAGAATTTCAATTTGCACAAAAAACAAAGATATACATCAAGAGTTATATACTTCGATAAATATATTCGATAAATATGTTAAAGTGCGTGTTAAGCATTTATTTATAGCATTCCAACGTGCACTAAATTAGACATAGATAGTTATGTATGATATAATGCTTTCTAATTATAATATAGGGCATTTTACCATTTTCCTATAATAGTTTATAACAAATAAATATTAAAAACAAAAATGAGAAGTGATACATACATTAATATTAACCCCCTGTATAAAAAAAATGGAAAACTTTAATGGAATTGTCATTTGCTAAATGGAAACTCTCAATGCTTTTTAATGGAAAAATGAACACTCAATGGAAAAGTATAAACTAATCAAGCAATTAAGTGAATTAATTATTTTTGTATGAACCGGGCCTTCAAAACTTAAAATTACAAAAAAGTGAGACTAGAATCAATAAACTTACTATTAAAATGCCCTTTTTCTCCCACAATTTACCAAGTGTCAACATCCTGTTCTCAATGCCTATCACAATTTTCTTGCCCTTTTGTTTTAATAGCTATCCCATCTCTTATAGTTTGATAATTATTATGCCTTCTGAGCTCTTTTGACAGTTCATAGTTGTTCCCAAATTTAAAGCCTTAAACATTGCTTAGTTTCCCAAATAATAATAATAATATAAATATTACTTAGGAAAAAAATCAACAAAAAGTAAATGTATCCTACTTTTAATAAATAAACGATATATAGTACATAGCAAGCCAACACTTACATTGAACTGCTCTACAATTTTGCGAAGGTCCTCTCTATGACTAGCTACCTTTCTTCCTATTATACATATCAGTTGGAAGGAAATTGATAAAAGAATATTAATACAGCTGTCATAACTTTATTTAGGCCAACAAAATCAAATGACAATGTGGAAAAAATATGATCCAGTTCAACAACTATATAACACATCTCCTATTAAAAAGCGCCTTCTACAGTACTCATTTAGCCATTTGTTTGTATTGATTACATTAATGATATTAATCAGTCCTTTATATTTTTTTCCTTCTTTATTTACAGGTTGGCTAGTACAACTCCACTCCAAGTCTCCAACGCTAAATATCTATCGGACACTTATAAAAGGCACCTCTAATTATGCATACAACTTGTCACTAAAGATTATCCTACCTCCATCAAAGAATTTAGAGTCCATTTTTTTGGTTTAGACATTCATAAAATTTATCACTAAATATGTTCAGAAAAGAGAAAAAGAGAGACCTTAGCACCCCAAAGTGACAGCAGCCCCATGCACTGGGCTACCCTTTTCTTGTTCTACTTAGGGTTTACACACCATCAAGTAGTTCTACATATCACTTAATTTACAAGAAAAATATTTATTTAATTTGTGTATTTTCATACTACATTCATCAAACCAGTTTACTAGTTTTAGCTCAAACACGCAAACACAACTCCATAAATGTTTATTTATATAAATAAATATATATCATGTACATAGAACTCAGCAATCACCAAAACCCATTACCACCCATTAGTTAAACCTTTATTGTCAATTGGCTTATCTTTTGTCTTTAGCGATGAATATGTATCCACCTCGGGCTTGATGAACTACTGCCCTTTCAGTGGACCACATGTTTTAGCTTCATTCTTTTGAGTAACTATGACTTGCCCATTATTCAAATTCAGTGTGACTACGAATGAACGAGTTGAAGGGATTTAATGGGAGGCCAATAATGAAGGCTGAGGATTGAATATATATTTTTTTCTTGGTCTTTATGCTAACTTTTATGCAAAGTCTTTGGTGGGAACACAACTTAATATTCCTAACGGCATCTATGAGGAAAATATTTCCCATTTATATAATGTTATGAATCATATTCCACCTCTCAGCCCCTTCCTATTTCTATAAAAGATGCATCTTACAAGTATCTTTACAAAGCTACCAAATTGATTTCAAGACTTATGAGCTATTTGAAATATATATGGCACCGTACAGGAGTCTCACTTTAGAAAATAGAAAACGAAAGGGAAAGTACAGCCAGATGACTAAATGTCTAAATGTAAGAATCTGGGTAGCATCAGATTCTGTGTGCGCCTCAAAAGTTCAAATTACAATTAAATCTTAGTTGTAGGAATCTGATGGTGTGACAAGAAACATCATGTGTTTAATCATCCCCTAATTTTTCTTTTCCTTTGAGTAGGTAACACCTAAAGAAAGCGAATCACAACTAGACAGAAAAAGAAACAACAGTGAAGGCTTATTGACAAATAAAATCAATTTACAAAGAATAGAAAATTATGTATGTCCTTCAAATATTTGGACAAGAAACATCATGTTTAATCATCCCAATCTATTCCATTCAAATTAAAGGTGAATCAGAGATCAATCCCACTTACGACAAATTAAACATAATTAAAAACTAAAACTTTATATTAGTAATGTAAGATATATAGATTATCTTCTGCATTACCTTAAAGAGTAGCTCCAACAAGAGTGCCTCCAGTTGTAAAATTAAAAGTGCAGCCGATTGGTATCAAAGCTAGGGTTTACTGCGTTTGGGGTTGAAGGGGCTTGTATTTCGTGGTGGGGGTTTATCGATCGCTGTTGAAATTTCTAAGGGTTTAATCGATTGAGAGAGAGAGAGATATAACTTGGGAGGTTTTCGTTAATATATATACTCTACGCCCAATATATACATAATTAGAATTATATTTTAACTTTTATGATAAAAAATTGCATTAATTAAAAATAAATAATAAGTTTTAGGCGACAAAAAAATATTTTGATAGATTTAATTCCCGGCTAAAATTTTCATTATAGCGGGAAAACACACGCCAAATTTTCCCCCAACAAAATGGTGTTTGTTGGCTTAAATAGTTCTTTCGCGACAAAGTTTTTGTCGGCTAAAATTGGCGCCAAAATTTTAAATTTGGTTTGTGTGTTTAGCCGATAAGTGATTAATTTTGTCGGGTAAAAGCTTCTTTGTCGACAAAATAATTTTTGTCGGTTAAAAATTTGTCGGCAAAACTAAATTTTCTTGTAATGGGCACATAGGAAAAAAGACTCGAATATAAGCCAAACTATCTAATTTCACGCAATAACGCCTATTCAAGCCCCATAATTGCAAACCAATAGAAATGGAGAGTGAGAAGCTTACCAAATAGAAATAGGATGTGTAAGAGAGAGAGAGAGAGATTGAGACGGGGAGTTGCGTACGCGGTGTAGGAGAGAAGAGAGAGCAGATCTCGTGTGTGGGGAGAGAGTGAGGGGTAGGGGACAGAGGAGGAAAAGAGAGGAGGGTGCCGGGGGAGAGAGAAGAGAGCTTAGGGTTCGTAAAGAATGGAAAGGGGGAGGGAAGATTCAATAATTTCTATTTATAACCACAATCTTGGGAGACGTAAGTCTAATACAAATTATTTAAAAACTACGTCACCTTAAAAATTTGAAAATTTCAAATAATTTTAAATTTTCGCGAAAATTTATGGGGGAAATACTTTTGGGCAACGTAATATGTACGTACGTCTCTTAAATGAACTTGAGAGACGTATGTATAACTTGTACGTCGCCTAAATATTTGTGAAGGAAATTTTAAATAAATTTTAGTTGAAATTATTGACCAAAATTTTCTCCAAAAAATATAAGAATATAATGGTTAGATATACATGTTATGGTAGAATTATTTATACACTATTGATAAGTTTTGTACACGCATCAAAGTTAAGACACTCACACATAAGAAAACTATCACATACTAATAATGTTGTCTACATTAAAAATGTCATAACTTAAAATAAAAAATTCTAAATTTAATAAATATTTAATAATTAAAATGTACTAATCAAGATCAATTAAAGAAAAATTATGCCAAAAAAAATCAAGAAAAATTATTGTTTAGGCCATCCCAATTTGTCATTTTTAAGACGTACGTTAAGTGGTTAGATTAGGATTAAAAGGCTCTCAAAAAAATTAAGAACAAGTAGGTCCAATCAAGTATATATACTTTTAGTTTTTCAAGCATTATTATATACTGAACTTACGTTTCAATTGTTGAAAACGTTAGATTAGACTAAATAATGGGTTCAAAAATAGACTGATTGATTTTGTTATTTAAATTCGTCACATGTTAATTTTTTTTATCCTATTATTAAAATTTTTTTATTTGACTGTGTAGGATTAGATTTGAGTTATTGATGCCAGTATATTGTCTACTAGAACATACGAGGGTAAAACAAATGGATATGATCTGTAAGAAGAGAGCTGAGTCTCTGTTGTGGACAACCATACTCACACCGGAAATAGAGGAGAGTCTAGAAATAAAGATGAAGAAGTCTCGCAGATTCAATGTTCATAATTCATCCCCTGGATGGTATGAATTATCTGAACAAGGATGTTTATAACTTCGTTGACGTCGTATTTCACATTGATTCATCCAGAAAATCGTACAGTTTCCCCATTCACCCAATAACAAATATGGACGAGACTTCCTCAGAGGTTTTCGGGCAGGTGTAGGAACAAGAGGATGAAGTCTAGCGGAGAGTATGAGAAGATGTCAATCAACTTGCGCCAGCTGTCAGTAAAAGGGCATCCACAACAGACTTACTTGTTATTTAGGCCTGTAAACGAATTGGATTTGGATCGGATCAAGGTGAATCCAAATCCATATTCGGAAAAGTTTTCGGATCGGATTTGAATCGGATTATGTAACGCATCATCAAAATATCGATCCATATCCAAATGTGTTCGGATCGGATTATATCCGATCCATTTAAAAATTTATCCATATAATAATTAGTTTATAAATATATAAAAAATAATGAAATTAACATAAAAATTTTAGCCAATAGATTCTTGTAATTTTGATAGAGATTTTTTGGTCAAATATGGTGTTTTATATAGATTTGAAACAAGACAATTCCATAATTACTGGGTCCAGTAATAAATATTACTGGACACAGTAATCCAAATTATCGGGGGCAGTAATTATATTACTAGTACCAGTAATTACGGGTGCCGGTTGTGAGAATCCGCAAATGCAACCCCGGGCCTCGCTCCCGTATGTTGGGCGTCTGAAACATCGAAAAGGATTCCGTCGTTCCATTTTCTTCGATTGGTATTGATAATTCATATCGAGCATCTTTCTATCCTATTTCTAGGTACAAGGGGGTTCGTTCAGAGTCGCCAGTACGTTTTACAAGAAAACGGACAAAATGGTTGTGTAAGAGGAAAGGCTACAGATAAGCCTTTCTGTACACATTTGTCTGCGGAACCAGGATTCTATAGGGTTCGAAAACTATATTACAGTTTGGGAAGGTGTTAAGCACCCATTCCGCCCTTTCGGTCTCTAATGGTCTTATATATCTATTTTATGTTGACAAACTTAGATGCTTTTGCTGACAGTCTACTACTTTCCAAGTGAAAAACCCTAATTTCTGGGAGAAGCGGGACACGTCGAGTGTCGGGAATGATCTTTTCCTTCTTTAGATATTTCCGAGAATGCGATTCCAGAGACGGGACACATCGAGTGTCGGGAATGGATTCGATAATTCCTCAAAAATAAGATTATAACAGAAAATGCTTGACAAAGGACTATAAAATCAGATATAAGCCAATAATTCTTCGATTCCCAGTCGTTGTCCCTAATCCTTGGGAGGTGTTGGCCTATTTATAGTTGTGGAAAGGAGTATGTCGCGCGACATGTCCCCCAAAAAGGGCATATGTCGCGCGACAATGCGCATATGTCGCGCGACATTTCACTTTAATGATGTTTCTGACAGACTGATGTGTCAGAAAGTGGATGGTGGGGTGATTGTTGCGCGACATGTCCCCATAAAGGGTATGTGTCGCGCGACATACTTGTTTGTCGTGCGACATTTCACTTTAAAATTATGTTTGTTTGGCCAACAAAACTTTTCGGGGCAGTTTCAGATGCTCGGGTGAGTTTCGGACTCCAAAAACAGTACTTCTCGAAGGTCAAGGTTCTTGCGGGGGTCACGGATCGGGGTGTCTACAGACCCTCTCGACTCAAGCTCCTTGCTTGCAAGGAATTGAGGCTACTGGAAGAGACCGTGGTCCATGGCTCCCGCAAGAACTCTAAAGAAGTGTGTGTATGTAAAAAGTGTTCATGAATGCCTCCGGATAGGGCTTTATGCTTGGTTTTGCCTTCGGAGAGGGCTTGTGTTATCTCATTGCCTCTTTCGAGGACTTTCATTTGCTCCACTCGCCTCAGATGGGAGGACTACCATTTGTTCCACTTTGCGCCTCAGGTGGGAGGACTACCATTGCTCCACTGTGCCTCTCTGGGAGGGCTTTTGATCTTCTTGTCTCAGGTGGGAGGACCACCATTGCTATATTGTGCCTCTCTGGGATGACTTTTGATCTTCTCGCCTCAGGTGGGAGGACTACCATTGCTACGCTGTGCCTCTCTGGGAGGACTTTTGATCTTCTCGCCTCAGGTGGGAGGACTACCATTGCTACACTGTACCTCTCTGGGAGGACTTTTGATCTTCTCGCCTCAAGTGGGAGGACTACCATTGGTACACTGTGCCTCTCTGGGAGGGCTTTTGTGGGAGGACTACCATTGCTATATAGTGCCTCTCTGGGAGGGTTTTTGATCTTCTTGCCTCAGGTGGGAGGACTACCATTGCTCCACTGTGCCTCTCCGGGAGGGCTTTTGATCTTCTCGCCTCAGGTGGGAGGACTACCATTGCTATACTGTGCCTCTCTGGGAGGGCTTTTGATCTTCTCGCCTCAGGTGGGAGGACTACCATTGCTACACTGTACCTCTCTGGGAGGGCTTCGCCTCAGGTGGGAGGACTATCATTGCTACACTGTGCCTCTCTGGGAGGGCTTCGCCTCAGGTGGGAGGACTACCATTGCTACAGTGTGCCTCTCCGGGAGGGCTTCACCTCAAGTGGGAGGACTACCGTTGCTACACTGTGCCTCTCTGGGAGGGCTTCACCTCAAGTGGGAGGACTACCGTTGCTACACTGTGCCTCTCTGGGAGGGCTTTGCCTCAGGTGGGAGGACTACCATTGCTACACTGTGCCTCTCTGGGAGGGCTTTTGATCTGTAAAAAAGAAAGAAAATTGCCTCTGGGAGGGCTTTTGTTAGTATTTTTGCCTCTGGCGAGGGCTTGTGTTTGTGATTTGCCTCCGGAGAGGGCTTGTGTTTGTGATTTGGTGAATTTGTTTGTTGCCTTTCTTAGACTGCTAGAGTGAGAGAGAGAAAATTTTGCGAGGGTAAAAAGAGCTTCTCGGGGGCTAATCTTTATCTGGATGTCCGTTTTCCTGTATCTTTCTAAACTTTACTCTCATGTTTTCCTCGAGTGAAGATACTTCTCTCAGAAGGCAGTTTTCGGATTTCTTTTGCTCTCTGCAGAGTGATGGTCCGAGGTTTTTTCCAAACCATCTCTTCTATATCGTGTTGAAAAGAAAATTTGTTTGAAAGTTCAATCTCTGATCTCTGTTCTCTTCTTAGTTTACTCTTTTGGTGGGCCCACATCGTACTCTGTTTTTCGATGCCCTTATTTCTCCCTCTTTTGGGAAAGACTTTTCCTGGCCTTTTTTGTTTTTGACCAGGAGTCTTTTTATCCCTTTGTTGTGATCAGGAGCCTTACTCACCCAAAACGAAGCCCTGAGCCGGTTTTGGCCTAGCTGTCACTTTTGGTGTGGCTCTCCCTGTCACTCTGCATTTCTGTTTCTCTCGCTTGCTTTGGGCGCTCATGCGGGTTCTTTCTCTTTTCTACTCTTTCAATTTTTTCTATTCCCGTCTTATCTTGATATTCTGTTTTTTCTCATTGATGGTCTCGGTCCTTCTTGGGAGATAAGAGACTACTTTAACCGTTTGTATTTGTTCTCGCATTTTCGGAGAGATGATTTGGAAGTCTTTTTCTCGAATTTTCATCCTGGGTGTGCGGTATTTAGCAAGTTTTTCGAATATTGTTTCTCTGAAGTACCCCTGTAGGAGATAAAATGAGACAAAGGTCAAAAAATCAGGGGAAGGGCCAATATGTTGCACGACAATTCGGTGGACAGCTCTTTGTCACGCGACAATGAGCCCATTGGTCGCGCGACAAACTGTTTCATTATATAAGTCCCTTGCTGAGCTCATTCCACCTCATTCTCTCATTTCTCTTTCTCTCTCTAGCTCTCTTTCTCTCTTCTTTTAAGCGCGGAAGCCTTGCCGCTTTTCTGATTTTTCCGACTTTCTCACTACTCCCTATATACACAGATGGACCCTGCTCAGCCCGATAGACTGGAGGGTGACCAGGAGGAGGTCACTTTTACCGATGCTCAGGGCGTTCTCCGGTGCAGCCCTCATCATGACCACTAGGCGGACCTCGACTGGTATGGAGAGGATGGGGTGGACCGCGGTCAGGCGGTGGTCTACCTAGATGTTACTCGGGCTGCTCCAGTCCCGGATGTTCCGTGGCTCTTGATGGAGCCGATTTCTCATGTGATCCGTCGTCGGTCTCTGGTATGTTTTTGGAATTCCTTTCCTTCGTGTGTTTATTTTTGTCGTTTCCTGCATGTATTTTTAAATAATGTTAGTATGCATGTCTGCCTAGAAATAATGTCCGATTTAGCGAACACATACTTTTACTTGTGATACCCTTAAGTTTGGAAAATTACATAATTTACCCTTATAACCCTATAACTCTCATAATTACACCAAAATACCCTCAGTTTTGGAAAATTACATAATTTGCCCTTATAACCCTATAACTCTCATAATTACACCAAAGTACCCTCAAGTTTGGAAAATTACATAATTTGCCCTTATAACCCTATATCTCTCATAATTACACCAAAGTACCTTCAGGTTTGGAAAATTACATAATTTACCCTTATAACCCTATATCTCTCATAATTACACCAAAGTACCCTCAGGTTTGGAAAATTACATAATTTGCCCTTATAACTTTATATCTCTTATAATTACACCAAAGTACCCTCAGGTTTGGAAAATTACATAATTTGCCCTTATAACCCTATATCTCTCATAATTACACCAAAGTACCCTCAGGTTTGGAAAATTACATAATTTGCCCTTATAACCCTATATCTCTCATAATTACACCAAAGTACCCTCAGGTTTGGAAAATTACATAATTTTCCCTTATAACCCTATATCTCTCATAATTACACCAAACTACCCTCAGGTTTGGAAAATTACATAATTTGCCCTTATAACTCTCATAATTACACCAAAGTACCCTCAGGTTTGGAAAATTACATAATTTACCCTTATAACCCTATATCTCTCATAATTACACCAAAGTATCCTCAGGTTTGGAAAATTACATAATTTGCCCCTATAACTCTATAACTCTCATAATTACACCAAAGTACCCTCAGGTTACTTATATCTATATCTCCGTTTTGTTCGTAGTGGGTCGGCCGAGGTTGGGGTTCTCCTAACGCTATTTCCTTAGAGTGGCGACAGGCACCGGCCCCTGTCCAGGAGTTGCTCCTTGTTACTCCATTTGGTTCTCTTTTTGATGCCCTTCCAGAGAGGGTATCTAGGGCGGGAGTTTTGGTGTCGGCGCTGGCCTCCCATTGGTGGGATACTACTCATACCTTCCATTGGAGCTGGGGTGAGATGACGATGACCCCCCTCGATCTTTTTGCTTTGACCGGGATTCCTTCAGGGGGGTCTCTATCCAGATTGATGTCCCTTTGCATCTGACAGCAGAGGGCATCGTGGGTTCACTTGGGTGGTTTCCCGAGCGACGGAATTCGGGTGATACAATCCCCCGGGCGGTTCTGGTTACTCATCTGGCCACAGAGAGAGCTCGTTTGGTTGCTTCAGGAGCTCCGATGACCCATCAAGAGGCCCGTCAGTATGTCCGTGTCCTTCTTCTACTGATATTCCATGATTTGTTCGAGACCCGTGGGGGGGACACGGCTCATCTCTGGTGGTTGCCCTATCTCCGGGATTTCAGCATCATGTTCGACTACGATTGGGGAGGCTTTATTCTAGCTGTCTTATATGATGCTATGGACCAGGTTTCTCGCCATTTAGCCCTGAACCTCAAGGGCTTCTCATTGCTGTGGGAGGTACATACTTTTGTCCTTTTATCTTTGCTTCAGTCCTTTACATATTACCTGTTGATTATTGCTGATATTCCTTATATTTCCTCTTCAAACTTGGTTCGTGGCGTATACCCATCTGGGGCGCGCCCAGGTGGATCTCCTTGTTGAGAACGAGGACCAGTTTCCCCTTCTCCGCCGATTCATTGTGGGGAACTACAGGGCCCCCTATGTATACCAGACTCGAGAGACCGGAGCTGCTGCCGTTCATGACCTGCTGGAGGAGCAGGTAAATATCTTAGTATTCTTTATTTTTAATATAGTAAATAGAATATAAATAACTGAAATAAAATCTTGTTCTCTTTTTCAGATTGAGTGGGCCCCTTGGGGTGATCTGAGTCTCCAATTTGGATATGGCCGTGCTCTGACTGCCTTGAGGACCAGGAGGCTTATCAGGGACGAGTACGGCCTTCACTTCTATTTGGGCGAGAGGGCTATTTGCCAGCATACACCAGCCCAGTGGCCTCGAGTTCCTTTATTCCCGCCAGTTTTGATGAGGCGGACGGGCGAGATTGACCCTGTCATGGTGCAGCCATTGGTCGATGGGCTCGGTTTTCAGACGTTCACCGAGGAGGGAGATTATGCTATCTTCGCTGCCCGCTACTTGATGAGGGAGCAGAAGGGGACTCGAGGGCGGGTCTTCTACGAGAGGTACCGGGCATTGGGAGGTGATCCCAACTACATACGAGGACAGACCCATTTGTCCAGGACGGTCCCCGGTCAACTGCCGCCTGTCCCTGATCAGAGGGACAACATTTTGGATTCTGACGATGATGACCCCAAGGGAGAGAGGGGTGCCCCTGCTGCTGCTGAGGGAGGTAATGATAGGCCTGAGGGCGGTGATGATAGGCCCGAGGGCGGTGAGGGAGGTGGGACAGCAGCGGTTCCAGAGCAGCCATCTCAGACTACACCCAGAGAGGAGCAGCATGCTGAGAGAGGGGGAGGTGATTTTTCCGAGTGGTCCTCGGAGCCTGCGGACTTCGGGGTCGATTATGAGTAGTTTGGGTGGACCCCTCCTGCTGCTACCGCCACTCCTTCTAGTGGGATCCTGCCTCTGAGAGCGACTGCCCTGGCTGATCCTCCGGGTGTTCGCACTTATGCCACGCTGACTCCTCTTCCGTCAGCTGCCATGGGCCCTCCGGCCAGATCTACAGGTTTTGGTGGTTTATCTTCTCGCCCTCCTTTGTTCCCGATTTGTGAGGAGGGTGGGTCTACTTCTGCTGCTATACCGGCGGGTTCGTCCGTTCATCTAGTAGATCTGCCGACACTTCCTCGGGACATCTCTTATGTTGGTGCCGGTCTACGTCGATATACGGTGCCCGAGTATCCTCTCTTTGAGGATACGTTCGACTACTTGGGTGGCCGTCCTGATGATGAGGTATGTGCTTTTTCTTCCCTCAATATCCCTTCATATCCATGTTTATTTATTTTAACGGTGTTGATTCTTCTTTCTTTCCTTTTCAGCGGGTGAGCGTGCGTGTGGAGGATCTGAGAGCTTGGCATTCCCAGTATCTCTACCGCTGGAACCTGCTCCAGTACGTTGGTCGAGACCCCACAACATACATGCGCGACTATCAGAGGGCGATCGATGTTTCCTTGCGGGCAGATGACCCTCTGTCTTCCTCTCGTGCTCGGACGGAGTCTTGGAGGAGGAGCAGTAGCCGGACCTCCAGGCGATCTCGGTCTTCGGTGATTCACCCCACGGCACCGGTCCAGTCGACGGGGCCTTCTCAGGCAGCAGTTCCCTCTCATCCGGATGTCCCAACGGTCGATCCTACTCCGGAGGAGGGTTCGGGCGACAGTGGGAGCGTGTCAAAGCGCGCCCGGATAGATTAGCTTTTCTTTTCCTGTATTTAGTTAGTTCAGGCAGATATGTATTTTTTCTTTTTAGATAGAGATTTAGTTTCTTGAAAACTGTTCTTTTATCAGTTTTTATAAAAATCTTTATTTGTGTCTGATGATGCGTTTTTTATCCCTTATCTGTGATGAAAAGATTTTTAATAATAATTACATGAATCGATAATATTTATGAGTCATACCTTGTAATGTGGCGATACTTAGGGTTCCTGCAAAAGAATAGAGTGAGCAAAGTGTATGCAGAAATGATTCTTTTGGCAAGAATGACTCTTATGTGTAAGAAAAGCAAAAATAGGGTGGCACCAAAGGGGATTGTCGCGCGACAATCCCTCCTGGATATGGGTTTGTCGCGCAACAAACAGGTACAGGATCCTTTTTTTTCTATAAATACACCCATCTTCCTTCCTTCATCCCCACACCTTTCCCAAAATGTCTTTTTATCGCACAAATTCTAATTTTTCTTATGTTGAAACCCGAGATGCTCTGATATCTTCTGAGAATGGTTTGAACTTCGGTGCTTTTAGCCCTTTAGCGGGCTGGTGCCATCGTCCCGTAGATTTTCCTTTCTGTTAGGTGCTTTGTATTTCTGGAGTCCTGCGGATCATCTTTTCCGTTTTGGGCTAGATGAGCTCTGTCCGACTTATGAAGAGTTCTCCTGGCTATTGCGTTCTGATGTTCGTCTTCTGATGGCTGTTCCCATAGAAGAAATCGGTCCTCGAGATATGCTAATTGCTCTCTTAGCTATTCTCCAAGCGGCATGTGATGGCTTTATTGTCGACGGGCTTCTTGACCTCTATAAAATGGCTAGGTTCTTTCATCGCTACGAAGTGAGAGCTTCTTATAGTGTGGGGCATACTGCGGCGGCCTTGATCTGTCTTGTTTCTGATATATTACTAGTGACGGGCTCTTCCCGTGTCGATCCGACTATTCTGAGTTTGATTTACCATGCTAGGAACGGGGAGTCTATAGTGCCGATTGTTCTTGGAGAGACTCTGAACGGCCTAGATGATCTTCAAAGGGGAGCCTCACCCTTGTTCAAAGGAAGCCCCCGTTTTCTATATATGTGGCTATTGGAGCGTTTCCGATCAGTGGGTTTCAATGGGGTTCGGCTTGACAACCCGACGCACTTCTTCCGTTGTCCCCTCTTTGGTGCCTTGACCATGTCTTCCTCTGATTGGACGGTGTGGTTTTCGGAGAATTTTTGGGCTAGCTGGTGGAACATTCCTTGGTGGAAGCTAAGGGCGATAGTGCTTAGTACCGGGGGGCAAAACTATATTTGGCTCCGTGGGCTCTGGTTCACTTTTTTTTATCTCCCAGGTCGTCTTCTTCGGCAGTTCAACGTTCCTCAGGACATTCCCCTTGGTCTGAACAACTTCTTTTCAGAATCCAAGTTTGTGCTTGACTGACTCGGCAGTTCAACCATGCTCGTTTCGGTATTACCCGGCCCCTCTGGGCTGACATTATCCGCTCTTGCTGGCAATCTCTGGAAAGAGAGCTGATTGATGACCCCTTTCAAATGGAGTGGTTCCGATTCATGGATAGTGGGGCTACTGATGATAACATTGTTTTCGCGTATCAGATCCTGGACGAGGCTCGGATTGATTTGGCCATTGAGGACCCAGTGTGGCCTACCCCTAGGGCTTAGGTTTTCCTGTATTCCTGCATTCTAGTAATCTCCCTTATAATCTCTGGTGTTCTGAACCACCTTAATAATATATGAGGGACTGCTTTGTGGAAAATAAATTTCTTTACAATGTTTAAACCGGGCCTAAAGTCACTTCTCAGGTTGCCTACGTTCCCCTTTTGATTTTTCAAATAACAAAAGTTTGAGTTGGGGCTCAGGTTTACGTAGTTCTTATATATACATGTTATATCTATTGGTAATACTTCTTCAGTCGATCCATGTTGACTGGCGAATGTAGTAATTGTCCGTCTAAGTCAGCGAGTATAGCGGCACCCCCTGTATCAATCTCTTTGACGATGTATGGCCCTGTCCACTTCTGACCGAACTTTCCCCTTGGGTCTCTGGCTGGTTCTCGAATTTCTTTCAACACGATGTCGTTCTCATTGATGCCCCGAGTTTTTACTTTCTGGTTAAATGCTCGATCGATTCTCTTTTGATACCCTTGGTGGTGATATGCGTCTTTCAATCTCTTCTCATCTAACAATGCCAGCTCGTTATAACATGCCTGGACCCATTCTATCTAATTAACTTGATTCTCCAACATTACTCTGAGGGAGGGAACCTCTAATTCATCAGGGAGGACTGCTTCCATCCCGTATGTAAGTGAAAATGGGGTTGCCCCGGTAGAGACCCTCTCAGTGGTGCGGTATCCCCACAATGCATATGGTAATTTTTCTGGCCAGTCTCGATAGGTGTCGGTCATCTTGCTCAGGATATTCTTCATATTCTTGTTGGCGGCCTCAACTGCCCCATTGGTTTGCGGTCTCTATGGCGAAGATCTGTGTCGGGTAATACCTTATTCCTCCATGACTGTATTAGCCTCTCCTTCGAAGTGAGTGCCATTGTCCGAGATAATCTCGTGTGGGACCCCATACCGACAGATGATATTACGTCTGATGAATCGGGCAACTTTCGTAGCGTCAAGGGTTTGGAAAGACTCGGCTTCTACCCATTTGGTGAAGTAGTTGATGGCCACCAGTATGAATTCATGGCCGTTGCTGGCTTTGGGCGAAATCTTCCCAATGACGTCGATTCCCCAGGTTGTGAAAGGCCAGGGAGCAGTCATGTTGTACAACTTTTTCGGAGGAAGCTTCTGGGATTTAGCGTAGATTTGGCCCTTGTGGCAACGGTGTACGGGGTTAACGCAGTCGTTCTGTAGGGTAGACCACCAATAACCTTGTTTGATGATTTTCTGGGCAAGTGTATGGCCGCTCATATGAGGTCCACAATCGCCCCCATGTATCTAATCCATTACATTGACAGACTCTTCTTCACTGAGACATTGGAGATGGGCTCCGTCGTAGTTTCTTTTATATAACCTTCCGGTGCAAAGTATGAATTTCGATGCTAATCTTCTAAGCGTAACCCGGGTTCTCTTGTCTGGTTGCTCGGGATACAGATGATTTTTAATAGGGTCCGGATGTCATAAAACCAAGTGGTTGAGTCCCCATCCTTTTCATTCTCTACCTCAAGGGCCATGCAGTGTGCTGGTCCTAGTCTTCTTTGTACGGTGAGAGGTATTTCTTCCATCCCTTTCGGGATATCGATCATAGATGTCAGGGTTGCTAGTGCGTCAGCAAAATTGTTTTGTGACCTGGGGACATAGTAAAACTCCGAATGCTCAAATCTCTCTGCGACATCCTCCAGTCGGGCCAGGTATGGTACTAACTTCTCATCTTTGATCTTCCATTCTTTTAGCACTTGATGGACTACTAATGCTGAATCTCTGTACACTTGTATTCTCCGTATACCCCTTTGGAGCGCGATCTCTAATCCAATTATACAGGCTTCATACTTGGCCATATTGTTGGTGCAGAAGAAGTCCAGACGATATGATATCGGAGAGTGAGTTTGGTCTGGAGAGACTAACAGGATGCCTATTCCATTCCCGTTTCGGTTGGCGGCCCCGTCAAAGTATAATTTCCAGTCTTCATCGATTTTGGCATTCATGATAATTTCATCTGGGAAGTCGGCTTCTTCTAACATGTCCCCCAATATTGGATTGTGGGCCAGGTAATTAGCTATGATCTTGCCTTTGACTGCCTTCTGGGTCATGTAGGTGATGTCGAATTCGGAGAGCAAGAATAACCATTTTGCCATACTGTAACATCCCATGTTTTAATTACATTTGATTTAGTTCATTTTTTTTTAGTTTAACACTCAAATCCTTATTATTTTAAGCTCGAACACTTTCTTAAAATTTTTGGGAGATCCAAAAATTTACTTCGTCGCTTCTATAGTGTCCTATTATATATTTAAGAATATTCTGGAAAGTTTCGTCACTATCGGAATTGAAACGAGTATTAATGTGGCAATTTTTATCGAACCCAAAATTTTTGGTTATCGGTTGATTTTCGGTCAACTTTAGTCATTCATAACTTCTTCAATTTTTATCCAAATCCTACTCCGTGAACTACTGTAGTTTCATCATATTCCCCCCTACAACTTTCGTGTTTTGACCAAAATCTAATTCACCCTCCTTGTTGGCCAAAACTGAGCTCGAAGTCAGGCGATTGACAAAAAAAAAAAAAAAACTGCACTATCAGATTTCTGTAGCATTTCGGCACAGCGCTGACTTTGATCAAATTTTGGTATTTATATGTCCAGAATTTGGTGAAACATCCTTCAGTAAAGTTGTAGAACTTTGAATTACCTTTCCGTTGATATAAAGATCATCCCGATCGGAGTTCCGAGTAAGGAGTTACGATGAAATTACTAGCAGTAACCCCATAGCCTCGTTTTTAACGCCCAGTTTTCGTTTTTAATCTTTTTAAACCCATTTCTCCACCATTGCAGCTCAGTTTCGAGGGTGAGAGACCTCAGATCTTTTCTAGAGAGAGAGAGGGTGATTCTTGGTGGATTATTGGAGATCTATAGCTTAAAACTCAAGCTTCTCATCCGAAAGTGCAGAATCTTCATCTTCTTCGCGCTCTTATCTCATTTCCAGGCTTGCATGTGCGTAGTGGAGGGTCTCTAGAGCTCAGCTAGGCCATAAAGCTCTGTCCTTCTAGTTATTCAGGTGGGAAATTCCCCTTCATCTTTTATTTCTTGGATGTATGGATTGTTAGAATGATAGTTAGCCATTTCGGTACCAAGAACACCCCTTTTTCTCTGCATGTGTTAGAATAAATTGATTTTATTTAGATCTGAGCTTACATATGAACTTTTATAATGCTATTAGTGCTATGTATGAAGGTGAATCATCATGCATGTTTGTATTTTCGGGTAAATCATGGAATTTATAACCGAAATGGCTAGAAATTAAGCCTTGTATGTCTAAAAATCTCCAAACTCCAAAGTTTGATCAAATTTACAGAATTTAAAATGATTCTATATGTGTTATAAAATCTTCCATTGGACATACATGGGTGGTTCTATGTCACTCTAATGAGACCATCACTTTGAACTCATACTATGCCTAACTAGTTGTGAAAAATGAGATTTTCCTTGCATAGAATGGGTATGTTGTATGGTATAATTGTACTTTAGTATTAAAATTCAATATTTTCCAGAAATATGATGAAGAAATGTTGGACTTTAAATATGAGATTTTAGCTTATACCAAGATTTGTTAATAGTTATATGTAGCTACGGTAACTAAATATGCGAGATCATAATTGTAATACTGTAATTCTATTTTCTTATAAATTTTATGATAAGCTTGGAACTTTCTTTGATAACACTTGTGTTGCGCGTATATTATTGAGATTGTTAGAACCGGATCGGCACCGGTATAGAAATGCCTGAGTTATGATATTGCACAGACCCATGGGCAAGATGGGGTGCCGTTAAACCTGGTTACCAGTGCACAGGCCCACGGTTTGAGGTGGGGTGCGTATGTTAGTATGTATTCCGTCTAGTACCGGTATTAAGTCGAGGAGGAGGAGGAGGTGGATGGACGTGTGTGCTATGATTGAGAGTGTGACGTATCGATCATAATTGGATTATAATGGTTTACGAAAAATTGGCTTTCTTAATAAATTGATGACTACTGGGTAACATTATTAGCAGGCAATAATTGTATAATTTTTTTTATATATAAATAATTAGTAGTACGATCTTGCATTTCATTTTCCCTTTCCCGTTAGTTCCCACTGGGCCAGTTGTGGCTCATTCCCTCATTTATCTTTCAGGTACACTTCGTGTTTCGGGTAGAGGTCGTGGCTCAGGTTCGAGTGCTTCTTAGAGTCGGCTCTGATTTTTTTTTATGGATTTAGTTGTTATTTTAGTTATGTTGTGAGTTTGTAGTATTTTTAATATTTAGTTTGGGAACCTTGTATCATCTTTGGAAGTATGTATTATTATTGTGGAACTTGGTTGTATTTCATTCCTAGTCGTGGATGATTATGTTGGAATCATTGTATTAGGCCTCTTTCGTAACTTGGATTTCGGTTCGTAGTTGAACCTTGTTATGTATTTTGCCTGTTGGATTACTAAGGTTTGATTTTTATCAGACGGTGTTGTATTCCATACCCTTCTGTTGTTATGGTTTATTGAACAGGGTGGATTTCCTTGTATTTATGGATACTTCATGCCGAAATTTTGTTAGATTTTCCTTACTTTTCTGCTGTTAATTTTATACAGCATCCGTTAACACCTGCTTATTTAGGCGGGTTGTTACACATACAGTTCGAGAGAGCTGGTTTCTCGAAGAGGTATTTCAACGGATCAATTCGTGATGCCAGGATGACTGGGAAGACCAGCATGTAGTGCCGTAATTTCTGTGTTACCCAGACGAGAGCGGTGCATGACTTCTCCAATGGCGTGTAGTTTATCTCAAATGGGGATAATTTCTTGTTGATGTAGTAGATGGCCTGTTCTTTTCGTGTATCGGTCAGATGTTGGGCTAGCATAGCTCCTGCAGCTGAATCCATGACCATTAGATATAAGATTAGTGGTAGTCCGGTCTGTGGTGCGGCTAATACTGGGGGGTTGGAAAGATAGTCTTTGATTTTATCAGAAGCCTCCTGGCACTGACCATCCCATTCTCCTGGTGAAGATTTCCTTAGGAGCTTGAAGATGGGCTCGCAAGTCTAAGTGAGCTGAGAGATAAACCTACTAATGTACTCCAAATTACCCAAAAATCCCTGAACTTCTTTCTCGGTACGAGGCTCGGGCATTTCTCGGATAGTTCGAACCTTGGCAGGGTCTACCTCGATACCTTTCTTACTGACAACATAGCCTAGGAGTTTTCCCTTGGTTACCCCGAATACACATTTCTGCGGATTGAGTCTCATCTGGTACTGGCGGAGGCGATCAAAAAAGGCTCGTAAGACTGGTACATGGCCTTCCCTTTCTTTTGACTTGATTATCATATCGTCCACATATACTTCTACTTTTTTGTGAATCATGTCATGGAAGATAGCTGTAGCTGCCCTCTGATATGTTGCCCCGGCATTCTTTAGCCCAAATGGCATAACGGTGTAGCAGTATATTCCCCATGGAGTAATAAATGTTGTTTTCTCTTGGTGATCCGGGTGCATCTTGATCTGATTATACCCAGCAAAGCCGTCCACAAATGACTTCAAGGCATGGTTGGCAGTATTATCTATTATCAAATCAATGTTGGGTAATGGGAAATCGTCTTTTGGACAAACTTTATTGAGATCTCGGTAATCCACACACATGCGGACCTTCCCATTTGCTTTTGGAACGGGCACAATGTTGGCTAACCATGAAGGGTACTCGATCACCCGCAAAAACCCTGCACTCAGCTGTTTCATCACTTCTTCTTTTACTTTCAAAGACCATTCTGGCGTAAGCTTTCTCAATTTTTGCTTGAAGGGTCTGAATTCTGGCTTGGTGTGTATCTCGTGCATGACTATCTGGCTGTTCAAACCTGGCATATCAACATAGGACCAGGCGAAGATATCCACGTACTCATTCAGAGTTTGTGTGAATTCTTCTCTTTCTGTCTCACTTAGACTTGCCCCAATACGGACTTCTTTCCTTTTCTCTTCTGTTCCGAGGTTAATTATAAGAGTGTCTCCTTCCTCGCTTTGTATACGCTGCTCCTCCCATTCAGGGTGTTCGTTTAGTTTTTCCAACTCCATATAAGCAATTACATAATTAACATCAACAGGATAACGTAAAACAGAGTCTTCTTTATTGATAATAGTGTTTATAGGTATAAGTTTAAAAAGTGAATCTAGGAGTGACTCCTCCCTACCCTTTCCCTCATTCTTATCTCTCACCCTTACAATTTCACTATTTCCCCCCTTTTCTTGGTAATCTGGATCAGCGTGTATCAAGTGTACAGGGTCGTCTCTTGGCTCATCATCCCCTAGAGCCATGATGTCAAAGAGATCTCCAATCAGTTCTTCGTCTTCATCTTCCTTGTCTTCATTTTCTTCTTTCGGCCCAATCGTCAACTTGGTAGAGAAGTTAAGCAAAATATTTTCCTTGAGATAGAGGTCCTCTTCATAGAAGATTTCCCATCTTGGAAGCTTATCTCCGTCGCTCTTTCTCCAGGGCTCCTGAAAGCCGCAAAAAGGGAAGTCCTCTCCTTCTTGACAAAAAATCCATTCAGAGAGCTAGAACTTGGATACTGATGCCCTCGACCCTTTTTTTCTTGGTTGTCTTCTTCGGTGTGTTGGTACCCCAACCCTTCTCTTTCATGCCTCGTTACTGGTTCTAAGGCTTGAAGTAATCTTGGCTGCCCCATTCCCAGACTGGCTCCAGTTAAGTATTTCATCATTCTTAGCATATTTGTGATCTTGGTGCTGAGACCGGGAATATTATCAGGGGGTAGATACTCGATTCTCTGGGTGGTGAGAGCTTGTACTTGAGGCTCGTAGGAAAAGCCTCCCATCTATATGCTCTGGCTCTCGATGCCCAAAATAGGTAATTCTAGATCTGCCAAGGTCCTCTCAGGATCTCCTTGGATGGTGATTATATTCCCTTCGAACGGTATTTTGATCTTCTGGTGTAAGGAGGAGGGGAGTGCTCCTATGTCATGTAGCCATGCTCTTCCCAACAGGAGGTTGAAACTGGAGGGAATGTCTATGATTTGGAAATCGGCTGGAAAGTTTCCAGGACCGACCATGAGATCTAGCTTTAGGGAACCCAGAACGGCTTTTCTGGTGTTGTCATAGGCTCTAACGGTCACAGCTAACGGAGAAAGCTCTGAGTCTAAGATACCCAGACATTTGGCGGTCTTCAGGGGACAAACGTTTATAGTCGACCCGTTGTCGATGAGGACCTGTGGCAGGATTTTCTCTCAGGTCCTGACAGTAATATGGAGGGTCAGACTGTGTTTCCTTCCCAATGAAGATAAATCTTCATCTGAGAATGACAGACTTCTTTGGACTGTAAGTGACCCAATCATGTTTGGCAGTTGTTCGGGCGTAGAGTCTGGCGATATGACAGCCTCATCTAGGAGTTTGATGAAAGCGGTCCTATGAGGTTTGGAGGCAACCAGGAGGCCCCAAATGGTAATGTGTGCCTGGGTTTTCTTCAACTGTTCCAATACTCGATCTTCTCCTATTTCCTTAGGAGGAAGGGATTTCTCGACATCCATCAGTGGTGGCTGATATACTCTTCCTGAACGGGTAATTTGTTGTATCCAAAGGGATGCTGGGTCTGATCCCTCTGAGGCTTCCGATGATTCTGGTTCTGTCGACCAACTGAAGATTTTGGGGGAGGTCTCTGTCATTCAGATTGTCTCCTTGGGAAGGCCTCGGGGCTTCCATGGTTGTTTCTTCTTATCCTGGGTCCATCATATCCCAGATTTTCCGGGATTGGTTTTGATTGTAAGAGGTTGTGAGATCTCCTGGTTGGCCTTTCCTAAACCCTGCCCGGGTAGAAAGTTCATCTTAGCCATCCATTGGTCAATTATCGGATTGAGACCTGGCATAATTTGAGTCTTTTCTGGCAGCATAGCGGGTGACTCGTAGGCTGGGTCATCTCGAATGAACCCATGGGATCAAAGCCTTCTTCATTAATGGTCAATACGTTAATTCCCTTAGGGGAAGCATGGTTGGGAAGGGGATTGTTAGTAACATTGGGCCCACTAGGTGCGGGAAGGGTACCAGCTTCGATTAAGTCTTGTATACGATGGCGGAGAGCCAAACAACGTTTCGTGTCATGGCCCGCGGCCTGTTGGTATACACACTTCTTATTCATTCTCCAAGTGCTGGGAATAGGATTTGGTGGAGGGCGTGGGTTGAGTGGAGTGATTAGTCCGGCCTTTCGGAGTAGTTCCAGGCTTTTGACCAGGGTAGTGGGAAGGGTACAGAACTTCCTCCTTTTCTTGACTTCGGTGCTCGAAGAGTCTCCTTGTGCGGGCCAATTCATCGGGGGTGCTTGTTGTGGCTGTTGAAACGGGTTTTGCTGATATGGGTATGAGCTTATTTGGTTTATGGCTGAAGTGGCCGTCTTTTTTGGCCAACTCTTCTTCTACTTGTGACCCCATGCTCATTTGGGTATGAGCTTATTTGGTTTCTGCTTTTTTGGCCAACTCTTCTTCTACTTGTGACCCCATGCTTAACAGGGCTCTGAAGTGTGGGAATACATGCTTTCCCATGCAACTCAATAAAGCTGGAGTAAAATTCTTCTGTATGATCTCCAACTGCTCTTCTTCATCGGGCCGTTTGGACATTTGAGAGGCCATCTCTCTCCAGTGTATGACGAAAACGCTGAAGCTTTCTTTCTCGCCTTGCTTGGCCATTTCCAAGTGCTTGCCGATAATTTCCAAATCTTTGTTGGACCCGTATTTATTCATGAACTCCTTGATAATATCTCCCCAAGTCTTCGTGTGTGTCTCTCCAGATCGAAAAACTATCTCAGGGCGGCCCCCGTGAGAGTCATGTGAAAGGCCTGAGCCAGCTCCGGCTCTCCACAACCGGACACTTGCATGGATCTGATGTAGGATTGAAGATGGGTTTTGGGGGGTGTGGTCCCTGTAAATTTGGTGATGGAAGGGAGCTTGAATCCCTGGGGTAGTCTTGCTTCGGGTAGAGGGAGAAGGCTTTCATATCTGTAATCTCATCTGCCCCTTTTATTAGAGAAATCCCCCTTTGTAGAACCTTCATCTGCTCTTTCAGTTTCTTCATTTCTTCACTCTCTCTTGACACCTCGTCGGGCTGTTCCCGAGCTATAACCGATTCTGCATACACTGCCTGGAGTCGGTTAATGTCTGGGTATTCATTAAGAGGGGCTACTGGGGCCGGTGGTGGAATGGGCCTTGCGAGGACTTGTGGCCATGGTTGGCATTGTGGATCAAGGCCTTGCTGAGGTTGCGGCCAGATGATGGGTGGCTCTTGTTGTTGGTAAGTAGGGCCTAAATCTGGGGCCCATTGATTCTGATTGTTGGGATCGGTCTGAACGGGACCGGCCTTGACAGGGCCCGTTTGGGGGGGATTGGTTACTTGAACTGGGGGAAGTACTTGCGATGACTGCGCTTGATCTCGATTCGGTGGTAGTCGTTCAAACCTCGGTGGTGCGACCCGTCTGGCTGACAACTCTTCTACTCGGACTCGGGTACTCTGTTGCTCGTTCGTGAGGTTTGCTAGACTCATGCTGACGGTCATTAGCAAACGATGCATCTCGGCTAAAGTTGGTTGAGCTGCAGATGCCTCGGCTAGGCTATGATCTGTCTCTTTATTCTCGCGTCCATCGACCATTGCAGGTGTGCTTGGTCTTACTAACCTTCCGGTATGATCTCGACCGGCTCAACCTTCCATACTGTCATCATATTATGGCTGCAGACGAGGACCATGGGGCGAAGATGAAGGAAGATTATGATGTGACTCGATTTTTGCCAAAAGAACCATTAAAAATTGCCGAGAAAAAATGCGGGTTTTTTTTAAAAAAAGGTGTTGTAAAGTAAGCCGTAAGGTGGTACATCCCCTACGGCTGTTTGACAAGTGTTTTAGTCGACTCGATCTTATATGCAGCGCAGGTGTACGAACGGTTAAGGCTTCAGGCTCCCTACTATTTGGCAAGACCTTGCGATATACCCCAGGGGCGGGTACGTGCAAGAGCCTTTTGATATACTTCCCGGGTACGTTAGTGTTCTCGTCACTTGATATACCTCGGGGGCGTACTTGGCCAAGGAGAGTGGAAATAAATGCTTTCGGTTTCATGTTGGCCCAAGCAAGCTAACTCCCTACTCACTTATAATACTTTCGAGGGTTTAGGGTGAATTCACACTCGTAGGACCAATGCATGATTTGTGAAAGTGCGTGTAAAGTTCGAAAGGTTGGTTTCACAAATATCATTATCTTTATTACGTATTTTTGAAAAACTCCTATTTTTAGAAAAAGGTTTCTTCTCAATCAATTAACACAAATATGGAAAGCAGTAAAAGCAGATATTCAACAAATAAACAAAAGTCCACATATAAGAGTCTAGTTTTCTAAGGTCCCCAGCAGAGTCGCCACTGTGAGAATCTGCAAATGCAACCCCCGGGCCTCGCTCCCGTATGTTGGGCGTCTGAAACGTCGGAAAGGATTCCATCTTTCCATTTGCTTCGATCGGTATTGATAATTCATATCGGGCGTCTTTCTATCATATTTCTAGGTACAAGGGGGTTCGTTCAGAGTCGTCAGTACGTTTTACAAGAAAACGGACAAAATGGTTGTGTAAGAGGAAAGGCTACAGATAAGCCTTTCTTTACACATTTGTTTGGGGAAACCAGGATTCTATAGGGTTCGAAAACTATATTACGGTTTGGGAAGGTGTTAAGCACCCATTCCGCCCTTTCGGTCTCTAGTGGTCTTATATGTTTATTTTATGTTGACAAACTTGGATGCTTTTACTGACAGTCTACTACTTTCCAAGTGAAAAACCCTAATTTCTGGGAGAAGCGGGGAAAGGGATGAAAACCTTTGTGTTCCGAGATCCGATGTTTTTATTATTGAAAATATGTAAATACAAATGACAACCTTTTGAAAGAGTGTCCCGTATTATTTCCTCAGATAATGACGGTTTTCTCGTGTTTGTGATTACTTTTGTAAAAAGTTTGGATTTTGTATCGGGACTAATTTAATATGGAATTAGAACTCTTTGAGGAGAGTTTTTTCAGACACGTCGCAGTCTATAGAGAATACAGGATATGTTGATTTTGATTCCTAGATAAGTCTTATCAATCCGGGTTTTGAAAACATAATTTTATCCGGATGATAATGTACTTATTCTTCTGATTTTGGAAATGATTTTATCAGGGTCTTTTTGTTTTGAAAACAGTAGACTACTTTGTAACTTTGCAATAAGTTTATTTAAATAAAACGTGGACTAAACAACAGGAGTAAAACAAGTACACAGATATTTAATGTTAAATACTAGAAGAGACTTTCTTTACCTTCCCGACGAGAATAATAATAAGAAGAAAGAAAATATAATGCGGCAGAGAGATCTCTAGCGATAATGATCTTTTCCTTCTTCAGATATTTTCGAGAATGCGATTCCAGAGACGGGACACGTCGAGTGTCGGGAATGGATTCGATAATTCCTCAGAAATAAGATTATAACAAAAAATGCTTGACAAAGGACTAGAAAATCAGATACAAGCCAATAATTCTTCGATTCCCAGTCGCTGTCCCTAATCCTTGGGAGGTGTTGGCCTATTTATAGTTGTGGAAAGGAGTATGTCGCATGACATGTCCCCCAAAAAGGGCATATGTCGCGCGACAATGAGCATTTGTCGCGCGACATTTCACTTTAATGATGTTTCTGACAGACTGATATGTCAGAAAGTGGATGGTGGGGTGATTGTCGCGCGACATGTCCCCATAAAGGGAATGTGTCGCGCGACATACTTGTTTGTCGTGCGACATTTCACTTTAAAATTATGTTTGTTTGGCCAACAAAACTTTTTGGGGCAGTTTCGGATGCTCGGGTGAGTTCCGGACTCCAAAAACAGTACTTCTCGAAGGTCGTTAGGGTTCTTGGGGGGGTCATGGATCGGGGTGTCTACACCGGTAATCTAGGTTTCTGGTGTGATCTTTACACGTACGTACCATCTTCTCAACTCGTCAGGTTACTAATTGGCGGGGGGGTTAGCCACGTGGCAGCGCGGGATGGGCGGGGAGTGGTTACCAAAGAGTCACGTCATTTTAAAATTAATAACTTCCCTCGAAAACCAACGCTTGCACTGCTATAAGTAACCCATTCCATCCCATCAGGTTTATATCTTTCTCATCTCTTTTCAAATACCATTAATATTATGGATAATATTTCAGATGCTAACAGTTCTTATCGGCCTCCGGTGACTCCTAGTGCAGTTGATAACCTTTTCCAGAGGGTGGAAAGACTTGAAAGAGAGGTTAGGAGGTTGGAAAATCTGACCCGAACCATTAGAGACCTGGAGCAATGTCTGGCCGCCGTGTCCGCATAGCGAGACCGCCTCCGTGAGCGGTTAGGGTAGGGTGAGAGGACGGTCAGGTGATGGGAAACCTTAGTTCTTCCTGGGTTGAAGCCCTTTTGTCGATCTGCGGTTTCTAGGGAGTTCTTATGGTTTCGGGCTCGTTGACAGGTTGCCCTTAGCATAGCAGTCACTTGCCCATCTATCACCTAGTTTTTTTGAACAGTTGGTGGTTTCTTTCCCATTTTATGTTCATAAACTGCCCCATCTGTTTATCTCTCCCCTCCCTCTCCTTGAGTTCTTCTTGGATTGACTCAGTTTTCTGTATCTGGGTTATCTAGGGAGTTCTTATGTTTTGGGGCTCGTTGACAGGTTTCCCGTAGCATCACATTCACGTGCCCATCTATCACCTAGTGTTTCTGCGGTTATGGAGAACACAAAAGTGCGGGCGGTTAACTTCATAATTAAGAGCCCTCCCTCGTTTTTTTTGAATAGTTGGTGGTATCTTTCCCATCTTCTGGTCTTAAACTTTTTGGGGCTCGTTTTATTTCATCCTTTAATTGAATATGTAATCAGTTGGACCTCGAAGATTGTCTCTCTATATCTCGTCTTGTACACCAATTATTTCTGTTGGACCTCGAAGTCCCTCCTCTGTAATTTTACTTTCATCAATGGAAAAGAATTTATTTCTCTATATCTCATCTTGTACACCATTTAGTTTCTCTTGTCTATGTTGTAAGAATGCTTGTGTTTGGGTCATTGTTGATTTGTGGCAAATTGATGGAATTTGAAAATCTACTTGTTCAGCTATTATAAACATGAACTGAATGATTACTGGGTCCCGTAATCCTTATTATGTGGGCCTGTAATTAGGATTACTGGGGGCAGTATTTATAATTACCGACACCAGTAACGGATAACTGGTGCCAGTAATCCATTACTGGTGCCGTTAATTCCTTTTCATCATTTTGAGTAGTCAGGTTATTAATTACTGGAGTCAGTAATTACCATTACTGGGTCCAGTAATCCACTGATGGGTCCATTAATCGAAGTTTTTAGTTTGGCTTTACACGTCAGTATCATCATTCGGGTAGACAGGTTATTAATTAGAAGCAGGGGGCGGTTGCCACGTGGCAGATCTGGAAGGGCGGTAACGTCTACGAAAAAAATCACGTCTTTTCAAAATTAACTGTGGTGTACCCATGCAAATTAAATAAGAACCGATAATAAGGTAATATAAAGGAGAAGCGTGTGATGAATCTAACTTAGCTTAGCTTCAATTTATCTTCATGCTAGGAAAAAAAATTATATATGTAAATCGGATTGGACTGACATTTTTTTTAATTTTTAAAACAATTTTTAGATTACTGGTGGCAGTAAAATTAATTACTGCTGCCAGTAATTACCATTACTGGGGACAGTAATCCACTAATGGGTCTAGTAATCGAAGTTTCTAGTGTGCCTTTACATGTCCGCATCATCATTTCGAGTAGACAGGTTATTAATTAGCGGTAAAAGGGGGGTGGTTGCCACGTGGCAGATCTGCACGGGCAGGTAACGTCTACGAAAAAAATCACGTCTTTTCAAAATTAACTGGGGTGTACCCATGTAAATTGAATAAGAACCGATAATAAGATAATATAAAGGAGAAGCGTGTGATGGATCTGACTTAGCTTAGCTTCAATTTATCTTCATGCTAGGAAAAAAAAATTATATATGTAAATCGAATTGGACCGACATTTTTTTTAATTTTTAAAATAATTTTTAGATTACTGGTGGCAGTAAAATTAATTACTGCGGCCAGTAATCCACTGATGGGTCCAGTAATCGAAGTTTATAGTGTGCCTTTACACTTCCGCATCATCATTTTGGGTAGTCAGGTTATTAATTAGCTCGTTAGCCGTATCATCACGTCGTTTCAAAATTAATAACTTCCCTCGAAAACCAAAGCTTGCACTGCTATAATTAGTAGCCCATTCCATCACTTTTCTAATACCATTACCGATGGATGATGTTTCAGAGGCTAACTATTCCTATAGTCTTCCGGTGACCCCTACTGCAGTTGGAAGAGAGGTTCGGATGTTGGAAAATTCGACTCGAAGCATTAGAGACCTGGAGCAACGTCTGGCCGCCGTCTTGAAAGAGAGACTTGGTGTTGGAAAATTCGACTCAAATCATTAAAAACCTAGAGCAACGTCTAGCCTCCGTGACCGCAGTGAGGGACCGGCTACGTTAGCTGTTAGGTTAGGGGGAGAAGAGGAAGGTCCGATGGGAAAGATTACCTTGATCAATCGGAACTACATGTTTACCCATGTATTTCTATGAATCAAGGATTTGCCAGCGAAAAAATTTGACTCGGTTCTTTCCCACCGGTCTTGAGATCCATCTGGTCTTGTGTCTCTTGAACAATTAGCTATTGCTTTCTCTATATCTCATCTTGTACACCATTTATTTCAGTTAGACCTCGAAGTCCCTCCCTTGTAATGTTAATTTAATCAATGGAAATGAAGTTGTTCCTCTATATCTCATCTTGTACACAATTTATTTCAGTTGGACCTTGAAGTCCCTCCTTTGTAATTTAACTTTCATCAATGGAAAAGAATATGTTTCTCTATATCTGATATGGTACACCATTAATTTTCATTTGTGAGCTGTTTTATGAATGCTTGTGTTTGGGTTGTTGTCGCAAAGTGGTGAAATCTTAAAATCTAAATTGGTCTGCTGTTTTAAATTTTATGTAAAGGATTACTGAATCCAATAATATAGATTACTGGGACCAGTAATAAATTACTGTGGGAAGTAATACTAATTGCCGCCCAATAATCCAGATTACTGGGTGAAGTAATCAGGATTACTGCGGAAAGTAATCCAGTGCTCGGTCAGAATTTGGATTACCGAGGTCAGTAAGTTTGGGTCAGTATTTGCATTTTAACACATCCGTAAATAATATATTCCTCTTATTTACACCCGGTACCACTCCTCAACAAAAATTCGCTTTTGAAAAAAACTTTTTGCTCTCCCAACCTTTCAAATAACTACCGCCATTTTCGGAGACCACGATTCACAACGAAGCTCTCGCTCTCTAACTCTCTATACTACACACCTAAAGACATCATCTTCGTCATCTCTTTGGCTTATCCAACCATGTAAGTTTTTTTTAAGTACGTTAATGTCTATTAACAACTTATTTTCATCACCAAGATGAGTTTATATTTGATGAAATCATTTCGCCATTATGAGTGAATATAGATATGGTCTTAAAAAAAACTTGAACCCTTTATATATGTTTCTATGTGTAATGTTTGAGTAGTATCTTCCCTTGACATGCGGTTGCTGTTCATTTTTGAATGTTGATTGCTACAATGATAACCAAAACAAGGATTACTGACCCCAGTAATGACGTTTCCTCGAACATTAAATAAATACTGAATCCAGTAATGTGATTACTGTCCTCCGTAATGGATTACTGGCCGCGGTAATCCATGACTGGCCTAAGCTATGGATAATTACTGGAACCCGTTCGGCCCCATTATAGAAAAAAATATGATAAAAGACATAATTGAGGGGAGAGATTTGGATAAAGATGTAAGAAGCAATTGAATAATTTGGATTACTGTCCGTTATCATTTTCGATTACCATGTGTATTTGGATTGCTTGGGCTAGTAATAAATATTATTGTACCCAGTAATCACAATTACTGGACACAGTAATCATGATTACTGTGCCCAGTAATTACTGGGTCCAGTAATCATGATTATTGTGTCCAGTAATATTAATCACTGGTTCTAGTATTCAGGATTACTGGACCCAGTAGTATTGATTACTGGCCCAAGCAATCCATTACTATTGCACTTGTAACTTCTCTAATAAGTTAAGTGCATGTGCAAAATGTTGCAGGTTTTGAAGCAGGAGGTAGAACAAAAAAAATGGACAGATTTGGTTTCATTGACTTGGAAGCTTCAGTAAGTAAATCCCAAATAAACCAAAAAATTACAGAGCACGAAAATTTACATTCCCGGATCTAATTCCTGTTAACTTTCCTTTTATAGTTTTACTGTATTGCACACCACGAAAATCTTGCCACGTCCAGCAAAGACTTCAGTGGAAACGAGTATGATGTTGCAAAGCTCTTCACGGAACCCCTGTGGGAAATATTCAACCGCAACAGAATCTTGATTCCATTGCATCACTAGACGAGCAGGCATTTCACCCTTCTCCACATAAATAACGATCGGAAGACAATAACCCACATGAACTCCTCCTTACCCGTAAAGGGTAAAAGGTCCGATGATGACAAGTGGAGCAAAAATGCAGAGACAGTTGTAAGGCAACAACCAAATATTAAATCTATATATACTGGCCAGATTATGTGTTGTAAATATTAATACTTGACTCCATATATTTACCTTGGCCTTATTAAAAAAAAAGTAAAGGCAAACCACATTAAGCATTGGATGAATGACATCTGGCTTGGCGGCCAATTCCAAACTCAAGCGAGCATTGATCCTGAGGTGTACCAAGAGCAAGTGGTTGATCAAGCTCAAAACGGCCCAAAAATTATACATAAAGAGCTAACCGCCAATGAAAAGAGAACGAGGTGGCTAATCATGAACAAAAAATTAAAATTTGAGTCATACACCTTTGTCGAAGATGTCGACTGCCCACAACAAATACCAGGATCGTAAGTAGCTCGGATATTCATAGCTTATTTATTAGTAATTTTTTTGGTAAATGATATTGTGGCACAATAAACCAAAAATTGGTTTTGGTTTTCAGGTCAGATTGTGGTGGGTTCATGCTTCACTTCATGGAATGCTTGGTTAATGGGAAGAAGCCGTCCCAAAAGGGAGGGACATTTTTCAGGTAGAACATACTCGACAAATTCAGAACCCTTAGACCATCGGAGTGAACCATGTTGTTCTAAATGATTGTGGTCTGTTGATTAAGGTGTAAATGATTGTGGATAATTATTTTAATCTTTTAACTATTCCCTCTTTTTGTAGTCTAATTTTTTTCTGTTTTTGTGTGGATTACTTCCCTAGTTATGGATTACTGGACCTAGTAATATTGGATTACTGGGTCCAGTAATATTTATTACCGGATCCAGTAATAAATATTACTGGTCCCAATAATAATGAGTATTGGTGCCAGTAATTACGATTACTGGATCCAGTAATCATGATTACTGGTTTCTGTTCATGATACTGGTCAAGGAATACAAATTTTCACAACCAACTTAGAAGGATTACTGGCCAAGGTAATCCAGTAGACATGTTTTCACTAGATGATTGTGGTCTGTTGATTATGGTTTAAATGATTGTAGATAATTATTGTAATCTTCTAACAATTCCTCTTTTTGTAGTCTAGTTTTTTTTGTTTTTGTTTTTGTTGGACCTCGAAGTCCATCCTCTGTAATTTTACTTTCATCAATGGAAAAGAAATTGTTTCTCTATATCTCATCTTGTACACCATTTATTTTAGCTTGTCTATGCTGTAAGAATGCTTGTGTTTGGGTCATTGTGACAAATTGATGGGGCTAGTAATTGGGATTACTTGCCCCAGTAATACTTATTACTGGGTCCAGTAATTAAGCTTACTGGGGCAAGTAATCCTAATTACTGGTGCCAGTAATTCCGTCTCATCATTTCGAGTAGCCAGTAATAAGGATTTCTGGAACAGTAATCATGATTACTGGTTTCTGTTCATGATTACTGGGTGAAGGAATCCAATTTTTCACAAGCAACTTGGAAGTATTACTGGCCACTGTTATCCAGTAGACATGTTTTCACAAGATGGTTTGGTTGTGATTGAAATCAGGAAGACGTATTATAATACTAATAATAATTTTCATTAAAAAAAAATAACAATGTGTTAAGAAAAAAAAAGAACTACGTTAAAAAAAATACAACATCAATTTTTATTTTTCTTCTTCTTCTTCTTCTTCTCTCTCTCCTCCGCCTCTACCATCTCACGGTTCCTCTTCGACATTTCCTCAAGCATCGCTCGCATCCTCCCGAGGCACTCTTCAACTTTTGCTGATTCAGCTTCAAAAGCCTTTCGCGTTTCATCAGCAAAAATAAGATTCTTAATGCACATCGCGGTGAAGTTGGATGGAGAGTTTGGAGGAGATGACGTGGATGGAGATTTTGGAGGAGTTGACGTGGATGGAGCAAATAAGTGAAAGTTGAAAAAAATCAAAAATTGAGATATTTGTGGATGTGGTGTTTTGCGAATGTCAAATCATGTTTATATAGTAGTCCCTTGGAATATAAAGGGGCTGTCACTTTGGATCACATGCGTGCATTAATTCCAATTGTTATAATGACGGCCGCAGCAACTTTGGAAACCGAATAGATGCATGCATGCTTTCCGAATTTCAAATTACTACACCAACTTTGGAAAGCGAAGAGATTACGTACTGGGGCCTTCTCCAATCCGGATTACTGGGCACAGTAATCCCAATTGCTGGAGAAGTCATGGATAATTACTGGCCCTAGTAATGGATAATTACTGTCACCAGTAATAGATTACTAATCCAGTAATCCATTACTGCATTAACAACTGGGATTACTGCCCTTGTTATCTTGTTCACTGGGCAAGCAACTTGGATTACTGGGGTCAGTAATCTGGATTACTGGACGTAGATATGGATTACTATAGCCAGTAATCTGGAATACTGGGGCAAGTAATCTGGAGTACTAGACCCAATAATTATAGAATTGCTTTCTTTCATATTGTAAAAATGGAAAATACCATGCAAGTAAACCACATAGGCATAGAAACAAATACAAACTGCGAACTAAAATTTCAATTTCACCCTCGATCATCTTCGTCTGATTTATAGGAACATATAGAACATCAATGGTAGGCATCATCATCATCATCATCATCTTGATCCTCCTCTTCATCTTTGTCCTCATCGCCGCTTAAGAGATCATTGTTATACCCTTCTACATCGTCTGAGTCGTAATCCTCGTCATAATCGTCATCCTCATCGGAGTCTTCATCATCGGGAATATCTATCCGCGGTACTGAACTGAAGTCGATATATAAAGTAGATATGGGAATACATATTGCATCAGGTTCTTGATAGGGTTTTTGTACTTCATACAGTGGAGTGGCGGTTGCGTCCCTTACAAGTGTGGTCTCACTATACGTACCCCTATGTGACACCAAGTGGACAACTTTCCATCCCTCACCAGCCGACGGATCATCTATATAGAATACTTGGCTTGCCGTCTTGGCAAGAATAAATGGAAGGTCGTCGTACCAACTAGTATTCGTGTTGATGGATAAAAGCCCACGGTCATACTTTGTGCTACCGGGAACATCAGGGTCGATGTTGTACCACTTACACATGAACAACACAACTGGCATGCCTTCCGCATATCTTAGTTCGACAACAGCCTGCAGAATCCCAAAATATGTGATGTCACCGGCCATTACCATCACTCCACTGTTCTGAGTCTTTCTGATCTAGTGTCTTTGATGACACACATACTTGACACCGTTTACGTCACACCGTGAATAAATGGTGCAACGCATAGGCTTAGATGCTAAAATCTGTACCTCCCTGTTATATTTAGGAGAACCTTTACTATGCAAATCGTGCATCTGCATAACAAAATATATGGAACATTAGTCAAATGCATGTGACGTAACAAGTCAGCTAAGGATGAATGTTTACCCATTTAGGGAAATGGTCAAGAAAAGACGCAATACGCTCCTCATCAGTCCCATTTGGAGTTAGATCAACAAACTGATCTCGGTGAATGTCTATATACCATTGTGCTTCGGTACAGTTCTCCACCACACACCAGTGAGCCGTCGCCATTTGTGCTCTCCTAAGGCCGACGGTCTTGATGCAGCCGCTTGGTTTCACGAGATCGGAAACAACTGAGATGTTCCACCGAGGTGCCTCTAGAATGATTTCATCACTCGCGTTAGGATCATCGAGATAGTTATTGATGTAAGTCACACACTCGTGCATGATGTTCCGCTCGGCAATACACCCCTTTGGGTAACGCTTGTTTCTGACATCTTTCTTGAGTTCACCGAGCTGCCTGTAAAATTGTATAGTTATATACTAGGGATATAGATAATTATAAACAATAAAAAATAATTCGTACCTTTTAGTGGAAAACATCCAGGTATAATGTACGGGACCAGTGAGCAGGACTTGTTCCGGTAGGTGGATGTAGAGATGGACCATGATGGTAAAGAAAGCTGGCCGAAATATTATCTCTAGCTTGCAGAGAATCATGACAATATCGCTCTGCATTTGGCAGACATCCGATTTCCTCAACTCTCGAGCGCATATCATCTTGAAGAATCTAGATAACTCTACCTGCGCGTCGGCAACGTGACTTCCCAAATATGGCCGGATGACCACCGGAAGAACACGCTGAAGCATGACATGGCAGTCGTGCGTCTTCAGTCCGTAGAACTTTCTATCAGAGACTTTGACCTTATTCTTTAGGCTTCCCGCATAACCTCTTGGATACTTAACATCAGCAATATAATCAAATACAACTCTCTGATCCCTAGGTCGAACTGTGTAATAGCCTGAGGTAGCAACACTTTGCCTGACGACCCTTTCTTCGCCCAGAGCTTGCTGCATATGCCCATCTTCTGTAGAGTTGCGCGAGATTGCATCATCCTTCGTCTTTCCATCAAGACTTAAAACAGTGCCGAAGACGTTGTCGCATACGTTTTTTTCGATGTGCATGACATCTAATGCATGTCTCACACTAGATGTAGTCCAGTAAGGCAGCTCCCAGAATATACTGACGTGAGTCCAACAGAGTCTCTTTTTAGGTGCCTGAAAATGTGGATGCAAACTCATTGAAACTTAATCGAAATTATAAACTCAGTACAACATCATGTATTAAGAGGCGTACCTGTTTGAAGTCGTTATGAGGATGCGTCGATTGAAGAGGGTATGAATGCTTAATGGTCGCTTCGTAAACCTGTCTTGTAGACATAATTAGTGGGGCACTTCTGAACTCTTGCTTACCATTAAACGCTGCCGGCTGCGTCCGATAGTGGTGATCTAAGGTTAGCCATCTACGCGCGCCTTGGTACGACATTCTTCCATTATTGTGCACTGCATCAATATCGTCCAAACATATGGGACATGCCTTGTACCCTTTCGTCTGAATGCCTCCCAACATCCCTAATCCTGGGCAGTCGCTTATGGTCTACATCACGACTGCCCTCATGTTGAATGCTTCTTCACCGTATCGATCCCAAGTCGGTACCCCCGTCTCCCACAACATTTTAAGCTCCTCGATCATTGGCCTCATAAACACATTGAGACACTTTCTCGAAGACTTGGGGCCGGATACAAGCATCACTAGCATGTTAAACTCCTTTTTCATACACAACGATGGAGGCAAATCATAAGGCATCATAATAACAGGCCAAGCGCTGTATGGCACGTCCGTAGTCCCATAAGGACTGAACCCGTCGGATGTTAGATCGAGGCGCACGTTTCTGAAGTCGGACGCAAATTGTGGATGTAACCTGAAAATGACGAAACAAAATTCAATACTAGAATATATAATAAATTATTAATTATTGTATATATACACAAATACAAACTCTAAACATATACTTCACCTGTCGAAATCCTTCCATGCTTTCCCATCCGCTAGGTGTCTCAGAAATTCAGGATCTTTTGCTGTTCTTTCGCCGTGCCACCGCATTTCCTTTGCAGTGCGTTCGGACATGTATAGACGCTTACCACTGCTTGTATCATCTTCTTCCCATCTAGACTCACCGCAAATGGGACATTGATCTAGATGTGCACCCTCTTTGTAAAACAAGAAGCAACCGTAGTAACAAGCGTGGATCACCTCATAACCCATGCCAATTTTCTTCAAGGTCTTCTTTGTAGCTGCGTATGAGTCCGGGTATTTGTTTCCATCGGGTAACAGATAATTCATTTCCGCAACCCACTTGTTGAAGGCCGTGTCCGTCATATTGCAACCCTGCTTCAACTGCAGCGCTCTAAGCACAAAGCACAACACAGTCACTTTACAACCCTCGTACAATGGAGTCATTGCTTCATCCAATAGACGCTGATATAACATCATATTTTCTTTAACAACTGGGTCCGCCTGAAATGTAGTGTCAACATCAGGGGGATTGTACGATTCATGGAATGGAAAAGCATCTTGCACGAACGCCACAGTTGAGTTACTACAATGATCGACACTGTTACTCGAAGAAGTCGTGTACTGTTGTTTTTCTCACACTTCACTGTGTAAGTACCATAAGGTATACAATGGCATTATACCATTACTTGTCAGGTGGGCGTATATGTCATCCAAGCTGAGCCGTGTGCCCATGTTGTAACACCGTTTGCAAGGACATGGATACAATCCCATCGCACTATTACCATTCTCTCGTACAAACGTGCAGAAATCCATTACCCCGAGAATGAATTGCGTTGAACCTCTTGAGCATTTCATCCAAGATTTATCCATTTTCACTGCCATATAACATATATATTTACACAATAAATATATATTTTTAGCAATAAACATATATTTTCAAATATAGAAATCTACAAATCTGTACTAAAATATTAGCATCCACTACTAATAATACGAACCAAGAGACAAATAATACGAACCAAGCATCAACAACTAATTTATACTAAAATAATATATTCAACAAAAAATATAGATTTTCTACACAAATCTCAACGTATTTTAAATAATTAATATATATTATCAAATCTACAAATTTATACTAAAATATTTGTCTCCACTATCAAAAATACTAACAAGCAGATCAAATAGGGGAAACAACTAACAACAAAATCATATATTCAACAACAAATACACATTTTCTACACAAATCTCAACATTTATATAAATACACAAATTACTTAAAAAATAATATTAATAAGAGATAAACTAACTAAAGATCAAAAAAACCTTTAACGAGGGGAATGTTGTTGATTTGTGGTTTCAAATTGCCAAAATCGCCCAAAAATCAGACCACAACCTTCAGATCCCGAAAATGGAGGACCTACGGCTACTTTATGTTTAAAAGACCTAGGCGACGTAAGTATGTATACTTACGTCGCCTAATAATAAGGTAATTCCTGGTGGACCACCACTTATATATAATGCTTGTGATCAATTGATTTTAGGCGACGTAGGTTATTTCTCACGTCGCCTAACTCATTCTTACACGACCAAAAATATACCTACGTCGCATAAGTTATTCTAGGCGACAAATGAAAACATTACGTCGTCTAAGATAATCTTAGGAGACGTATATATTTATATGTCACCTAAGTACAAATAGGGCAACGTAATATATTGAATACATCGCCCAATTTACCGACTGGTGTAGTGGTAGTTCAAGGGGTGACAGACTCCCGTCTCTCATTCAATTGCCCCCTACCCCCACCACTCATCTCCGTCCATGCAAATTGAATCTGAAATGTATCCATCTATATATATATATATAAATAGTATTAATAAATGCGGTTTTTTTCCCCTAATGAAATTATTTCACTGTTTATAATTTTGAATTCTTCAAGTGGGCACTCCTAGTTTGGTTAGATAAGTTTTAGTTCTCGGTATTAATGTGTTTTAATATAATGAGTCATGGTGTTGTAAAATAATTAAAAAATAAGAAGAAGAAGCTGCAGCAACAACAACTGCTTATTAACATAAACAAATGGGTCCCTACATGAACAGCTTAGATTTATTCCAATAGTTTTGTCTATTTATTTATTTTTAATTATCTATTTAACGCAAATACATAAAAGGGGGTACATAAAGAAATAAGAAAATCCAGCCAACCAGGTTTATTGTCTCATGCATTGCAGAACACTACGAGAAAATAAGGCTTTTACGGCATTTATTTTGCTGCACTATAAATAAATGCCGAGAAAAAAGTTTTTCCGGCACTTTTTAACAAAAAGCAGAGAATTTACGGCATTTCATAACAAATGCCGATAATTTGTGGCACTTTCCAATAAGTGCCGAAAATATTAATATTTTTTTCGGCATTTTTTACAAAATGCCAATAATTTATGGTATTTCAAAACAAATACCGCAAATTTACAGCGCTCTTCAACAAGTATGAACAATATTAATACTTTTCCTGACATTTTGTACAAAAAGTTTGAAGTTTATGCCATTCTATACAAGATCTAGTAAATTCTCAACATTTTTTAACAAATGTTAGCAATGTTAAACTGTAGGTAACCCAAAATTTTATTATATATGTGTGTATATCTTTGCACACCTTATGCGCCGGTTGTGCCGAAAAAGAAAAATAGTTCAAAATATTAATAATCTTGTTTATTTAAATCAAATTTTCAATTATATGTATTTGAATTAAATTAAAGTATAAATAATATACGCGAATAAATAAAAATTGTCATCAATTGAAATAATTAAAAAAAATCTAAAAAACTTAATCAACGAAGAACTTTATGTAAATTTCAGTATCTCTTTTTATGTAATGGTACCAATGGTTCATATTTCTATGTGGATGTATATTGTGTGTATATATAGAAATAAGTTATAAAAAGAAGAATTTACAATTTAGTAACAATTAAGTATTTTGGCACAGCAGTTAATGTCTATGAGATAGAGAATGCGTATGGTGAAACTTGGTGTTAGTCACGAGTTCGAGTCTCGCTAGAGACAAAACTTGGGGAATTTATTATTTTTGTTATTGTAGATTTCCCGGCATTTATATAAATGCCGCAAAAGAAGTTTTCTCAGCATTTTACACAAGTCCCGCTATAAATGCCGCTAATGTTCCCGGCATTTGTAAAAATGCCGAAAATCTTTTACGACGTTGGCTTTTAAGGTACTTAAACAAATGCCGAGAAAAATGCCGTAAAAGGTTTTAGCGGCATTTATACTACTTATAACGGCATTATACTAATGCCGAGAAAAGCCACTTTTTTTGTAGTGGAACAACATTATTTAATAGAAATCTTATCTCAGCCATGTGAATGAGAATTCGTCTGATTTGAATGGTCGAAATATGATTGAAAAACAATTATTTTTTATAAGAAGTTGAAAAAGGAGATAAGTAAATTAGTAAAATATTTTCAACTTTTTTTTTATAGAAAATTTTCTTACCCAATGGTTCAAAGAACTGGTTTCCACGAAAAATCGAAAAAGTAATAATCTCAATTTTCAACTTCTTATAAAAATTAATTATTTTTCAATCATTTTTTAACTTTACGATCAAATCAAACATACTTAGCAGCAATTTCTTGGAGGTAAGTGGCCAATTGTTGAGGTTGGGAGAGCATAAGCATATGATCAGAACCCGAGACCGTCTCAACTTCCTTTGGTGGAAACTTTGTTATATATTGCTGTTGTGTTGCAATAGGTATTGCTTGATCTTCTTCACTTATTATGTAAGCTCGATTAACCGATCCATAATTTGCTGAAGTGAGTGTAGTTTTCGAACGCGACGTTTCATCTCTATAAATAGGATACCACCTCGCTAAGCTCAAACAAAGTGTCAAATCCTGTTAAAAAAAATAAATTTGATCTCACTATGAATTTAATTATGCAAATACCAACTAAATTTAACAAACTAACGTGACAAGCATTGATAAACGCATAATATTGTCATGTCTAAGCTCCTTCCCGGAGTCGCTTGACGCGTTTGTTGCTTTAATTCTACCTAATTATCCACTTATCTCGAGATTAATGCCTTAGCGAGTGTTGTATCTAACGTGGCCCAAGTTGGTGTATATTTTGTAGTATTCCATGTTTTCGTAGGTTTGGGATACAATGGCATGACATGTGGTGATCAAGAGCAAGCCTAGTAGCTTGCAAATGTGCAGAGTGATAAGTTCCAGACCCATGATCGATCATGGGCAAAGCCATGATCGATCATGGCTTGCAAAATTTCTGGCAGAACACTTTCATGATCGATCATAGGCAAAGCCATGATCGATCATGGCTTCCAACTTACTAATTTCACACCCAAAATGGGCTATTTTGTGGTTCAAGCTATTTTAGATATTTGTTTAGATATTTTGCCCCTTTTTAATATATAATAGAATTCTTAGCTTCTAGGCTAATATATCTAGTTTTTAACACTTAGAAGATCTAGAGAGAAGGGAGAGCCATTTTGGTCATTGTTCTTCATTTCTCCATTGTAAGTTTTTGATTTGTAAGAATGATTTCTTCTTCTATAATATTTGTTCTTGCATCTATTATGGAGTAGTCTCCTACTAAGGTTACGGAGGTTGATTGCGATATGATTTTTGGTGATTAATGGCTCAATCCATGTTTAAAGTTTGATAAATGTTTGTGAATCCTTCGTTTCATCATTTCTTCCATTTTCAAGCTTTCTAGGTATTTTCATTTTAAGTTAAGACTTTATATGCCTTGTATATTTAGTTCTTGGTTGTTAATGAACATACAACATATTTATATGGTTCTAGAAAGCTTGTAGTCTCTTTCCCCCATCCATGGAGTTTTTCCCTTTTCATAGAATTTATGAATAGTTCTCAAAACTCCATAGATGGATTATAAGTTTGTTTAGCTTATCTTTGATTCATTTATTGATATGTTGAGTGCTTCTTACACTTTATGTGATACTTAGACTCTTTATTTTCTACCATATGTGATAAATGATGAGTTGACTAATTTATCCCATAAACTTCATTCCGTTTCATTGTTAGGATTCACTTTCTAATTTTCATTCTTTAAATCATGAGATTACCACACTTGCTTTATGTTAAATCTTTTTATGATGAGTTTTTCATATCTATCTCGGATTAGCTTCATCGGGAATGGGTTACCTTGCTTCACACCCGTAGCTAAGAGGTAGGAATGATAACCTCGTCTTTGGTGGAATGTTGTTTGTTTCTCTCTTGATATAGCTTCAATCCGGGAATGAGTCGCCTAGCGTCGCACCCTTTGCTATTGAGAGATACACTAACATTTCCCATATCTCGAGAAACCTTGTGTTGAAATCTTTGTATGAGCTAGTGATCACCGTCTCTCTTATATCGTAACTAACCTCCACCTACCTTAGTGCTTTCTTATTAATTTTCACAGCTGTTTTACATTTCCGTTGTTCTACAACCTTTTCAACTTACAAGAATCAGAAAACACTTTAATCCGTAATCCATTCCATCCCTTTTCGCTTATCCCTGTGGTTCGACACTCGAACTTCCGAGACTATGTTACAACTTGACGTGCCTGCACTTGGGCTACATCGAAGCGCGTTATTTAAGTTGTGTCAAGATTTTGGCGCCGTTGCCGGGACAAGGCAAAAGGCGGATTTCGGGTTTTGTATAAAACCATTCTTTGTGAGTATCTCTCCATTTAATTAATTTATTTTTCTCCCTTATTCTTGTTTGATTTTGTAGAGTTCCCAAGGAGCGATTCGAATCATTGTCCAAGCCCATGCAAGGGCGATTGTTCGTGGACATTCGAATTAGCCCCCCCATATCTCCAAGAATGGCAAATCAAGGCAGAGCGGAGGACCACGAGAGCGATAACGAAGGGGAAGCTGCCAACAATGTTCCTCCTGTTAGGACAATGAGGGACTATCTTCAACCGCCTCGGGCAACTTCCAATTCGTGCATCGTGCTTCCCACCGGCCAAGCCGGAGCTTTCTCTTTCAAACTGGGTATGCTTCAACATATCCCTTCTTTTCATGGTGTGGAGTCGGAAAACCCATACTTGTATTTGAAAGACTTTGAAGAAGTCTGCTCCACATTTCGTGAGGCAAATATTAACGAGGATGTCATGCATTTAAAACTCTTTCCTTTCTCTCTAAAAGACAAAGGAAAGATTTGGCTAAATACTCAAAGACCGCAATCAATTCGTTCTTGGCAAGAGCTTCAAGCGGAGTTTTTAAAAAAATTCTTTCCCGTCCATAGGACCAACGCTTTGAGAAGGGCGATATCTAATTTTTCGCCAAAAGAAAATGAAAGCTTTTATAAGTGTTGGGAAAGATACAAAGAACTTTTAAATGCATGCCCTCACCATGGTCACGAAACTTGGAGCCTTGTTAGTTTCTTCTACGAATCTCTCACCCCTGAAATGCGTACGTTTGTCGAGACCATGTGTAATGGTCAATTCTTGAGTAAGAATCCCGATGAGGCTTTATTATATTTTGATGAATTAGCGGAAGGTGCTCAAAATTGGAACACCTATTCCGAAGAACCCAAAGCTAAAACTCAAGGAAGGGGTGGGTTGTACCAAGTGTCCAATGAGGATGACATGAGTACGAGGTTATTCCAATTGTCTAAGAAAGTAGAGGCAATGGAAGCAAGTAAGCTTAAGGAGGTCAATGTAGTATCCTCGAGCCAGTTGTGTGTCATTTGCGAAAATTCAGGACACACTACCGAGGATTGCCCTACCATTCCCGCTTTTCGGGAAGTCCTAAAAAATCCCGCCCAAGTCAATGCTTTACACCAGTACAACCAAAACCGTAACCAAAACGATCCCTATTCTCAAAGGTACAATGAGGGATGGAATAATCACCCCAATTTCAGTTGGGGAGGAAATCAAAGTCAGAACCACAACCAATATCATCAGAACCAAAGGCAACAACAACCTCAAAACTCTTTTGTTCCACCGCAGAATCAAAATCCCAACCAAAACTTGGAAGCTTTGTTGAGATCATTTGTGGACAAAATGGATCGTGATGTGGGTGAGTTAAAAACTCAAATGTCTAAACTCACCACCGCCCTAGCTACCCAAGAGAAGGGAAAATTCCCCTCTCAACCTTTAGTTAATCCTAGAGGTCAAGTTCAAGTCATAGAGGGAGGAGAGTCTAGCACCAAGATAGAAGAACTCAAATCTATCACAATCCTGAGGAGTGGGAAGGAGGTAGATAAAACTATTGTTCCTAAAACCCCCAAGGTGGCGGACATGGTTGAGCCCACGAATGTTGAGAAAGTTGTGAGTGAAGAGAAGAAGATAGAGGAAGAGAGACCAGGAAAGGAGGATCTCGAAAAAATCAAAAATGGGATCAAAGTTCCATTTCCGGAGAGATTGAACCAACCGTCCAAATCTAATACCGAGATTTTGGATGTTTTTAGACAAGTGAAAATTAGCATTCCATTGCTTGACGCGGTCAAGCAAATACCTTCGTACGCTAAGTTCCTCAAAGACTTATGTACTACCAAACGAAGGTTGAATGTCAAGAAAAAGGCCTTTATGGCGGAGCAAGTGAGCTCCCTCATGCAAGGCACGAGAGCCCCCAAGTTCAAAGACCCCGGATGTCCCACAATTTCGTGTGTTATAGGAAATTGTAGCATAAAGAACGCATTGTTAGATTTGGGAGCAAGTGTTAATGTGCTCCCATATTCGGTTTATCAACAATTGGGGTTAGGTGAATTAAAACCCACGAGGGTTACGATTCAATTAGCGAATCGATCCGTTAAGATCCCAAGAGGGATAGTCGAGGATGTGCTTGTTCAAATTGACAAGTTTTATTTTTCGGTTGATTTTATCATCCTCGACATGCAACCCGTGTCGAATCCCGCTAAGGAGATTCCAGTTATCCTTGGGCGACCATTTCTTGCTACTTCTAACGCTATAATAAATTGCAAAAATGGAATTGTGAAGTTAGCATTTGGAAATATGACTCTAGAGCTAAACGTGTTCTCTTTGAGCAATCAAAGAGACGGCGATGATGATGAGGAAAGTGAACACGTGAACATGATAGAGTCATGTATCCAAGACCACTTTGTGGCAAATTTCGAATCGGAGTCAACAGAAGGTTATCTAACCACTTCCGATGAACCCGAGGATTGTATGCAAGTGTTTTCTTTGTCTGACAAACAGGTTGAATTCTCTGAGAAAGAAGAAAACACACAATCTCCTACCAAAAAGCTTGAAGGACAAATGGATCTCAAGCTATTGCCTAGCAACTTGAAGTATGCCTTTTTAGGAGCTTCAGACACTTACCCCGTCATCATTTCGTCCGATCTCTCGGATGACCAAGAGGTAAGATTGGTTAATTTGCTTGGTAAATACAAAAAAGCTTTTGGTTGGACACTTGCCGACCTCCAAGGAATAAGCCCTTTGATTTGTACACATAAAATTCACTTGGAGGATGGGGCAAAAACATCGAGGCAATTTCAACGCCGGTTGAATCCTAACATGCAAGAAGTGGTTAGGAACGAGGTGTTGAAATTGTTGGATGCAAAGATCATCTATCCAATATCGGATAGTAAATAGGTTAGTACAACTCAAGTGGTACCGAAAAAATCGGGTCTTACGGTAGTCAAGAACGAATCAAACGAGTTGATTCCGCAAAGAGTCACCACCGGGTGGCGAATGTGTATTGACTACCGTAAACTCAATGAGGCAACTCGTAAAGATCATTTCCCACTCCCCTTTTTAGACCAAACTCTAGAGAGGGTAGCGGGCCATGAATATTACTCGTTCCTCGATGGTTTTTCTGGGTACAATCAAATTGAGATTGACCTAGATGATCAAGAAAAAACCACCTTTACATGTCCTTTTGGCACCTTCGCTTATCGAAGAATGCCCTTTGGTCTATGTAATGCACCGGCCACTTTCCAACGGTGTATGCTAAGTATTTTTAGCGATATGGTGGAAAGGACTTTGGAAGTTTTTATGGATGACTTTACCGTCTATGGTAAGTCATTCGACAATTGCTTGACTAACCTGGAACAGGTATTGGGAAGATGCGTGGAAAAACAATTGGTATTGAATTGGGAGAAGTGCCATTTTATGGTTACTAAGGGAATTGTTTTGGGGCACATCATTTCGTCTGAGGGAATTGAAGTGGATAAAGCTAAAATCGACTTGATTGCTAAACTTCCTACGCCCAAGAATGTCAAAGATGTCCGATCATTTCTAGGACATGCCGGGTTTTATAGGAGGTTTATCAAGAATTTCAGTTCCATTTCCAAGCCAATGTGTAATCTACTTCTCAAGGATGCACCCTTTGAGTGGGATGCCAAGTGCGAGGAAGCCTTCGTCTCTCTGAAGCATATGCTCACTACTGCGCCGATTATGCAGGCACCGGATTAGAGCTTGCCTTTCGAGCTCATGTGCGACGCAAGTGACTATGCAGTAGGAGCGGTTCTTGGTCAACGGAAAGACAAGAAACCGGGTGTGATATACCATGCAAGTAGGACCTTGAATGATGCGCAAATGAATTATACCACGACAGAGAAAGAGCTTCTAGCAATTGTTTTCGCCTTGGACAAGTTTCGATCCTACTTGATAGGATCGCCCATTGTTATTTTCACGGATCACGCGGCATTGAAGTACCTATTCACAAAGAAAGATGCCAAGCCGCGGCTTTTGAGGTGGATACTCCTATTGCAAGAATTTCATTTGAGCATCAAGAACAAAAAGGGAGTCGAGAACGTGGTGGCCGATCATCTGTCTCGTCTCACTTTTACAAACAACATTGAAGAAAGCCCGATCCAAGATTCATTCCCGGATGAGCAACTGTTGGCAATCTCGACACTCCCATGGTATGCCGACATTGTAAACTATCTTGTAACCGACAAGATACCGAAAGCATGGGGCGCACAAGATAGAAAGAAGTTCTTGAGTGAAGTGAGGCGATTCTATTGGGATGAACCATACCTATGTGCGGATCAAATTATCCGGGGGTGCATTCCAGACCAAGAAGTAGAGAGAGTTCTGTCTTCCTGCCATTCTGAAGCTTGCGGAGGACATTTCTCATCAAAGAAGACAACCGCTAAGATTTTGCAAAGCGGACTTTACTGGCCGTCGCTCTTTAAGGACGCACAACGTTTTTGCAAGGCATGTCAAAGATGCCAGATGCTTGGAGGGATCTCTAAGAGGAACATGATGCCACTCAATCCAATCCTGATGATTGAAATCTTTGATTGCTGGGGCATCGACTTCATGGGACCGTTCCCATCCTCCTACGGTAACCTTTACATTTTAGTTGCCGTAGATTATGTTTCAAAATGGGTGGAAGCCCAAGCATGCAAGAAAAATGATCACAAAGTGGTGATCCGATTTCTGAAAGAACACATTCTTGCACGTTTTGGCACTCCCAATGCAATAATAAGCGATGGCGGTACTCACTTTTGCAACAGACCATTTCAATCATTAATGCAAAAGTATGGTGTAAACCATAAAGTATCGCTCGCTTATCACCCTCAGACTAACGGTCAAGCCGAGCTGGCAAATAGGGAGATCAAACAGATTCTAGAGAAAACGGTAAACCCGAACCGCAAGGATTGGTCGTTAAGACTGATCGATGCACTTTGGGCTTATCGTACTGCGTACAAAACAACTCTAGATATGTCTCCCTATCGTATGGTGTATGGAAAACCATGTCATTTGCCAGTAGAGTTGGAACACAAATCATACTGGGCAACTAAGATGGTTAATTGTAATTTCAAAAAAGCCGGGCTTGACCGTAAGTTGCAAATTGATGAAATCGAGGAATTGAGAAGAGATGCATATGATAATGCGAAGATAAGCAAGGAACGTGCCAAAATCTTTCATGATAAATCTATTTTAAGGAAAGAATTCAAACTTGGGCACAAAGTTCTTGTTTATGATACTCGTTTGCATATCTTCCCCGGGAAATTGAAGTCTCGTTGGACCGGCCCATACATTGTCCGTCATGTATTTCCTTTTGGGGCTGTGCAAGTTGAGGATCCCAAAACTGGCTATGTTTTCAAGGTGAATGGACAACGTCTAAAACCATTTTTGGAATTCCCAATTCAAGAGGAGTCCATCCCTCTCGAAGACCCGACTTATGCCTAACAAGCATAGGTCGATTTTGTAAATAATATTTTTTGTAGTATTTGTGAGTTTCAGGAATTTGTTTCGAAGTTCGGGCGAAATCGGATCTAAATGGACTAAGTTGGGGGGAGTGAAAAGGTGTTTCAAGTGAAGAAATTTCATGGGCAAATGTTTGTTGAAGGCATGATTGATCATGGGCAAAGCCATGATCGATCATGGGATCGAATTTTGGTGGCAGAGGACTTTCATGATCGATCATGGGCAAAGCCATGATCGATCATGGTGAACATTTTTCTGCGGCAGTGCACTACCATGATCGATCATGGGCAAAGCCATGATCGATCATGGTCCCAATTAAAATAGAGCAACCGTTTCTTTTTGGCCAAAATCGTGCCCCATCTTCTCTCTAACTCCCATTTCTCTCCATCTCCCTTCTCCAAACCTTTATTCATCATCAAATCAAACCCTCCCCTAGCCTTTCCACCTCCATAAACCCTCAATTTCACCCCCAAACTCCACACCCATCTATCATCAACACCTCTTTCTCTCTCTAAAACCCCAAACCCCCAATTTCGAGCCCTATTCCCCAAAATTTCGAAAATTCTCTCTATTTCTCCCTTCTCCCCACATCAATGGCTGCCATTGCTCCAGTTAACAAGCCAGAAGAGCTTCAAGCCGCGAGGGGTGGGTACCGTGGGTTTCGTAGCCGTCAGGAGTACGATTGGTGGAGTTATGCTTTCAGGAACCGGGCTGTGATGATCGAGAGGCTCGTCATTATTGGTGCTTTAGATGATTTCCCGCAAAAGGGAGCATTCGAGCGACACAAGGGGTGGGTGCAATATTTGCGACAAATAGGTAACCAATGCAATCTCACTCTATGTCGTGAATTCGTTGCAAGCTTGGTGCGTGTGCCCAATGCTGCTTATGCTTATGTTGCCCACGTGCGTGGGAGGACTATACTGTTCAACCTCGAGGTAGTTAGTCGAGTGACGGGGATTCCGGCAATGCCGGATGGTAGCTATGAACTCCCACACTCAGCCCGAATTGTATATCCTACGGATGACGAGTTGGCTACATTCTTAGCCGGTCGCCCAATGACTTGGATTGGCTCCCAATTTGATAGGAATAATTTAGCACCACAATTTAGGACACTGTGGCTTGTCGTAGCCAATGCGATAGACCCCACCTCGCACATTCAACATTTATATCCTTATCATGCATATGTGCTATATGTCATCGCCCGCAATAGGCCATGTTGCCTAGTTCGCTACATTATGCGTAAGATCATGAAAGTCTACGACACAGTGGCCCATAACGAAACAATCAAGTTTGGTGTGCTTTTGACCCGCATTTTCTTGGAAGCGGGTGTCCAAGAACGGGACGCCGATGTCAGAAAGATCCAGCGGGCCCCGATAAACTGGTCCACCCAAGCTAGAGCCGCCGGCCAACTCAGAAACAGGCCGAGTTCTTCGGCCGCACCTCCTCCAGTTGAGTCCGAGGAAGAAGCACCAGAAGAGGCAGGAACCGACGCTCCGGGTCCTTCGAGGAGAAAAAGAAGAGCAAGTACGGGGCCGGTGGACGATAACATGGAGTTTTTGAGAGAACAATTCGAGCAAATGAATGCCATGATGCACGCGGGGTTTGATGCTCTCAACACTAGGGTGGACGATATGCTGGTCCGCCAAGATCATATGGAGGCGGAGATTGCCTCTAGGGTGGAAGTTCATATGGCGGCTCAACAGGAGTTCATACGCCGTCAATTCGAGGAGTTCTACAGTTGATTTCCCCCACCCCCACCCCCTGAGATGTGATGATGATGTGATAGCCTGAAAAACTCTTTAATTAACTATATTTATGCTTAGTTGTATTTTATTTCTTTTGGGTTGTATTAGAATTTAGACTTGATGTTAACATTAGAACTTAGTTTTAATGGTTGAATGTTATGGTTTTTGCTTTTGAATTCTAATTCTAACCCGTTTTGTGAAAAGTGGTTGTTTATCTCTTATTTTTGTCTCATGGAAAGCAAAGCCAAAGTAACCCTTCCGTGCAATTTTATTGTTCTCTTTCCATTGAGGGCAATGTTTCTTTCAAGTTGAGGGGGGTACGTTATTTTGTGTTTATTTTGTTTTGGCTTGCTATTGTTTATTTCCATGAGTAGAAGAGATGTGTTCAATTTTTTTTGAGAAGTTTGAAAATTGATGATTGATTGATTGATATTTTGTTCGGTGAAGACTATTGTTTCATTAGCTTTTGGCTTGAATTCTTTGATCTAGATAGGAATTTGAATGATAAATTAAATTGCCTTGCTCCACTTAGTCTCATATCCCGTTATATGCCCCTATTCCACATGCTAGATTACTTCGGTTGTTTCCAATTCGGTAATAACACTTAGATTTATTTTCATTGAGAGAAGAGAAATTTTTGTCCAAAAATGATGGAAGCTCTTTCGAAAAGATCCTCCAATGAGAGGACAAAAGCATAGCACTTTGATAACTTGGATGACTTTTATCCTAATATTGACTTAAAGCTTCACTTGACTAAATCTTAAGTCTCTTTGTCTAATATTACGGATGGGTAAAGGTTACCATATGGGAAAGGGTGAATAGCTTCCTTTGAGCTCCAATGAATGAGTAGTATTATGAAAATATTGATAAGTGAGACCGCTGCCCCCTATGGAGATGAAAACCGCCCTGATATAATTTGGCGAAATTTCCAAGTAAAAGATAAAGAAAGTGCTTAGAATCGACAAATCTTTGAGCTTTTATTTTTGAAAAAGTTCTCTCTTCCTTCTTGAATGATTATGATTCTTTGTGTTTATATTGAAGTGTTTGAATCGAAGTCTAGTATGTGAGCATTGGAGAATATGGGATTGTGTTCTAAAGGAGATAGGCGAATTAGATGATCATTCAAAAGTCCGTCGTTCTGGAAATTGATAGTAATGCCTCTTGCTTTGCAAATTGAAACTTGAATCTTCATTCTCATCATTCATCATGATCAAACTCCTAATGTTTGTAGGTATCATTTCTGAAAACCTTTACGAGATGCAACTCGTCTTCTTTGGGAACTTAGAAGTTAACAACTTTTTGTATAACGTAGTGCTTTTGTAATTATTATATTTTTGTCTTGCTAAGGGACTAGCAAGAGATAAGTTGAGGGGAGTTGATAAACGCATAATATTGTCATGTCTAAGCTCCTTCCCGGAGTCGCTTGACGCGTTTGTTGCTTTAATTCTACCTAATTATCCACTTATCTCAAGATTAATGCCTTAGCGAGTGTTGTATCTAACGTGGCCCAAGTTGGTGTATATTTTGTAGTATTCCATGTTTTCGTAGGTTTGGGATACAATGGCATGGCATGTGGTGATCAAGAGCAAGCCTAGTAGCTTGCAAATGTGCTGAGTGACAAGTTTCAGACCCATGATCGATCATGGCTTGCAAAATTTCTGGCAGAACACTTTCATGATCGATCATAGGCAAAGCCATGATCGATCATGGCTTCCAACTTACTCATTTCACACCCAAAATGGGCTATTTTGTGGTTCAAGCTATTTTAGATATTTGTTTAGATATTTTGCCCCTTTTTAATATATAATAGAATTCTTAGCTTCTAGGCTAATATATCTAGTTTTTAACACTTAGAAGATCTAGAGAGAAGGGAGAGCCATTTTGTTCATTGTTCTTCATTTCTCCATTGTAAGTTTTTGATTTGTAAGAATGATTTCTTCTTCTATAATATTTGTTCTTGCATCTATTATGGAGTAGTCTCCTACTAAGGTTACGGAGGTTGATTGCGATATGATTTTTGGTGATTAATGGCTCAATCCATGTTTAAAGTTTGATAAATGTTTGTGAATCCTTCGTTTCATCATTTCTTCCATTTTCAAGCTTTCTAGGTATTTTCATTTTAAGTTAAGACTTTATATGCCTTGTATATTTAGTTCTTGTTGTTAATGAACATACAACATATTTATATGGTTCTAGAAAGCTTGTAGTCTCTTTCCCCCATCCATGGAGTTTTTCCCTCTTCATAGAATTTATGAATAGTTCTCAAAACTCCATAGATGGATTATAAATTTGTTTAGCTTATCTTTGATTCATTTATTGATATGTTGAGTGCTTCTTACACTTTATGTGATACTTAGACTCTTTATTTTCTACCATATGTGATAAATGATGAGTTGACTAATTTATCCCATAAACTTCATTCCGTTTCATTGTTAGGATTCACTTTCTAATTTTCATTCTTTAAATCATGAGATTACCACACTTGCTTTATGTTAAATCTTTTTATGATGAGTTTGCCATATCTATCTCGGATTAGCTTCATCGGAAATGGGTTGCCTTGCTTCACACCCGTAGCTAAGAGGTAGGAATGATAACCTCGTCTTTGGTGGAATGTTGTTTGTTTCTCTCTTGATATAGTTTCAATCCGGGAATGAGTCGCCTAGCGTCGCACCCTTTGCTATTGAGAGATACACCAACATTTCCCATATCTCGAGAAACCTTGTGTTGAAATCTTTGTATGAGCTAGTGATCACCATCTCTCTTATATCGTAACTAACCTCCACCTACCTTAGTGCTTTCTTATTAATTTTCACAACTGTTTTACATTTCCATTGTTCTACAACCTTTTCAACTTACAAGAATCAGAAAACACTTTAATCCGTAATCCATTCCATCCCTTTTCACTTATCCCTGTGGTTCGACACTCGGACTTCCGAGACTATATTACAACTTGACGTGCCTGCACTTGGGCTACATCGAAGCGCGTTATTTAAGTTGCGTCAAGGATAGACTTATTAGTAATTTTCTTATGGCCCCCAACCATAATACATATTTATCATATTAGTTTGGGTCGTTATTTTTGGCGGAGGTATGTAAGTTGTACGCACTATTATATTTAGCATTTTGTTTCATTCTGGGGGTGGGCTACAGCCCACATTGAACCCCCTACCCCGCCACCCTTACCCACACCCACCTAGATCCACCCGTGTGCTTGTACACAAAATAATCTCATTTGTCCAAAAAATTAATTAGACAAATGTATAACAAAGTTTTTGATGAGTCGCTGCCTTCATCCCCGGTCTTTAGTGGTAGTGCCAAGAGTTAAGTATAACTCAAGTTAATAACATATAATTATAAATTGAAATTGAAAGAATAATTAAAAAGCGATGATAATGTCAATTGCATAAAAAGTTTGCAATATATTCTCGTAGAAGAGTTTATCAACTACTTATTAGGTGACCATATAATTAAGTTCCTTTTTGAAAAGAAAAATGCATCAGTTAGAATATATGTTAAATACGTATAAATAAAAATTGCATAAAAAGGGCTTGCAATACAGGGCGTGGCCTTTACTAGGGGCTATTAGTCCCTGTTTTTTTCTTTTCCTTCGTAACCGAAAAAATAAAATAAAAATTGACTGCCAATTCGGAAGGAATGAGTGAAGGACTTTTTTTAATTGAGAGGACAAATTAAAACTAAACCTATAGTTCAAGGGCCAGTTGCATAATTTTCTCAAAAACCTTTCCATAAAAATTAAAAGTTACTACCCTATTTTTGCTTAATCTTTGAAATATAATAAATTAAGACCCGGTCCTTGTTTTGAAGCATTTTGAGGATGCGATCTCCTATTTTTTTGAAGGAGGCGGTCCCTCAAGCATCACATCTGCCTTTGGCATAGGTACCGTAATTTATTTGTAATTTTTCAATCACAAGTATAATACATGTGCCAAAGGCAGATACGGTACCCGAGGGATCGTGACCTAAAAAAAAAGGTTAGTGAACTACATCTTAATTCTTTTTAAATAAAGACCGAATTCTAAATTCTCTTTGAAATAAGACCTTATGATGGAAATTGCCAATCCTTTTGGAAAAATAAACATAGAAGTTCAATTTCGAATTAAGAACAAGGGATAACGTTAAAAACCCTAAAAATAATAATATAAAGCTAGGGCGGTGATATTTATACCCCCAAATGTGTCACGAACACCTCCCTCTAGAATTTAACTAAAAACACATCACCCCCCCCCCCCCCCCCCTTTTATTTATCACACATTTACACACTCAGCACTCCAATGCCTCATGTTAGCTGAGTGCTTAGCAACACACTTTCCCTATTTGAGCTGAGTTTATGTGAGTGCACTTATCTCTCATTAGGCAGGCCTTATTTGGAAAACACTAAAGTACACTCAGCATTAATTCCATTGCTTGATGTTAAGCAAGTTCTTACCAATAAATTATTCCCAAGTTGGCCAAGTGTATATGATTGCACTCAACTTTCACTAGGCGGGCCTTATTTGGATAATAAGGGTGTTAGTGATAATAAATTTACCTTAGGGGAGAGTTCGTGACAAGGGAATGTTTGTGACAAATATGGGGCTATCACCCGCCCTAAAGTTATCTTTTGCAATATCGATTGGGGTTCTGATTATTACTAAGTACTAATTATTTATCTTGTGCACATGATCGATTCTTGTGCAACTTGTATTTAAATAATTTATAGAACAAAGATAAAAGAGTACTAAGTATTTGAAGTGTAATGTAGATGTTAACTTTATTATCTTTATAAGAGTTCAATAAATTATTAAATAATAACTTGAGCTAACTATTTTGTGTGAGAATTCAAATTGTGACAGAAAAGTCACGTTAAAAACTACGTTGTAATATTTTTAGACTAACCTTTGTCCAAGGCCGGACTCAATATTTTTGTTTGTAAGCAATTCATGAATCATTGCAGAGTGTGATAATGTCAGCGCTTCATTAGATTATTTAATTCGTTGATTAATAGGTTGGTATTAGCATTATAAGACAACTGCAAGCCTATTCTATTACAATATGAAATAATGTTTTTTGGCATGGACTACCCTAGCAGGTTCGGGACTTGATCCACCCTAGCTTACTTTTTGGGACGTGATCAATGCTACATTTGTCAAGCTCATAATTTAATTGTTTATATCAAATGTATTAATATATTAAATATTTTTAAAACGTATAATTTATTAATGCACCTTGTATAAATAACTGACTGATAAAACGAAAATAATATCTTTATCCTTACAACCATACCTCAGGAGGGGAAAGTTGATACAATGTGGTTGCCAAGTAGTTTGGACCAACATAAATGGCAGTTGCAGCCCCACTTGAATCAAATGTAAATTTTCTATCCCCAAAAGATGGAATATCGGAGAAATACTGCGTCCACCAAAACAAAACAATCATTATTGAAGAAATGAATATTTTCTAAACTATAATTATATTTCGTGCACACATGCGATGCGCTTTAATTAATATAAATAATTAAAGAGAGAAATTTAAATTAAAAATATTATGTTGTTAGCCTGAGAGTTGTAGTATCTTGCCTATCAACAATGGTTCAATTCATGTTGTGTATATTAAATAATAAAACCCTTTTGTGAATTAAAAGTCTACAAGGACAAATTTGAATAACCAAAAATCTGACATGACTACAATAACCCGAGTTAACTTCCTGCTTCATATAATATATAGTAGACAATAATAAGAGGTGTTAACTTGTATTTTGTCAAACAGAAGATGCTCAAAATATTAAGTAATATTTCTTCCTCACCGGTAATTACCCATGACAAGTACTTCTTTATAGTACGTGAAGATTGCATCTATTGTCAAGATAATTATGACTTTCACGAAGCGTAGTATTATGTGATGGGTCATATTGGCATGTGCCCTAAGGGCACATGTTACACACCTATAAAAAGAAATAAATAAATTATAACGTTTATGAATTAAATTAGGCACAAATTCTCATGCAAAATGTTATTCTTTCCGTTTATAGTAATATTAACACGTGCCCCAAGGGCAGTGGCGAAGCCAGGAATTATGTCAATGGGGGGCGAAATTTGGTCTTAAATCAACACACACTAAATCATATTTAAAGTCATAAAATTTGAACGCAAACATAATAGTATTAATAATAATAGTTCATACAATTCAAATAACAAATGCGAACAATTATGCAATTAAAAAAGAAACACAATACACAATAATATTCAACAATTATAAATTCAATAATTAATAAATAGTTCAAGATATACACTAAATATTCAACAATTAATCAATAATATAACTAACATAATATTCAACAATTATAAATTCAAAACTAAATAACTAAATATTCAATAATTAATAAATAGTTCAAGATATACGCAAAATATTCAACAATTAATCAATAATATAACTAACATAATATTCAACAATTATAAATTCAAAACTAGATAACTAAATATTCAATAATTAATAAATAGTTCAAGTCTTCAAGATATATACTTAATATTATACAATATTGCAATTAATAAAGTAACACAACTAATATTATACAAGTATTCAAGAAATAATAAAATCCCTAATTTTTAAAAATAGATCCGAAAATATACCTATGAAATGGAAGAAGTCGTGGCCGGCGAAGGAGAAAGAGATGGTGGTGGCTCAGTGGTAATGAAGAACTGGTGTTAATAAATGGTGTAGTAATGGACTAATGGTGGAAAAAAAAAAAGAAGCAGCAGCTGTGTGTGTGGGCTACGCAGAGGAGAAAGAGAATGGGTTAATTGTTAGGTTTTTCTTTTTCAGTTTGCTATTTACAAATCATTCCTAAAGTTTTGGTACCTTATAATTATGGCCCCTCAAGTTTATTTTTATGCATCTAAGTCCCTAAAAAAAAAATTTTTAAAAAAAAAAAACAAACCAAGGGGGGCGCCTGCCCCTACATACCTTCAACCCTGCCTAAGGGCACAAGTTATCATTTTCCTTACGCGAAAAGGTTTACCATTTATTTTTAAAATTACTAATGAGTTAGATCTTTCTTATATGATAACACAACCAACCTCTCACAAGAATGGAACTAATTTGGGCAGCGAAAATTTTATGTTGTCTTTCAAGGACTATAATAAACATAAACTAATTTAAATTAATTCTCGTCCTTTTAAAAAGGACAGATCTGAGGCACATCGAGAGAGTATATTCATTCAATGAAATTTAATGTTGCGCTCGTAACGAAAGAGAGAGGGGTAAACATTTCAAAATCAAATACATACATATATACCTGTTGATTGAGTTGAAGAAGATCAAAATTATCGGGTGTGGGCAAAACAGCAGTACAAAAAATTGCAACAGCAACTTTTGTAGCGAACTCCTCCATAGCAACACAAGTGTTTACCCCTTCCATGCTGTGGCACACGAGAACCACCTTCTCATTCGACTGTAGAGATTCGAAGACGTCCGTGAGCGGCTGTTGATAGCCGGAGTATGTGGGAATTCCGGCAATTGCTTCCGGTAATCCCCAATGCGCCAAGATCCACCGCAGTTACGGTGTGGCCAGCAGACTCTAGTATATTCGCCACCTTGTACCAGCACCATCCTCCTGAAAGAGATATGTCCTAGGACTATTCATAGATTATGATTTGTACTTGGATATCTTATGCTTATTTTTATTAATAAAGTTTATTTATTTTACTTTATAATCTCTTGTAAATAATATTTATTAATACTAGTTCATCAAGTACGTGACTAGATTGTGGGATGCTAGTAATGTAATAATAATATTGTTTAGATGTCCCTAATCATGTATCAATAACCTAGGATCACATTGATATAATGATTAGAGTATGGGTCAGCTGATGACTATGTTCCACAAGTCATGGATATGGAGATATCAAGCTGAACATACTGATACTTGTTAGGGAACAAAGTATTGGACTGACCCGCTTTGGGGACACTGCGAGGAGTGTTACATAATGTCATCAGTGATGTTCCCCATTTGTGATATCGTATTATCCTCAGACCTGAGATCGCCATGGTTACCAACATAGGGATTAGCATGTCAGGCATTATCAAACGTTGCTCTTGACCGAGTAATTATAAAGATGATGACCGAGCATACTATGAACTATGTAGAGGTATGTGGTTGATCAAGATGGGATTTGTCACTCTCATATATTGAGAGAGATATCGTTGGGCCCCTTGATAAGTGTAATTAATATTTGCATGGCCATGCACAAATGAGATGTCATTTGTTTTGGATTAATTATACTTAGAGATCAAGAAATAAAGATTGAACTATACAAGAATGACACTTGCCTAGTCTTGTGTTCAATCTAGATATCGATTGACAAAAAGGAGTTAATGTGTGAAATATCAATTTAAGGTTGTGTCGTTTTTGACCTTTATACCCTTTGGATAATAGTAATGTTTTACTAGAAACCGCTTACTGTTCGTATAATAAAACGGGTTTTAATTGTACGGCCAAAGAGTGTAAAACCTACAGGGTCGCACACCAAAACGAGTTGGATCAAAACGAATTAAAACGGGCCAAGTTGGACTTGGGCCCAGTTCGTTTGTTGCTTAGGGTTCTCACTAGGGTTCCCTTATAAAAGGGAACCTTTGTTCTTCTTGGCCGTCAATGAAATTGAGAGAGGCAAGAAAATTCGAAATAGCAGAGAGAACCCTAGAGGGCGCTAGTACACCAAGCAAGATCTCATCTCGTTCGTGTGTGCATACCGTAGAGGCGTCGTGTTTTCTACGCTAAGGACGACAACAACAGAAGGATCAGATCCATCCTGTTCGTTTCATTGACATCAAATCTCGATTAAGGTATGTCATCTGTCGATTTTATTGAACTGCATAGATCATAGGATTCAATGATTAGTGCGTAAATTAGTGTATGCGATGCATGATTACTGCCCTAATTTCCTAACAGTGGTATCAGAGGAAGGTTATTGCTGTTCTTTAATTTCGATCATGATTATAATCGTTTTATAACTTGAAGATCTGTTCTCGTTTAAAATTTCGATTAATTTCATATTCGGATTTTAGTATCATGCTAGGTTTTAGTAATATCGATTAATGGGTTAATCGTTTTCTGTAGCATGTTTCTGTTTTCGTTAATCAGTTTACATATACGATATGTCCCTTTATAATCTGATTAATAGAGATCTGATATGTCAAAAACGTGATTATTGTATGACTGTTATCGACATGTTCATGATTCTGTTAAGTCGTTTTTGATTAGGGTTCATCATATGCTGTTGTGATTTTAATTCCGCAATTATCATGTTTAGCGTTTTTCAGAATCGTTCGTTTAGGGTTTACGCAATCTGATAGACTTGATGAGATCACGGCTATCGGGTTCGTTCACGTTGATTTGATTAACGAGATAGGGCAGATTAATGTGATTAGTCTAGACGAATCTGTCTGATAAGATCAGACACGTTTCTGGAGGAAATAATTTGAAATCGTTCAAATTTTCCACGGTGGCAGAAGTATGATTCTCTTGCAGGTCATACACCGAGCCCGCTGACCGGCCAGCGGGACCGCCGCCGGGGTGTCCACCCCCCGGACCCCGGTTGGGGCGCTGCCCCAAACCCCGCGGGGGCGCTGCCCCTCGACCCCGTTGGGGCGCTGCCCCAAACCCCGCGGGGGCGTTGCTCCTCGACCCCTAATTGTTTATTTAATAATTGATTAAATTTATGTTTCCTTTTATGAGTATGCAATGTGTTGTGTTATGGGATAATACTAACTTGCAGGGTTATTATTTATAGTGATATAGTATGGCCAAACTAAATACGGCCTGCGTGTCGTCTTGTTTTTATTGTAATATATAAATACGGCCTGCGTGTCGTTTTTTTTTTTGTTTTGCAATGTAATTTCAATTACTAGTTTCAATTACTAGTCTCTTGTATTAGGATGTACAATTGATTGTATAATTACCTCGCATAGAAGATGGAGGATCCCTCATCACAAGAGAAGATAGCCAAGAACTTTGGAATGTCCAAAGCTACAAAGGATGGGAGAGCATAGTTAATTAGTAGCTTTATTTCTCTGGCCATACTATATCACATATTTTTGGTTGATGCATGTTTAAATATTCTGTTGTATTATTGTGAGACTGCATATTTATGTCCCTAGAACAAATGAAATTATTTGTGCCTTTCCAATACTGATAACTATTAATTTTATGATTATTTTAGAAGACGCCTGCCAAAACGGGGTTATCTTAAATCATCATAAATTAATAGTATGGAAGTCGGACATCCATAAATCAGAAAAGTGTTGGTTTGATTTCACGGGCCATCAAAACGGTTTTGGGCCTTGAGGCAAAGTGTTGAGAAGCCGAAACATAAGATGTAAAACTCAACAAACCAAGAATTACATAGGATGTAATTAACAAATGTTGCTTACCTAATTAACAAAGTTTAAGTGAAAAGCCAAAGCTTTCTTAATACCTTGTGTAATATGGATCTTGGACCTACTATGTCCTATTGGGACAATTGTGTGTAAGACATAGTAGGAATTTTTTATAAATAAGCATATTAAATGTTTGCATATGTTATTTTGCTGTAGATAGATGACGAACCATAACACAACCGCTTTTTCGTTGCGATCTGTCCTTGAGAAGAAAAAACTAAATACAACCAACTTCCTAGACTGGTTTAGGAATCTGAGAATTGTTCTCAAACAGGAGAGGAAAGATTATGTCCTCGAAAATGCTATTCCTGAAGAACCAGCAGCTAATGCTCCTCGTGCACAGAAAGATGCATATCAGAAGCATCTGAATGATGATTTAGATGTTTCATGTCTCATGCTTGCTAGCATGAATGCTGATCTGCAGAAGCAGTTTGAAAACATGAATGCATTCGACATGGTTAAGGAACTAAAGAGTTTGTTTCAGGAACAAGCTCGAGTCGAACGCTTCGAGACTACTAAGTCTTTGTTTTCTTGCAAGCTTCCTGAGGGAGGCTCAGTTAGTCCTCATGTACTCAAAATGATTGGGTACATTGATCACCTAGAAAGGTTGGGGACAACTATTAGCCAAGAGCTGGCCACTGATGTCATTCTCCAGTCGCTGCCTGAGTCATATGATGGTTTCATTATGAACTTCAATATGCACAGCTTGGAGAAGACATTAACTGAGATGCATGGGATGCTGAAAACAGCTGAGCAGAATATTGTTAAGAAAGGTAAGAATAATGTTCTGATGGTTCAAAAGGGAAAGGGTTTCAAGAAGGGTGGAAATGGCAAAGGAAAGTCCAATGCCAAAGGCAAAGGTAAAGCTCCAGTTAAGAACTGGAAGAACAAGAAGCAAGATTCTGAGCCCAAGCCTAATCCACAAGCTGAAATGATATGTTTTCACTGCAATGAAAAGGGTCATTGGAAGAGAAACTGCAAGAAATACCTTGACGACAAAAAGAAGGGACTAGCCCCTTCGTCTTCAGGTACTTACGTTATAGAAGTAAATGTTACTTCAGCTTCTTCTACTTCTTGGGTATTAGATACTGGTAGTGCATCTCACATTTGTGCAAATGTACAGGGACTCAAAAGGAGTAGGAAGCTGGCTAAAGGAGAAGTGGACCTACGCGTTGGAAATCGAGCAAAAGTTGCCGCTCTAGCTGTAGGAACATTTGAGATTCTTTTGCCTTCAGGATTAATTTTAGAATTAAATAATTGTTACTATGTGCCTGCTTTTAGCAGAAACATTATTTCTATTTCTTTGTTAGACGAAGAAGGTTTTGAATTCAATTTTAAGGACAAACGTTGTTCATTTTCTTTGAATAATATGCAATATGGTATTGGACAATTATTGGATGGTCTTTATATTCTAAATCTTGAAATACCTGTTTATAACGTAAATAACAAGAGAATCAAGTCTGATGATTCGAATCCTACTTATTTATGGCATTGTCGTTTAGGCCATATAAATGAGAAACGCATGTTGAAGCTCCATAAAGATGGTCTTCTAAATTCATTTGATTTTCAGTCTTTTGAACGATGTGAATCTTGTTTACTGGGAAAGATGACCAAGAGCCCTTTCAATGGAAACAATGATAGGGCAAGTGATCTTTTGGCCCTCATTCATACTGATGTATGTGGACCACTAAACACAACTGCCAGAGGAGGATATCAGTACTTCATCACATTTACTGATGATTTCAGTAGGTATGGTTATGTTTACTTGATAAAACATAAATCGGAATCTTTTGAAAAGTTCAAAGAATTTCAAAATGAGGTACAAAATCAACTTGGCAAGACTATTAAAGCTCTTCGATCAGATCGAGGAGGAGAATACTTAAGCCAAGAATTCATTGATCATCTTAAGAGTTGTGGAATTGTTTCACAACTTACTCCACCAGGAACACCACAATGGAATGGTGTATCTGAAAGGAGAAACCGAACACTGTTAGACATGGTTCGATCAATGATGAGTCAGACATCTCTTCCAATATCATTTTGGGGATATGCTCTTGAAACCGCAGCGTTCACACTAAATAGATCTCCATCTAAGGCTGTAGAAAAGACACCTTACGAGTTATGGACTGGAAAGGTTCCAAGTCTGTCTTTTCTAAAGATTTGGGGTTGTGACGTTTTCGTCAGACGACTAATCACAACTAAATTGGAACCCAAATCTGATAAATGCTTCTTCGTAGGATATCCTAAGGAAACAAAAGGATATTATTTTTATAATCCAACTGAGAACAAAGTGTTTGTAGCTCGGAATGGAGTTTTCTTAGAAAGAGAGTTTCTTTCCAAAGAAAACAGTGGGAGCACTATACATCTAGAAGAAATTCGAGATGATAGTAATCTTAATGAAGAGCCTCAACAAAGTATGCAAATAGTTGCAGAAACTCCTGAAGAAGTTACAGTCTTACGAAGGTCAAGTAGGCCACGTCGCGAACCTGAGAGATTATCACTTTTCGTCTCAGATGAGCAAGACATAGTGTTGTTAGACAACAATGAGCCCTCGACTTTCAAAGAAGCAATGGAGAGCTCTAGTTCCGAGAAATGGCTAGAAGCCATGAAATCCGAAATGAAATCCATGGATGACAATCAAGTATGGGACTTGGTTGACATGCCAAATGGCTGTAGAGCCATAGGTTGCAAATGGGTTTTCAAAATCAAGATTGATAAAGATGGCAAGATCGATGTCTATAAAGCTCGATTGGTTGCAAAAGGATATCGACAAATCCATGGTATTGACTATGATGAATCCTTTTCGCCAGTTGCCATGTTTAAATCAATCCGGATCCTTTTAAGCATTGCCGCATATTATGACTATGAAATATGGCAAATGGATGTCAAAACTGCTTTCCTTAATGGATACCTAGAAGAGGATGTGTACATGACACAACCTGAAGGTTTTGTTGATCCAAGAAATGCTAACAAGGTATGCAAGCTTAAGAGATCCATATATGGTCTTAAGCAAGCATCTCGGAGCTGGAATCTTCGTTTCGATGAAACTATCAAAAAGTTTGATTTTAGAAAGAACGAAGAAGAACCTTGTGTATACAAGAAAACTAGTGGGAGCGCGATAGTCTTTCTGGTATTGTATGTAGATGACATACTACTCATTGGGAATGATATTCCTATGCTTGAGTCTGTCAAGACCTGGCTTGGAAAATGTTTCTCAATGAAAGATTTGGGCGAGGCAGCCTACATATTAGGGATCAAGATCTATAGAGATAGATCAAGAAAACTAATAGGACTGAGTCAAAGTAATTACCTTGACAAAGTTTTACGTAGGTTCAACATGCAAGACTCTAAAAGAGGGTTCTTGCCAATGACACATGGCACAACACTAAGCAAGACTCAGTGTCCTCAGACACAAGATGAGCGAGATCGCATGAGTAGAATCCCGTATGCTTCGGCTATAGGTTCTATCATGTACGCTATGTTGTGTACTCGTCCCGATGTAGCATGCGCATTGAGCGTGACTAGCAGATACCAGTCAGATCCAGGTGAGAGTCACTGGACCGCTGTCAAGAATATCCTCAAGTACTTAAGAAGAACTAGGGATATATTCTTGATTTATGGTGGGGAAGAAGAGTTGGTTGTAAATGGGTACACGGATTCTGGTTTTCAATCAGATAAGGATGATTTCAGATCACAATCCGGTTTTGTGTTTTGTCTCAATGGTGGAGCTGTGAGTTGGAAGAGTTCTAAGCAAGCCACAGTTGCTGATTCTACAACAGAAGCTGAATATGTTGCTGCTTCAGAAGCAGCAAAGGAAGCAGTATGGGTAAAGAAGTTTATCACTGAACTTGGTGTCATTCCTAGTAGCACCAATCCAGTGGATTTGTATTGTGACAACAATGGAGCTATTGCTCAGGCTAAAGAGCCAAGGTCGCACCAAAAATCCAAACATATTCAGAGACGTTATCACCTCATTCGTGAGTTTATCAGTAATGGTGATGTGAAGATATGCAAGGTTCCCACAGACGAGAATGTAGCTGATCCTTTGACTAAGCCACTTTCTCAAACTAAACATGATCGTCATTTTAGTGCATTAGGCATTCGTTTTATGAATGAATGGTCCTAGTACAAGTGGGAGACTGAAAGAGATATGTCCTAGGACTATTCATAGATTATGATTTGTACTTGGATATCTTATGCTTATTTTTATTAATAAAGTTTATTTATTTTACTTTATAATCTCTTGTAAATAATATTTATTAATACTAGTTCATCAAGTACGTGACTAGATTGTGGGATGCTAGTAATGTAATAATAATATTGTTTAGATGTCCCTAATCATGTATCAATAACCTAGGATCACATTGATATAATGATTAGAGTATGGGTCAGCTGATGACTATGTTCCACAAGTCATGGATATGGAGATATCAAGCTGAACATACTGATACTTGTTAGGGAACAAAGTATTGGACTGACCCGCTTTGGGGACACTGCGAGGAGTGTTACATAATGTCATCAGTGATGTTCCCCATTTGTGATATCGTATTATCCTCAGACCTGAGATCGCCATGGTTACCAACATAGGGATTAGCATGTCAGGCATTATCAAACGTTGCTCTTGACCGAGTAATTATAAAGATGATGACCGAGCATACTATGAACTATGTAGAGGTATGTGGTTGATCAAGATGGGATTTGTCACTCTCATATATTGAGAGAGATATCGTTGGGCCCCTTGATAAGTGTAATTAATATTTGCATGGCCATGCACAAATGAGATGTCATTTGTTTTGGATTAATTATACTTAGAGATCAAGAAATAAAGATTGAACTATACAAGAATGACACTTGCCTAGTCTTGTGTTCAATCTAGATATCGATTGACAAAAAGGAGTTAATGTGTGAAATATCAATTTAAGGTTGTGTCGTTTTTGACCTTTATACCCTTTGGATAATAGTAATGTTTTACTAGAAACCGCTTACTGTTCGTATAATAAAACGGGTTTTAATTGTACGGCCAAAGAGTGTAAAACCTACAGGGTCGCACACCAAAACGAGTTGGATCAAAACGAATTAAAACGGGCCAAGTTGGACTTGGGCCCAGTTCGTTTGTTGCTTAGGGTTCTCACTAGGGTTCCCTTATAAAAGGGAACCTTTGTTCTTCTTGGCCGTCAATGAAATTGAGAGAGGCAAGAAAATTCGAAATAGCAGAGAGAACCCTAGAGGGCGCTAGTACACCAAGCAAGATCTCATCTCGTTCGTGTGTGCATACCGTAGAGGCGTCGTGTTTTCTACGCTAAGGACGACAACAACAGAAGGATCAGATCCATCCTGTTCGTTTCATTGACATCAAATCTCGATTAAGGTATGTCATCTGTCGATTTTATTGAACTGCATAGATCATAGGATTCAATGATTAGTGCGTAAATTAGTGTATGCGATGCATGATTACTGCCCTAATTTCCTAACACCTCCAAGGCAAGATCCATGCACTAGTACAAAATGAATTTTAGTTGCAGACATTTTGTTTTTTCGAACCAAAAAGAGTTTTATTTTTTAATCTAATTTAATTGCATGCAGATTTTTTCTGTTGTGTGCTCTAACGTTTTTGGAAACGATCTCTATTTGTAGGAGGTATGGTTGGACAGGTGGGCCTCTGGGTCTACTGATATACAAGACCTCATCTCTATTATATGCGTAGAATTTTCCCGACGACGTGTGTGCAATATTATATTAAATTTATATTATGTATTAAACAGATAGATGAGATTTCATATGCGTAAAATTATTTAAGTTAACCTCTCATGCCAGAAATTAGAAGAGTATATTTACTGATCATTAGACCAAATGTCATTACAATAATTACTAAATATTTTATTGTAGATATGTAGATTGTGCATCTGAGCTAGTATTTTTTTTTTAACAACATAAGACCATTAAGTGATATTTTTTTGTCAAGTAGCAAATACGTGTTTTTAATTTATATTTAAAATCATGAGTTCAAATATGCGTTCAAGTTGTACTTTTTCGTGTAAAGTTTAATAATCGAATATATGCATCAAATTCTCATCACAATAATAATAATAAAATTTAAAATTTAAAAATTCATGAACGATTAAATTCTACTTTTGGGAAATTTTGTTAGGACTACTTCCGATTCATAATCTTAAAATTTTCACCAAGTGGAAGTAGTTGAAAATATGTTAAAAAGTGTATATAGGCTATCTACATAGTTCTTTAACTAATACTATTGTATTTATTTAAGGAAAATGATAAAATGCGCTCTTAGAGTACATATTAACCATATTATGATTAGAAAGAATAACCTTTTCCATGAAAATTTGTACTTAATTTAATACATATTATAATTTAATTATTTTTACTTATATGTACATAACATATATTCTTAAAACACACGATAAGATGATCATTTATTTAATTTGGTTATTTACAGTGCTGCCTTATTCCTCGAAATGATTAAGTGCAATAAGATGGTCGGTTGGATTGGTCCCCAATTTCATTACTTGCCAGGTTGTCAAATTATATATTGTTGGGGTTCTGACCAGTAAAATGTTAGTTAACTTTGTATAAATGAAATTTCAAAAAGCTACACTGACAAAAATTAAGATTTTTTCCTTAACAATCTAAATACCCTAGCACTTTAAAACTCATTGCAAATAAAAAAATTGTCCAAGTAAATGTACTAAAAGTGTTATTAAAAATTATATCGTAATGTTACAATACGCTTTGAAATTGCTATAGCTAGATAATAGCTAGCTAGCCATACTATCTAAAAATAGATGTAAAAATAATAGGTAGGTTATAATTCTTGCTAAAGTCATTATTAACCTTTCAAAAAATATTACCCTTTATTATATAGATTTTAATCACTAATTGTTTTTTTTACCTAAATTCTAGTAAAGATGCGTGATTAAGATTTCTTTAAACAACTATTTAATTTTTTTTTTTTAATTTTTCTTTACTAAAAAATCATTTTTGAGCTTATAAAATGTGGGAAATATACATCTAGATTGGTTTCTTCCCTTGTGAAATGAGAACCACAAAAGTCATTGCTTCATTTGTTATTAACTTTGTACTATTTTCGTTTTAGAGTATCTCTAATAATTGTATATATTTTTTGTGTAAAAATCTTATTTATAAAGTGATTTTACACATAAATTATGCACATTTTCATATGGTGCTCTCGAGGTTCATGTACTTTTAAACTTGCGTAACTTTGAATGAACCAATAATATAAAAACATATATATGTAATATTCAATAGTTTAAAATGAATTTTTTTTTATACATAATTCTATATTCAATTTTTAGATATAAAGTAATATCATTTTAAAGATTGTTTTAAAGTTGAGGGGATAGAAACATGATGAGAATGTTATAAAATGGGTTACTAAAAAAAATTGTTATCAAACGGGCATGTGTTATATACATTCATTTTGCACAATGGAGAGCTGGCAAAGTGGTTTATCACAATGTCAACTCTTATCGGTTTGAATTCATTAAGAAATGAATTCAAGATGAATCTAAAATGAATGTCGCCTTATATATTTTATTCATAACATGCTACTCACACAGGGGGAATTCAAATGACCAACAATATGAAAAATTAAGTAACTAATAAAGTAACGCCACATGAAATTTTATAAAAATCTCAGGGTGAGATTGATTTAAGATAGACATTTCAATTTCAAAACGTGTATTATTTTTCACTGATACGTATTACTGTCTATATCTCTTCATTATTGGGCACATTAAAATTTATAAACAGAGCCTTAAATATATGTGGGGCTAAAAATGGCCAGGGGGTTGGGGTAGGTGAATAAATCATTAAAGGCATTTTTAGTAACGACCTCAACTCAAGTGTCATCATCTTAGCTTTAATGATTGAATAACGGAGATCTCAATTTTCACATTGTGGACAAAATTATTGGGCTTATTTTGTGGATTGTCTATTACTGAGTTTATATGCAGATTTATTCATTTTACGAAATATTTTGTTTTCGATTTTCCTTAGGTGTATATTCACTTGTAGCCAGCAACATGATCAGTTTTATGACGTGGCTGAAATACTTCCGCGCTTATGAACCCAAGTGTAGGTTGTCAAGTTATAATACTTGGTAAGTCCAAGTGTCAAACCACAAGGATAGTCAAAAAGACGATATAGTGATTACGAGTCCAAGGCTTCATTTAAAGAAGTGGATTGGTTGATTTTAATTGTTGATTTTAAAGTTATGCAATAAAAATTAAAGTGATGTATCAAATGATGAGAAAAGGCTAAGGCGTTATAGAATTCATTTGCTTTGCAACATTATGTAGATATAATCTCATTCAAAGTTCTCAATGCAATTCCTAAGTGTTAAGCATCTTACACGTTTCTAAGCAAAAGGGTGTTTAGCAAAAGCAACCCATTCCCATATAAATGCCATATAAATAAAGGGTGTAAGCACAACTTAACACAAATGTATCTCTCCTTTGTATCTTGTAGCAAAGGGTGTGAAGCAAGTGCAACTCATTCCCATATAATGCTCAACTAATATAAAAATTTAAGATACGCCAAAAGAAAAGGCATAAATTTAAACTAGGCATTTGAGAACTCATTGTTAGTTTTTCCTAGGAAATTGACTTGATTATGAAATTGACCACTTAAAGAGTTAAGCACAATAAATCATAACAGTTCCTTTGCCTAAGATTGGGAGGTTTAGGTGGTAGATAAACCGTCCGTTATAGACATATTTGATAAATACAAATTGAATCCTTAGGGTGATTAGTTGGAACGACCCGGCACACCCTCGTACAATATTGTACCCCCTCATGGCTTTGTTCTTGGTAGGGTTACGCCCCCCAAAAGGCCTTGTACAAGTTAGTGCTAAGCTGCCCCATATATGGGTCTCATTGTTTCCCCCATCTTCTGACGTGGGATGCCCCCCTTTTTGCTACATTTCCTTCCTCCCAAGGGAGTACTCATCACTCACAGGGCGTCATATCCTTCCCCCCAAGGGAATCGACGTCCTCGTCGACACAACGTACTCGACGGGGTACAATATTGTCCGCTTTGGGTTACCCCCTCACGGCTTTATTCTTGGTAGGGCTACGCCCCCCCCAAAAGGCCTTGTACGAGTTATTGTTAAGCCGCCCCATATATGGGTCTCATTGTTTCCCCCATCGTCCGATGTGGGATGCCCCCCTTTGAGCTACACTTCCTTCCACCCAAGGGAGTACTCATCACTCGCAGGGCGTCACATTAGTGGAGTTGTTTATGATATAAACTTAAGAGATCCTCTTTGGCAACACTTTAACTAAGAAAATATTGAGTCTCAAAATCACATAAAGTGTAGAAAGCACTCAACATATCATTAAAGCATTCAAGGGTTGGAATCTCAAATTTATGGTGTTTTCATGAATATCAAAGACTAGTCATGCTTGGCAATGAAAAGTATCTCGTTCATAGAAGGAATGGACATAGGCTAGTAAGAAATACACAACTGTATCATCTCTTCATTAATGCTTGAGAATTCGGTATACAAGGCATACAAAGTCAAATCATCTTATGAAGATTATTATACTAGCTTATGTATGGTTGATTAAATGGAGAAGATGAAGGATTCAACAATTATTTAACAATACTAACAATGGAATGAGAAATGAACTTACATAATTAATGCATTGCAAACTTCATCTTTTAGCCTTAGCAAAGAAATTTACTCTATAATAAATGTAGAGACAAGAATTATAGAAGTGTATTCCATTTCTCTTCAATGAAGATAATAAATTAGAAATTCTAGAGAGGGAGTGATATTCAAGACAAGTAAATAAAACTATTAATAATCCAAGAGTCTAAGAGTTTTTCAATACAATAATGGAGACTATATATATATAGATGAGTGTGTTGTCTCATTATCCTCTCTCTACTAAAGATCCAAGAGAAGCTATCCCCTTTTTCCATTGGAAAATAGCCACTCTTGTATAAAATACAATATTCTAGGAGATAGAGATTTGCACCACTTTTTAGTCTCCAAGCTAGCTATGAGATAGATGAGCAAAATAGGGGAGGAGACATAAAAGACAACGCAAGCCATCTAGATTAATTTTGGCTTAAGCTAGATGGATCCAAGTGATGGGAAAAATTCCTTGATTGATCTAGGAAAAAGCTAGATAGATCCAACTCTTGTTGTCAACCCTTGATAGATCAAGGAATGAGCTTCATTGATCCAACTATTTGACTTTTCCTTTACTTTTTGCTTTAAAGGCCAAAAATTGCTCAATTGATCATTCTTCTTTTATTCAATAAATTCTTCAAGATCTAAAGGCAACAAAATAAACACAAAAATGCATTTTCAAGCAATGTTAAATACAAAATATGCTATGAGACTAATCGCGAGCTAAATTAGCAACCTGAATGGTTTTAGAGAGTTAAACGCGACAAATGACTCCGAAAATGAGCATGTTAATGACAATATTATGCGTTTATCATTTTACAAGTGGAAATCAGTTGTAGATCCAATATGGAGTGATAACACATCCTAAGAGAAAAGGAAAAAAAATTATATTATAAACCAATCACATGACATTCTGCTTTTCCCATTAATTTAAGGACCAACCCCCGCCCCCGCCCTGAAACCGTTTGAATAATGCGTTGTGGTAGCCCAAGAGCGGGCACGTCAAGTTGTAATATAGTCTCGGAAGACCAAGTATCGATCCACATGGATAGTTGAAAATGAATGGAATGGATTACATATTTTTACGGTTTTCTGGTTTTGTAGAAGGTTGGTGTTTGAAACAACAAAAATGTAAATTAGTTGTGAAAAGTGATAAGAAAGCACTAAGGTATTGGGAAGTCACTTGCAATATAAAAGACGGCATTTATTAACTCATACAAAGATATTCATATACTTTTCTAAAATATGAGAAAATTGATGTTTGTCCTTAATAGCAAAGGGGTGCGAAGCATAGCAACTCATTCCCCCTTTTAAGTTATATCGAGAAGGAAAAAAAACCAAGTTCGTCCTAATATGAAAATATCTAGTTCATTTCATAACAACAGGTGTGAAGTGAAACAACTCATTCCCGATGGAACTAATGTGAAATCGAAATGATAATTTCATAGTGAAAAGATGTAACATGAAGCATGAGTATGAAATCTCATGGTTTAAAGGAATGAAAATTAAATGGTAAATCTTTACTATGAAACGGGCTGAAATTTATGGAATAAAATTGTCAACTAATCGATTATCACTTAGGATAGACAATAAAGTGTGGAAATAACACATATAGTGTAAGAAGCACCCAATATATCATTAAATGAATTAAAGATAAGCGAAACAAAATTATAAACCATATATGGAATTTTTAAGAACTATTCATAATCTCTACAAAAAGGAAAATTGATCCATAGATGGGTGACAAGAGTTGCAAGTTTTTTAGAACCATATAAAAATAGAACTAAATATACAAGGCACATAAAGTCTAATCTTTAGATGAAAATACCTAAAAAGCTTGTAAGATGAAGATATTGAAGAAGAAAAAGATTTATAAATATTTAATAAACTTTAAACATGGATTGAGTTAATAACCACCGAAAATCATATCACAATTCACTTTCGTAACCTTAGTAGAAGACTACTCCATAATGATGAAAACAATAATCATAGAAGAGTATTCATTTCTTAGGATCAAAGTAGACTTACAAGAAGAGACAAAATATTACAATGGTGGGAGCTCTAACTTCTCTCTAGAACTTGTGTATTTCAAAACTAAGATAAGATTATCAAGCTCCAATCCTTCGACTAAAACTAGCCAAAAATGTACAAAAACTAATAAAATATTACAAGGAAAAATATCTCTAGACAAAATTTCCCAAAAAAAAGGCTAAAAGGAAAGGGTAGTTGGTTGTACTCACCGGACCATAATCGATCATGGAAATACCATAATCGATCATGAAAGTGTTCTGGAGCTGAGATTTCGTACCATGATCGATCGTGGTATACCCATGATCGATTATGGGTCTGAATTTTCTAAACTCAGCACTTTTGCAAGCCTTGATTTACTTAATGATATTTTTAGTGTTTTATACACTTTATGTGATGTTTAGGCTCATTATTGTTTTGTTTTAGTAATAATCGATTAGATTACGAGTTCATGCCATAAACTTCGTCTTATTCCATCGTAAGGATTCATTATTTAGTTTTCAATAATTTAAATCATGAGTTTTCAAATGCTCGCTTTGTGGCAAACCTATTAATTATGAATTTGTTATCACTATCCCGATTTATCATAATATAGGAATGAGTCGCGTTGCTTCGCACCCGATACTTAGGGAAAATTATGGTAATTTCATGCTTGGTGGAACATTATTATACATTCTCTCGATATGCATTTATATCGGGAATGAGTTAATTTGCTTCACACCCATTGCTATTAAGAAATATAAATATTCCATATTCTTAAGAATTTCGTATCTGAAACATTTGTATAAAATAATACTTGCCATATTTTATGACACGAGCAAATTTCACAAACCTTAGTGCTTTGTTAATCTTTCTACGTGTGTATGACTTGGGAAGAGTGCTTAGTATATTTGTGCCTCAGGAAGAGGGCTATGTGTGTGCCTCGGGAAGAGTACTCTGGACCTATGTGATAAAGCATAATATTATTATTTACATGCTCTTTTCCAGAGTTGTTTAATGCGTTTATCTCTATAATTTTACCAAAACACCGATTTATCTTGCGATTTATCTTAAAGCATGTTTCGTATTTAACATGGCTCGAAAAGGCTTGTTTTTGTTGTTAGTTCATGTGTTTATATGTGGGGGAATTAAATGTGCTTCAATGGATTAATGATAGAGTAAGTTTTGAAGTAATTTTATGCAGAATCCTCTTTGTCCCAAAACCCATGATCAATAATGGTACTTTCATGATTGATCATGACCATCCAAAGCATTTTTTCCTGCTTTCATGATTGATCATGGAAAAGCCATGATCAATCATGCTTTCATTAATTTGGCCATTTCACACTGCTTTTGGGCTATTTTCTAGCATTGAGTTATTTTAGATATTTAGTTAGAAATCTTGTAATACTCTAGTATGTATATATATATATATATTAAAGCTTAGTTTGTTGGCTAAGTTAGCTTGGATCTTAGAGAAAAAGGAGAGAAAATAGTTAAGAGTTCATATTGTATTTCTCCTTCATCTTGTAAGTTACATTTATTTTAAAAATGAAGTCTTTTTCTATAATCTTTGTTTTCATAATTATTATGGAGTATAGTCTATTTGAAAAGGTTTTGGAAGAATTTTGTGATGTAATTTTGGGTAATTTAATATCTCAATCGATGTTTAAATATTGATAAATAGTTGTCAATCCTTTTTTCCTCTCTTAATCAACCATTATACAAGCTTACAAGTTATTTTCATACGATGATTACACTTTATATGTCATGTATGTTTAGTTCTTAATTAAGCATAAAAGAAATTATAATACACTTGTGTAGTTCTTGAAAGCCTGTATTCTCTTTTCCCTTCTTTGGATCATTCATCTCATAATAGAAATTACAATGAGTTCTTGAAGATCCTTCGATGTAACATAAACTTGTGATGTTTATCTTGATTTACTTAATGATATTTTGAGTGCTTTATACACTTTATGTGATATTTAGACTCATTATTGTTTCGTTTTAGTAATGATCAATTAGATTACGAGTTTATGCCATAAACTTTGTCTTATTCTATCTTAGGATTCATTATTTAGTTTTCATTAATTTAAATCATGAGTTTTCAAGTGCTCGCTTTATGGAAAACCTATTAATTATGAATTTATTATCACTATCTCGAATTATCTTAATATAGGAATGAGTTGCCTTGCTTCGCACTCGATACTTATGACTAATTATGGCAATTTCATGCTTGGTGGAACATTATTATACATTCTCTCGATATGGCTTTATACCAGGAATGAGTTACCTTGCTTCGCACCCGTTGCTATTAAGAAATATAACATATTCCATATTCTCAAGAATTTTGTATCTAAAACATTTGTATGAAATAGTAATTGCCATGTCTTATGATGCGAGAAACTTCCACAAACCTTAGTGCTTTCTTAATCTTTCTACAATCATTTTTAATTTAAGTTATTCCAAAATCAACCACTTTACAAAATCAGAAAACCATAATATGTTATTTATTCCACTTCGTTTCAACTATCGCTATGGACCAACACTCGAACAACTGAGACTATATTATTACTTGATGGACTTGCACTTAGGTTAATGCAACGCAATAATTTTGCAGTGTCATGCGTGTGCTTCGAGAAAAGGGCTACTTATCTGCCTCAATGAAGAGGACTTGGTGCGAAAAAATGGTTTAAATGTGTATGACTTAGGAAAACGGCTATGTGTGTGTGCCTTAGGAAGTGGACTTAGTCGTATGTGTGCTTGGGAAGAGGACTATGTGCATGCGCCTCTAGAAGAGAACTACGCGACTGCCTCAGGAAGAGGGCTTACTCGTGCATGAACCTTAAGAAAAAGGTTGCATGTATGTGCCTCAAGAAGAGGCCTTACTCATGTGTGTGAGCCTCAAGAAATAGGCTTACTCATGTGTGTGTGCCTAGGGGGAAGGTTACTTGTGTGTTTGCGTCAGGAAAAGGGCTTAGTATTTATGTGTGCCTTGGGAATAGGGGTTAATGTGTGTTTTAAGGTAAAGCACGTTGTGTGTGCCTCAAGGAATAGGGCTACGTTTATGCGCGCCTTAGGAAAAGGGCTTGTGATACTTAATGAAGTGACCCCACCCAGTTGTTAATTTGTCATTTGAGCTGACCCTGATGGCTTATTTAAAAATTTAGGGGATCATCTTGAGGTGTTGTTTCTTGTACCTGGTGGACCAAAGGTTGTGGAGGCCAAAAACTTGCACTTTTGGGTTATACCCGAAACTTGGGAAGCACCCTGTTGGCCAATTTCTCTTCAACCCATATTGAGTATAATGGTGATCAATGGTGAGTATTTACATCCCTTTGCTCACTGAGAGCAGCAATTTGATACATCAGGTGAAAGTCTTGACGACCTTGTCTAGCTTATAATCAGTGGGGGCTTGATGGCCTTGTCTTATCTGAGGTCGATGGAGGCCTTCGCAGCCTTGCCTAGTATATGGTCAACGGAGGTCCTGGTGGCTTTGTCTAACATGAGGCCGTTGGAGGTCTTGACGACCCTATGTAATCTATAGTTGGTAGAGGTCCTAACCACCCTGCTCAATCTATAGTTAATAGAAACTCTATCAGCCTTCCTCGATCTATAGTTGGTAAAAGCCTTAGCAGCCTTATTTGATCTAAGGTATAAAGAGGCCTTGGCAGCCTTATTTGATATAAGTTTAGTTGGGGCTCTAAAGGTGTTATCTGATTTGAGAGGAAGCCTTGGCGGCCCTACTCGATTTACGATTAGTGGAGGCCCTAATGACAAAAAATGCCTTGCTAGCCCTGCTCAATTTATGATTAGTGGAAGCCCCAGCGACATGATAAATGCATAATATTGTCATGTATAAGCTCTTTCTCGGAGTCGCTTGACGCGTTTATTGCATTAATTCTGCCTAATTATCCACTTATCTCAAGATTAGTGTCTTAGCAAGTTTTGTATCTAATATCGTCTTGCTAGGTGTGTTTTTGTTGTGTTTCTATGTGTTTGTAGGCATATGATGCAATGGCCTTCGAAGAATTGATCAAGCGCTAGTCAAAAGCTCGCAAAGTGCTGATTTGGAGAATTTCCCAAAAGCATGATCGATCATGGAATTCCATGATCGATCATGGTGCAAATTATCTTTAGGCAGAACACCCCATGATTGATCATGGGGTGGCCATGATCGATCATGGTACCCCCATGATCGATCATGCTTCCTACCAGCTTCAATCATGGGTCTGGCGGGGACTTCCACCAACTCCCTACTTTTAGCCTTTTTTTTGGGATTTTTGTCTAGAGATATTTTCCCTTGTTTATTTTATTAGTTTTTGTACTTCTTTGGCTAGTTTTTAGTCTAGAAAAAAAGGAGGTAGATATTATTGTCTAGATGTTCATAGAAAAGTTCTAGAGAGAAGGGAGAGCTCTTGGAGTGTCTTCTTCTTTATTTCTCTTGTAAGTTTTTAATTGTAAGAATGATTTATTCTTCTATAATATTTGTTCTTGCATCTATTATGGAGTAGTCTCCTACTAAGGTTACGGAGGTTGATTGCGGTATGATTTTCGGTGATTATTAACTCAATCCATGTTTAAAGTTTGATAAATATTTGTGAATCCTTCTCTTCATCATATATTCCATTCTTTCAAGCTTTTTAGGTATTTTCATAGTAAATTAAGACTTTATATGCCTTGTATATTTAGTTCATGGTTGTTAATAAACATACAACATATTTATATGGTTCTATAAAGCTTGTAGTCTTTTTCCCCCACCCATGGAGCTTTTTCCTCTTCGTAGAGATTATGAATAGTTCTTAAAACTCCATGGGTGGGTTATAAATTTTTTTAGCTTATCTTTGATTCATTTATTGATATATTGAGTGCTTCTTACACTATATGTGATACTTAGACTCTTTATTTTCTACCCTAAATGATAAACGACGAGTTGACAAATTTATCCCATAAACTTCGTTCTGTTTCATTGTTAGGATTCACTTTCTAATTTTCATTCCTTAAATCATGAGATTTCATACACTTGATTTATGTTAAATCTTTTTACGATGAGTTTGTCATATCTATCTCGAATTAGCTTCATCGGGAATGGGTTGCCTTGCTTCACACCCGTAGCTAAGAGGTAGGAATGATGGCTTCGTCTTTGGAGGAATGTTGTTTGTCTCTTTCTTGATATAGCTTTGATCCGAAAATGAGTCGACTAGCGTCGCACCCTTTGCTATTGAGAGATACACCAACATTCCCCATATCTCGAGAAACCTTGTGTTGAAGTCTTTGTATGAGTTAGTAAATACCGTTTCTTAAATCGCAACTAACTTCCCAATACCTTAGTGCTTTCTTATTAATTTTCACAACCATTTTACGTTTTCGTTGTTTCACAACATCTCCAACTGACACAAAAAAAATCAGAAAACCATTTGATCCGTAATCCATTCCATTCTTTTTCACTTATCCCTGTGGTTCGACACTCGAACTTTCGAGTCTTTATTACAACTTGACGAGCCTGCACTTGGCCTATAACAACGCGATATTATCGGCGCGTCAAGCGACAAAAAATGCCTTGGCGGCCCTACTCGATTTATGATCAGTGGAGGCCCCAGCGACAAAAAATACGTTGGCGGCCTTATCTAAACTGAGGTTAAGGAATGCCCTAGCGGTCCTACCCAATCTATAGTCGGTGGTGGCCCTAGTTGCCTGTTCTGATCTATAGTTGATAGAAGCCCTAGTGGTTTTATCTAATTTGCGGTCGATGATAAAGTTTTCATTATTGGACTTTTTGGCAATGGCCAGATTCGTCTATGATTGATAGAAGCCCTAGTGGTTTTATCTAATTTGCGGTCGATGATAAAGTTTTCATTATTGGACTCTTTGGTAATGGCCAGATTCGTCTAATTAGGGACTTTAACCATAATTAGCTAGCTAAATCATTATCTTGTAAATTCCAAATATATGTGCCCATCTCGTTCCTAAACATCCTAGATTAATGTACTCTATAAAATTAATTTACCCTTGTTTTATGAATTGACAAACAATTGTGATAAAAGTTTGGTGAAGTTTAAAATTAAGAAAAAAAATTAGGTTGGTGAAGTTTAAAACGAGGCATTAAAAGTAGGGTATAAGTATTTTTATTTATTTATTTATTTGGGAAGCGTATAATTTAATAGTCTTTAAAATTTACTTTTCTAGAGACTTTAATTTAGTTATTAATATTTTTTAAGTTCACAAACTATATACATACAAAAATAGACTAATGTAATTGTGAAAGTAAAAAACATTATGTTAAAGCAATTTATCGTCCATCAACATATTCATGAACTATAAATTTGGTTGCCTTAACGAAAACTATAAATTTGGTTGGATAAAAAGTAAAACTATTTTGATAATAGCACAATCAAGATTTAGGATGACAAAATATCCATCCCAACGAGTTTTTGACCAACCACAATGATGTGATTCTGCCTAGCCCTTCTTTGGCAAGAAATCAGAAGAAGTGTTTGCTTAAAACGTGGGCACGTCGAAGCTGAGAATTATGTCCAAAAGGTAGAAGTTCTGTTTTGATATGGTGTGAGCATGCCTTAATATCTGAAATTCATCCTTATTTTCTAGCGTGTTCTCACGATCGGCTGGTATAATAATTTAATTAGTTTTATTTATTTATTTTATATTTCTTAAAGCCCAAGGATTATTATTATTTAGAATTGTCATGTTAGGAATGTATTGGGCTTATTTTAAAGTGTTTATTAGTTTTCTTATTGCATTAGGAATATTCTAGGATTTGTTATTTTCCTTTTCTAAATAGGAATTAGTTTCCATATTGTTTTAGAAAACTAATTAGTTGATTTATCTCTTATTTAAAGTAGTTCTTTTCATCGTATGAGAGAGACTTTGATAATTATTCTAATAAAGTGTTTTCACTTTTTAGTTCTTAAGAACTTGTTGAATGATTACAAATTGATTTATTCGTATCGTTCTTAACTTATCAATTGATTAATTACAATTCGTCTTCGATCATACCAAGGTTCACGCTTCTTTAAGTGTTGGGTTGAGGCTTTCGCCTTCCATCTTTCGATGAATTCCAAGGTTCTAGTCTCTTTATAGACTATGGGTCAAGGATCCATTAACTTGGGTAGGAAAGACGATCCGAGATCGCGTCATTGGTATTAGAGCAAACTTTTCTATTTAGGTTTTCTATCTTTAGTTTCTTGTTATTTCAATTTCGTATTAGATTCTTGAAACTCTAGATATTTTTATTCTTGTGAATCTTATTCTAAAAATCTATGTTAGGGTTTATAGATTTTGGAAAAAAAAGGTGAACAGTGCGCATGAACTGTATCGATGAACAGTGTCGAGGAACAATAATTTATGGGAAAAAAATAGATTTTTGAATTTGCTTGAAAACCCTAAAAACAATTGTATAGGGTGAGTTATTTCGAATTAGAATACATTAAAGTTTGAAACGAAAATCGTAGGTTTCTTCATGTTTCATCGAATAGGGTTTTGATTGCTATGAAAGTTTGCGCTATTGTTGAAATTGAGAATTCAAGTTGAACCCTAGAAAATTCTGAATAATATTCAATCGTTTGGGTTTATTGGTCCTGGTTGCATCTTTAATTATAGTTGGGATTCTTGTTTTGTGCTTTGCTCCATATATATCTATTTTGGTTGGGAAATCTAGGAAACCGTATGATATTTGATTTGCGTTAATTAGGGATTTGATTGTTGCCTATCGTTTGGAAATCTGCCTGCATATACTCTAGCAATTCTAGAAATTCGTTTGGCTTAATGATATTGCTAGAATTTGGTTTCTTTAGTCCTTGGCATTGCATTGTTGAACGCGCCTAAATCTAATTGTTGGGTGTGCGATTGGTTGTTGAGGACTTGTGATATTCATATTATTCAACTTGTTTTGGAGTTCCAAAGAGAAAATTGTGAGTATATCAATATTTTGAGGACAAACACGAGCAGTAAAAATTAAAGTGACATCCTTTGAGTGAAACATTTAATGGAATGTGGTGAGGATTATCTTTATTACACTAATCCTTGTTTTGCAGCAAGTATGTCTTGTCTAAACTTTGAATATGGAGAAAGGTGCTTTAAGAGGAGATTAAATGCGATAGTGCGCGATTAAAGCAATTAGAGATTGAACAGCGCATGCGGTTAAATAAGGCTCCTAAAGAGAACTTAAAAAGTCAGCCTTGTAAAGTTAAATTTGAAGATGAACGGGATCCAAATTTTACTAATAGAAGACATGGTGGTGAGGTTAGAGAAAGTCGAGTTCGAGACAGCAATATGGGTAGTAGCAAGAAGACGATTTCTTTGTTTAGTAATGAATTTATTCGTAGGTTTGAAGAGATGTTTGCCGAAGCCTATGAGCAGTCTAAGAAGAGGGAAAGCCTAGAGCTAAGTCAAAGTCTGAATTAATCTTTTGGTGAACCAAATCAATTAAAAGAAGAAGAGAAACGAGCCATATCTGAACCGCCATTGGAGAATAAGCCGAAAACCGATGAGATCGAGGAAATTGAAGTGACAGCTAAAGAAGGTGAGTTATGGGTTGAAGGTGTAGTTCCATGTTTGCAAGAAAAGGGAGATGAAGAAACTCTAATGCAAGTTGAAGAACCACAAGTGCAAGTGATAAACGCATAATATTGTCATGCATAAGCTCTTTCCCGGAGTCGCATGACGCGTTTGTTGCTTTAATTCTGCCTAATTATCCACTTATCTCGAGATTAGTGTCTTAGCGAGTTTTGTATCTAACATCGTCCCGCTAGGTGTGCTTTTGTTGTGTTTCTATGTGTTTATAGGCATAGGATGCAATGGCCTTCGAATGATTGATCAAGCGCTAGTGAAAAGCTCGCAAAATGCTGATCTGAGGAATTTCCCAGAAGCATGATCGATCATGGGTTAACCATGATCGATCATGGTACAAACTGGCATTCAGGCAGAAGACCCCATGATCGATCATGGGTTGGCCATGATCGATCATGGCTTGGCGGGGAAATCCACCAACTCCTGCTTTTAGCCTTATTTCGTGGATGGATGTTCCTAGATATTTTCCCTTGTATTGTTTATTAGTTTTTGTACTCCATTAGCTATAGTTTTAGTCTTGGAGATTGGATATAGATCATTATCTAGATTTTTACACATTAGAAGTTCTAGAGAGAAGGGAGAGCTAGTTCTTCATTGTTCTTCATTTCTCCATTGTAAGTTTTTGATTTGTAAGAATGATTTCTTCTTCTATAATATTTGTTTTTGCATCTATTATGGAGTAGTCTATTACTAAGGTTACGGAGGTTGATTGCGATATGATTTTTGGTGATTAATGGCTCAATCCATGTTTAAAGTTTGATAAATATTTGTGAATCCTTTTCTTCTTCATCATATCTTCCATTATTTCATGCTTTCTAGGTATTTTCATATTAAGTCAAGACTTCATATGCCTTGTATATTTAGTTCTTGGAAGATAATGAACTTACAACATATTTGGAAAAGGCCGGGCTTGACCGTAAGTTGCAAATTGATGAAATCGAGGAACTGAGAAGAGATGCTTATGACAATGCAAAGATAAGCAAGAAACGTGCCAAAATTTTTCATGATAAATCTATTTTGAGAAAAGAATTCAAACTTGGGCACAAAGTTCTTGTTTATGATACTCGTCTGCATCTCTTCCCGGGAAAGTTAAAGTCTCGTTGGACCGGCCCCTACATAGTCCGTCATGTATTTCCTTTTGGGGCTGTGAATGTTGAGGATCCCAAAACCGGCTACATTTTCAAGGTGAATGGACAACGTCTTAAGCCGTTTTTGGAATTCCCAATTCGAGAGGAGTCCACCCCACTCGAAGACCCGACTTATGCCTAAAAGGCATGGGTCGATTTTGTAAATAATGTTTTTTGTTAGTGTTTTTGAGTTTCAGGAATCATCATCGGAGAATCGGGTGTCATTAAGTCTAAACGGATCAAGTTGAGGGGAGCAGTAAGGTGTTTTGGTGCAAAGAAGGCAAAGAAAATTTTTCTGGCAGATTGGTCCATGATCGATCATGCCCTTCCCATGATCGATCATGGTAGAAAATTTTTCTCAGGCAGCATATGGCATGATCGATCATGGAAGAGGAGGCACTTGGGCAGAATGACCCATGATCGATCATGGGTTAACCATGATCGATCATGGTCCCGTAATAAAACAGGGGCGCCGTTTCTAAACCCCCATTTCTCACTTCTCCTTCTCCCAAATCCTCTCCAAACCCTAGCCCCTCTTCCCCCATTGATCCCAAACCTTCCCCAAACACCATTTCCAACTTCCCAACCTAGAATCAACCATCAAATCTTCCAATTTCAAACCTCAATCATCAATCCCATCCCAAAAAAAAATAAAATAAATAAATAAAAAAATTCCCCCTTTCTCTCTCTCCTCACCAATTTCGAGCCCTATCTTATCAAATCTCGAAATTCCTCATCTCTCCCTCCTTTAAAGCGACACATTACTCTTTCATGGCTTCCTCTAACCCTCCCACTAAGCCACTTGAAATTCAAGCCGCAAGGGGTGGCTACCGCGGATTTCGAAGCCGCCAAGAATTCGATTGGTGGAATTACGCTTTCAAGACGAGGACGGTAGTCATTGAGAGGCCGGTCTACATTGGTTCGTTGGACGATTTCCCTCAACGAGCAACGTTTGAGCGATATCCGGGGTGGATTAACTACTTGCGTGAACAAGGTACTCAATGTAATCTCACCATTTGTCGTGAATTTATCGCAAGTTTAATTCAAGTTCCAAATACATCATATGCATATGTTGCTCATGTTCGAGGCAAAACGGTTCATTTTAACCTCGAGGTGTTGACTGAGATTACGGGAATCCCGGCCTTACCACCCAATGCCCACGACCTCCCTTATTCTGATGGTACCCCTTATGAAGAGCCAAGAGCTAATGATTTAGCTACATATATAGCCGGTAGACCAATGGAGTGGATTGGAACTCAGTTCGATAGGAGCAATTTACATGACAGCCTTAGGACATTGTGGCTAGTAATTGCCAATGCTTTGGACCCAACTTCACATACCCAACACCTGTACCCTTCTCAAGCGTATGTGGTATACGCTATTGCAACAAACAAGCGCATTTGTTTGCTTCGTCACATCATTGGGCGGATTGCTAGAATCATAGACTTAGTCGCCCACAACGAAACAATCAAATTTGGGTCGTTGATCACTAAGGTATGTTTGCCAGCAGGGGTAACCGAGAGAGATGAGGATGTGAAGAAAATGCCTCGAGCACCACTTAACCGATCGTCCCAAACTCGAGCCGCTGGTCAATTAAGGAACCGGCCAAGTTCTTCAACCGCTCCTCCTCAAGTTGAGTCTGAAGAAGAGGGGGCAGAAGAAGCAGGAGTAGATCTCCCGAGCCCCTCAAGGCGGAGAAGACGGGCAAGCTCTGGGCCAGTAGATGACACTAGGGAATTCATGAGAGAGCAGTTTGAGCAGATGACTGCTTTGATGCAGACTGGGTTTGCTAGCATCAATGAGAGGGTTGAGATTATGGTATTGCGTCAGGACCGTTTAGAGGCAGATATTGCAGCTCAGGTCGAGGCACGAGTTGCAGCTCAGATGGCGACCCAGCAGGAGTTCATACGCCAGCAGTTCGAGGCGTTGTATGGTCGTTTTCCCCCACCCCCACCTCCCGACATGTGATGATAGTTGCAAATCCTGAAAAACTCTTTAAGTAGTTATATTTATGCTTAGTTTTATTTTATTTCTTTTGGGTTTTATTAGATTTCTGACATGATGTTAACTTTAGAACTTGGTTTTAATGGTTGAATGTTATGGTTTTTGCTTCTGAATTCTAATTCTAACCCGTTTTGTGAATAGTGGTTGTTTATCTCTTATTTTTTTTGTCTCATGGAAAGCAAAGCCGAAATAGCCCTTCCGTGCAATTTTATTGTTCTCTTTCCATTGAGGACAATGTTTCTTTCAAGTTGAGGGGGGTACGTTATTTTGTTTTGGCTTGCTTTTGTGTTTTTCCATGAGTAGAAGAGATGTGCTCAAATTTTTTTTTTAGAAGTTTGAAAATTGATGATTGATTGATTGATATTTAGTTCAATGAAGACTATTGTTTCTTTAGCTTTTGGCATGAATTCTTTGATTTGGATAGGAATTTGAATGATAATCTAAATTGCCTTGCTCCACTTAGTCTCATATCCCGTTATTTTCTCTTGCTCCGCATGCTAGATTGCTTCGGTTGTTTCCAATTCGGTAATAACACGTAGATTTATTTTCATTGAGAGAAGATAAATTTTTGTCCAAAAATAATGGAAGCTCTTTCGAAAAGATCCTCCAATGAGAGGACAAAAGCATAGCACTTTGATAACTTGGATGACTTTTATCTTAATATTGACTTAAAGCTTCACTTGACTAAATCTTAAGTCTCTTTGTCTAATATTATGGATGGGTATAGGTTACCATATGGGAAAGGGTGAATAGCTTCCTTCGAGCTCCAATGATTGAGCAGAGTATTGAGAAATTTCATAAGTGAGACCGCTGCCCCCCATAGAGATGAAAACCGCCCTGATCTAATTTAGCAAAATTTCCAAGAAAAGATAAAGAAAGTGCTTAGAATCGACAAATCTCGGAGCTTTTGTTTTTGAAAAAGTTCTCTCTTCCTTCTCAAATGACTATGACTCTTTGTGTTTATATTGAATTGCTTGAATCGAAGTCTAGTATGTGAGCATGGGAGAATATGGGATTGTGTTCTAAAGGAGATAGGCGAATTAGATGATCATTCAAAAGTCCATCGTTCTGGAAAATTGATAGTAATGCCTCTTACTTTGCAAATTGAAACTTGAATCTTCATTCTCATTATTCATCATGATCAAACTCCTAATGTTTGTAGGTATCATTTCTGAAAACCTTCACGAGATGCAGCTCGTCTTCTTTGGGAACTTAGAAGTTAACATCTTTTGTAAATCATATTTTTGTCTTGTTAAGGGACTAGCAAGAGATAAGTTGAGGGGAGTTGATAAACGCATAATATTGTCATGCATAAGCTCTTTTCCGGAGTCGCATGACGCGTTTGTTGCTTTAATTCTGCCTAATTATCCACTTATCTCGAGATTAGTGTCTTAGCGAGTTTTGTATCTAACATCGTCCCGCTAGGTGTGCTTTTGTTGTGTTTCTATGTGTTTATAGGCATAGGATGCAATGGCCTTCGAATGATTGATCAAGCGCTAGTGAAAAGCTCGCAAAATGCTGATCTGAGGAATTTCCCAGAAGCATGATCGATCATGGGTTAACCATGATCGATCATGGTACAAACTGGCATTCAGGCAGAAGACCCCATGATCGATCATGGGTTGGCCATGATCGATCATGGCCTGGCGGGGAAATCCACCAACTCCTGCTTTTAGCCTTATTTCGTGGATGGATGTTCCTAGATATTTTCCCTTGTATTGTTTATTAGTTTTTGTACTCCATTAGCTATAGTTTTAGTCTTGGAGATTGGATATAGATCATTATCTAGATTTTTACACATTAGAAGTTCTAGAGGGAAGGGAGAGCTAGTTCTTCATTGTTCTTCATTTCTCCATTGTAAGTTTTTGATTTGTAAGAATGATTTCTTCTTCTATAATATTTGTTTTTGCATCTATTATGGAGTAGTCTATTACTAAGGTTACGGAGGTTGATTGCGATATGATTTTTGGTGATTAATGGCTCAATCCATGTTTAAAGTTTGATAAATATTTGTGAATCCTTTTCTTCTTCATCATATCTTCCATTATTTCATGCTTTCTAGGTATTTTCATATTAAGTCAAGACTTCATATGCCTTGTATATTTAGTTCTTGGAAGATAATGAACTTACAACATATTTATATGGTTCTAGAAAGCTTGTAGTCTTTTTCCCCCATTCATGGAGTTTTTGACCTTTTTGTAGGATTTATAAATACTTCATAAAACTCCATAGATGGATTATAAATTTGTTAGCTTATCTTTGATTCATTTATTGAAATATTGAGTGTTTCTTACACTTTATGTGATACTTAGACTCTTTATTTTCTACCATGAATGATAAACAATGAGTTGACGAATTTATCCCATAAACTTCATTCCGTTTCATTGTTAGGATTCACTTTATAATTTTCATTCTTTAAATCATGAGATTTCATACACTTGCTTTATGTTAAATCTTTTTATGATGAGTTTGTCATATCTATCTCGGATTAGCTTCATCGGGAATGGGTTGCCTTGCTTCACACCCGTAGCTAAGAGATAGGAACGATAACCTCGTCTTTGGTGGAATGTTGTTTGTTTCTCTCTTGATATAGCTTCAATCCGGGAATGAGGCGCCTAGCGTCGCACCCTTTGCTATTGAGAGATACACTAACATTCCCCTTATCTTGAGAAACCTTGTGTTGAAATCTTTGTATGAGCTATCGATCACTGTCTCTTAAATCGTAACTAACCTCCACCTACCTTAGTGCTTTTTTATTAATTTTCGTAACTGTTTTACATTTACGTTGTTCTACAACAAATCCAACTCACACAAAAATCTGAAAACCACTTAATCCGTAATCCATCCCATTCCTTTTCACTTATCCCTGTGGTTCGACACTCGGACTTCCGAGACTATATTACAACTTGACGTGCCTGCACTTGGGCCATATCGAAGCGCGTTATTTAAGTGGCGTCAGCAAGCACTTCCCACCGTAGGTGTGGATATGAGTGAGAACTGCATCGAGGAAGGCCAATTGATTTTAATTGAGGGGCGAGTCAATGAGCAAAAGACTTCAACTAACATTGCTGATTTGGATAATATTTCCACCGAGGAAGGAGATGAGGTTCGAGCTGAGTTGAAGATTTACGATATAGAGCATATTGATTTTATTGGTGTGGACAATTGTGATTTTCATCCGAATTACAAGCTAGTCAACTTCTTCAACAAATTGAGAAAATTTGAGTTGTCGTATAGGATAAAGCTTGACGAGTTTCAATTTTCAAAGAGTGTCAAGCATCGTAAATATTCAAAGTATTTATTTTCATGGCCTGGTAAATTCGAGCTGTTTCAATTTAAGTTAAAAATGAAGCGTGAAAAGTATTCAAAGTACTTGTTCTATTGGCATAGGAGATTCCAAGTTCCAAAACTGCATTTGAATGTCGAAGTTGTTAAAGACTGGTTGAACCGAGGGATGGGTAGGCCAGATTCGAGGATGAATCTTCTTGAAGAAGAGGGGTATGATGTGATTCTGCCTAGCCCTTCTTAGCCAAGAAATCAGAAGAAGTGTTTGCTTAAAACGTGGGCACACCAAAGCTGAGAATTATGTCCAAAAAGCAAAAGTGTTGTTTTAATAAGGCGTGGGCATGCCTTAATATCCAAAATGCATCCTTATTTTCTAGCGTGTTCTCATGATCGGCTGGTGGAATAATTTAATTAGTTTTATTTTTTTATTTTATATTTCTTAAAGCCCAATGATTATTATTATTTAGAATTCTCATGTTAGAAATGTATTAGGCTTATTTTATAGTGTTTATTAGTTTCCTTATTGCATTACGAATATTCTAGGATTTGTTATTTTCCTTCCATATTGTTTTAGGAAACTAATTAGTTGCTTTATTTCTTATTTAAAGGAGTTCTTTTCATCGTATAAGAGAGACTTTGATAATTATTCTAATAGAGTGTTTTCACTTTTGAGTTCTTAAGAACTTGTTGAATGATTACGAATTGATTTATTTGTATTGTTCTTGACTTATTAATTGATCAATCATAATCAATTGTAGCGCTTTCGATCATACTAAGGTTCACGCTTCTTTAATCATTAGGTTGAGGTTTCCGTCTTCCATCTTTCGACAAATTCCAAGGTTCTAATCTCTTTATAGACTATGGGTCAAGGATCCATTAGCCTGGTTAGGAAAGACGATCCGGAACATTTCTTTTTTATTGTGATAGGCATAGGTACGTTCTAAACACAAATACTATTTAGGGTCTGTCCGGCTTGGGTTCATATAAATTTAGCCTGTCGAACTCAAACTAGCCCATACAAAATGTTTGTTTTTTTTTTAAATAATGTAATAATACGCGCATGTCAAGAATGGTTAGGTTTAGCAATATAATAAATGTGTTGTCTTCGAGCTTTCATAGTTAACTCTCTTTAGCTTTGGATTAATGTCAGATATGTTATATTTTTAGGCAGGTCAAGATTGAATTTGGCACAACTCTCCCCAAACCTGGCCATTAACTATCGCTAGACAATTCTTTTCAAAGTAAACTTAATTAATTTTGTTTGGTGTTGAAGGCACATGAGTTACTAGCGCGCGCGCGCGCACACACACACACACACATATATATATATGCTTACTCATACAATTATTATTGTCCCTTAAAAAAACCATTTTCGTTACAATTTTACTACTCAAAAGGGGAAATACAAAGGTTTAATACATCATTTACTATTTTAGACTCCATTTGATAACATAGAAAATGATAAGAAAAACAACTAATTTGAGTGATAATATGGAAAATAAGTTTAGGGATATAATGAGATGATCTCCATCTCATGCTCATTGTTGTGGGTATATGTCCTCCATCACCTTTTAGATTTTATGAAAAAAGAAAAATTCACCACAACCTAAAGAAAAAAAATTACTTTATTTTTTTCATCTAGTTATCAAACGGAGTCTTAATTTCTCAATTTTAATCACACACGCGTGAGCTGCACGTGTATTAAGCGTGTACAAAAATTTTATATTAATAATGTAAATGTGTAGTTCAAGGGGTGAAAGACTCCCGTCTATCATTCAATTCCCCCCCACCGCACCACTCATTTCCATATATATATACATAATTAGTATTAATAAATGAGGTTAATGAAATTATTTCACTGTTTATAATTTTGAAATCTTCAAGTGGGCACTCTTAGTTTTATTAGATAAGTTTTAGTTCTTGTTATTAATGTGTTTTAAAATAATGAATCATGGTATTTTAAAATAATTACAAAATAATAAGAAGAAGCAGCAGCAGCAGCTGCTTATTAACTAGATGTCTAGATCTAACATGGACAAATGGGTCCCTACAAGAGCTTAAATTTATTCCATTACCAATTTACATGCATAGTTTTATTTTTATTTTTTTCTTTCTTTAACGCAAATAACATAAAAGGGGGTACATAAAGATCGAAATAAGAAAATCCAGCCAACCAGGTTTATTGTTTCATGCATTGCAGACCAACATTATTTAATAGAAATCTTATCTCAGCCAAGTGGACGAGAATTCGTCTGATTTGAATGTTTGAAATTTGATTAAAAAACAATTATTTTTTTATAATAAGTTGAAAAATGAGAGTAGTAAAATATTTTTATCTTTTTTTCATGGAAAATTTTCTTACTCAAGTGTTCAAAGAACTGGTTTCCATGAAAAATTTAAAATGTACCGTACTAATCTCATTTCTCAACTTCTCATAAAAATTGATTGTTTTTTAATCATTTTTAAACTTTACGATCAAATCAAACATACTTAGCAGCAATTTCTTGGAGGTAAGTGGCCAATTGTTGAGGTTGGGAGAGCATAAGCATATGATCAGAACCCGAAATCGTCTCAACTTCCTTTGGTGGGAAATTTGTTATAAATTGCTGTTGTGTTGCAATAGGTATTGCTTGATCTTCTTCACTTATTATGTAAGCTCGATTAACCGATCCATAATTAGCTGAAGTGAGTGTAGTTTCTGAACGCGACTTTTCATCTCTATAAATAGGATAGAACCTCGCTAAGCTCAAACAAAGTGTCAAATCCTGTTTAAAAAAATAAAAATATTGATCTCACTATGAGTTTAATTACATGATGACCAACTAAGCATCTCCAATCGTCTTGTATAATTTTGATTTGTGCAAACTTTACGCCTTTTGTAAAAAGAAATGGCTTCCTACAGTCTTTTAAGAAACTTTGATACCTAGAAATTGTGTAAAATATAAACTCAATTTATACATCCACATCATCTTTCTCTATCCTTAATTTTTTACAAAAACTTTAATATTATATAACTAAAAATCTAAAAATTTGTTTTTAATATAATTTATATATTTGAAATCTACTCATCAAGAGTTACAAAATAAGATTCATTGTGACTATGAAATTATGTATAAAAAAATTTCATACAAAACTATAAAACATCATATATATATACACACTTATAATGATACATTCTATTTGTTTGATTTTCATTGGTCAATTTAAATTTTACACATGAGTATTATTAGGGCACAAAATGAATATGTGTATAATTTATGTGTAAAACTTCCTTATATATAAGACTTTACACAAAAAATATATGTAACTATTGGAAATGCTCTAAATTTAACATACTAACGTGACAAATATATACTTATTAGCTGTTTTCTTATGACTCCCACCAATAATACATATTTATCATATTAGTTTGGGCCGTTATTTTTGGCGGAGGTATGTAAGTTTTGCGCACTATTATATTTAGCATTTTGTTTCATTCTAGGGATGGGCTACAGCCCACATTGAATCCATCATCCCAAATCCACATCCAAACACTCCCCCCCCCCCCCCCCCCCCCCCCCCCCCCTTCCCTTTTACTTACCCACACGCACCTAGATCCACCCGTGTGCTTACAATATCTATTGATTTACAAAAGCTACACAAAATAATCTCATTTATCCAAAAAAATAATTAGACAAACGTATAACAAAGTTTCTAAGACTTCATTTAGTGGCAGAGTCAGGAGTTAATTAAGTATAACTCAAGTTAATAACATATAATTATAAATTGAAATCAAAATTGAAAGAACAATTAAAAAGCGAAGATAACGTGAATTGTATAAAAAGTTTGCAATATATCATCGCAGAAGAGGTTATCAACTTCTTATTAGGTGGACATGTAAGTTCCTTTTTCAAAAAAAATGTATCGGTTAGAATATATGTTAAATATATATATATATATAAATAAAACTCACTCGGTTCATCAGGCAGTCTAAAAAGGGCTTGCAATAATTTTCACATAATTAGTTTATATGAGTTTGGATGAATTAATGTTGGACGCTTTAATTATTTGTGAAGCGAATTGTATGCATATTTATAAGGTCAGTAGTACTAAGGTTTTCTAAGAAAGCTAGTGCCTGTCTCAAAACTGAAATTAACATTGACAGAGACATAATAAGTTAGGGACATATTTTTGTTTGTAAGCAACCCAGGAGTCGTTGCAGAGCGTGTTAATGTCAGCACTTCATTAGATTATTTAATTCGTTGATTAATAAATTGGTATTAGCATTATAAGACACTGCTAAATTAGGCTACAACTGCAAACTTATTCTATTACAATATGAAATAATGTTTTTTGGTCTGGACTACCCTAGTAGGTCCGGGACTTACCTTTTGGGACATGATCAATGCTATATTTGTCAAGCTCATAATTTAATTATTTATTTCAAATGTATTAATATATTAAATATTTTTAAAGCGTATAATTCATTAATGCACTTTGTATAAATAACTGCTGATAAAACGAAAAGAGTATCCATATCCTTACAACTTTACCTCAGGAGGGGAAAGTTGATACAAGGTGTTTGCCAAGTACGTTGGACCAAAATAAACAGCTGTTGCAGTCCCACTTGAATCAAATATAAATGTGCTATCCCCATAAAATGGAATATCGGAGAAATACTGCATCCACCAAAACAAAACAATCATTATTGAAGAAATGGATATTTTCTGAACTATAGTTTCGTGCACACACACGATGTGTGTTAATTAATATAAATAGTTAAAGAAAGAAATTTAAATTAAAAGTATCGAGGACTGAACTAAACATAAACTAATTTAAATTAATTTTCTTTATTTTAAAAAAGATAGACCCGAGACACATCGAGAGAGTATATTCGTTCAATTAAATTAAATGTTGCACTCGTAACGAAAGAGATAGTGGGTCAACATTTCAAAATCAAATGCATACATATATACCTGTTGATTGAGTTGAAGAAGATCAAAAGTATCAGCTGGGGGCATAACAGCAGTACAAAAAATTGCAACAGCAATTTTTGTAGGGAAATTCTCCATAGCAACACAAGTATTTACTCCTCCCATGCTGTGGCCCACGAGAACCACCTTCTCATTCGACGGAAGAGATTCGAAGACGTCTGTGAGCGGCTGTTGATAGTCGGAGTATGTGGGAATATCCGGCAATTGCTTCGGGTTAATCCCCGATGCGCCAAGATCCACAGCAGTTACGGTGTGGCCAGCGGACTCTAGTAGATTCGCCACCTTGTACCAGCACCATCCTCCATGGCAAGATCCATGCACTAGTACAAAATGAATTTTAGTTGCAGACATTTTTTTTTTCTTGAACCAAAATGAGTTTTATTTTTTAATCTAATTTAATTGGATGAAGATTTTTCTGTTGTGTGCTCTAACGTTGTTGGAAAGGATCTCTATTTATAGTGGTGTAGCCCCTTTGGTGTGGTTGGACAGGTGGTTGTCTAGGGTCCACTGATATAAAAGACTTCTTATGTATTATATGTGTAGAATTTTGTCGACGTATGTGTGTGTAATATTATATTAAATTTATATTATATATTAAACAGATGGATGAAATTTGATATGATAAAATTATTTAAGTTGACCTCTCACCCCAGAGATTAGCAGAGTATATTTACTGACCAATAGACCAAATGTCATTACAATAATTATTAAATATTTTATTGTAGATATGTAGATTGTGCATCTGAACTAGTATTTTTTTTTTTAACATAAGACCATTTAGTGATATTTTTTTTGTCAAGTAGTAAATACATGTTTCTAATTTATATTTAAAATCACGAGTTAAAATCTAGTTCAAGTTGTAGTTTTTCGTGTAAAGTTTGCTAATTAGATATACGCACCAAATTCTCATCACATTAATATATAATAATAATAAAATTTATGAACGATTAAATTCTACTTTTGGGAAATTTTGTTGGGACTACGTCGGATTCATAATCTTAAAATTTGTGCCGATTGGAAAGTGTAATATAGGGTATCTACATATTTCTTTGACTAATACTATCGTATTAATTTAAGAAAAATAATAATATATACATTCTTAAAGTATATATTAATCATATTATGATTAAAAAGAATAACTTTTTTCATGAAAATTTGTACTTAATTCAATACATATTATAATTTAATTATTTTTATTTATATATACATAACATATTTTCTTAAAAGACACGTTAACATCATCATTTATTTAATTTGGTTATTTACAGTGGTGCCTTTCTTATTAACTCGAAATCATTAATTGCAACAAGATGGTCGGTTGGATTGGTCCCCAATTTCATTACTTGCCAGGTTGTCAAATTATTGGTGGGGTTCTGACCAATATACAGTGGCGGATCCAAGATTATAAGGCCAAGGGGGCAGTAGTGGATCGAGTCGGGAGGAGCTGAGAGATTGAGGAGGAAAGCAGGAGCCTGTTGTGCTATTGGCAATATAATGTTAGTTGACTTTGTATAAACGAAATTTCAAAAAGCAACATGGATAAAAATTAAGTTTATTTACTTAACAATCAAAATACCCTAGCACTTTAAAACTCATTGCAAATATAAAAATTGTCCAAGTATCTAAAAATAAGCTTTGAAAGTGCTATAGCTAGATAATAGCTAGCTAGCCATACTATCTAAAAATAGATGTAAAAATAATAGGTAGGTTGTAATTCCTACTAAAATCATTATTAACCATTTAAAAAATATTATTTTTTATTATATATATAGATTTTAAGCACTAATCATTTTTTCTTTACTAAATTCTAGTAAAGATGCGTGATTAAGATTTCTTTAAACAACTCTTTAAAAATATATTTTTTTTACTTAAATATCATTTTTGAGCATGTAACATGTGGGAAATATACATGTAGATTGGTTTCTTCCCTAATGAAATAAGAACCACAAAAGTCATTGTCTCATTTGTTACTAACTTTGTACTATTTTCATTTTAGAGTATCTCTAATAATTGTAAAGATTTTTTGTGTAAAACTCTTATTTATAAGGTGATTTTATACACGAATTATATACATTTTCATATGGTGCTCTCAAGTTTCACTTTTAAACTTGCATAGCATTGAATGAACCAATAATATAAAAACATATATATGTAATATTTAATAGTTTTAAATGAATTTTTTTTTAGACATAATTCTATATTCAATTTTTAGATATAAAGTATTATCATTTTAAAGATTGTTTTAAAGTTGAGGGGATAGAAAGATGATGAGAATGTTATAAAATGGGTTACTCAAAATTTTTTTTTATAAAGCATGCATGTGTTATATACATTCATTTTGCACAATGGAGAGTTGGCAAAGTGGTTTATGACACTGTCAACTCTTATTAGTTTGAGTTTCATTAAGAAATGAATTCAAAATGCATCTAAAATGAATGTCGCCTTATATATTTTATTCATAACATGTTAGTTGCACACGAGGGAATTCAAATGACCAACAATATAAAAAATTAAATAACTAATTAAGTAACGCCAAATGAAATTTTATAAAAATCTCAACTTATGAGGGTGAGATTGATTTAGGATAGACATTTCAGTTTTATTTCAATTTCAAAACGTGTAACATTTTTCACTGATACGCATTACTGTCTATATCTCTTCATTATACGCATCCTAAGAGAAAAGAAAAAAAAAATCAGATGACATTCTGCTCCATTAATTTAAGGACCAACCCGCACCCCAACAGTTCTCTTTTCTTTATATGATTTTTGTTTGTACACAAATTCACTCAATATTTAATCTTGATAAAAGGAGAGGAAAGTTTTGAAAGTTCCGATCAAGATTTTATGGCCGGGCACGAGGTCAACCTCGAAGAACTCCTTGTACACATTTTTCCTTTTTCTTTTGCAAGAAATTTAATTTCCAAATTAAAAGTTATATTTCTATGATAGCATGCATGTTTTTAAATTTATGTGCAATATAAATATCAATTTTTACTATTATCAGTTAACTCAATAACGCTGGTTAATACTACGTATACATTTTATGTTGTTCTATGTTCAATTAATTAATGTAAAAATAGAGTCAATGGTTTATCTCTGACCATGTGGATCCAATCAGGTATGTAGAAAGAGAAAGCCATGTGATAAATAAAAAATAAATAAATAATTATTGGTTCAAACATACTACACAAATATCTCCTGTGATATGCATTAGGTATATATATTGCATACTTTTTTCCCCGAACATCTTCTGTCCCTTAATTTATAGGAAGGATTACATGAAATTAATTAAGTTTATTATATATTTCGACATAATTGACTTGCACAACATGCTTCGCTTCTTTTGATAAGACTATTTCCATCGGACTTGATAAAAAGGTAAGTTTGGCTAATTTTGATCCTCACCGCAATGTATAAAAATCGAAAAAAGTGGCTAAAAAGTTAAACTTATATTCTGACAAACAATTTGGCCAAACGACAGCTTTGATAACTATTTAGATAAATACTATATATCTTACGAGAGTTTCTTTTATTTTTATTTTTATTTTAAATTACCATTTGGACGATATATATATGTATACGTCCTAAGCTAAAAAATAAAGGGTAGAAAACAAAAGAGCCAGTACCAGGGGCGTAGCCAGGAATTATAAGTGACCCGGGCTAAGAATTAAACAATGACAACGTTAAAATATAACAAACCAAAATGCAACTATAATATATTCAAATACATTCAAAAGAAACCAACTTTTTATATACGTTGGAAGTGTAGATATGAAATATTCAAAAATATACAAAAAAATATAATAATTTCCCCTTATATCTAGCCATGTACGCCATAAATACAAACAAAAAGACATAATAGCCTATCGTAATTGAACCTTGCGCTCCTTAACAGAATCAAAATGAAGGTGGTAAATGCATTGATAAAATTTTAATAGGTGTAGAGTAGTAATATTAGAAAAAATGAAGTGGGCTATACACATTTATATACACATATATTTATAAATAAAATTTAAGTCTACTACTAAAAAAAAAAGAAAAAAAAAAATATTAGACCCGGGCTACAGCCCGGGGTAGCCCAAGCACAGCTACGCCCATGGCCAGTACTACCAAGAATAATTCTAGTACCTCAAATTTCCAACGAACTCCTTTGAATAGTGTTCTATTTTACAAACGAAATTCTAATGCAGGTATTGATTTGGTTGGAAGGACCGGTGGAAACCATGGAAGACATTGACTCCATCGTCTAAGGTGGGATGATATTGAATCCATCGTGACGATGTACACAATATTGTATAAGCTATATTTAATTTTTAAGCGTTGCAAAATTTACAAAGTTGATAGGATAACGTTATTCTTTTAAGTTAACTTTTTACAATTTGTCGTGAAATTGGTCTAAAAAATATGATTTAAACATGTTGTCTCAATGTTATAAATAAATTATTATATATTATTTTAATTATTATAAAAATTACCCGAAAAGTAAATGCAATGGGAAAGTTTTAATTATTGCACTTGTGGGCCCAAAAAATAAAGCTTTCATCTGGACCTTGCACATGTGCTAAGGGATGGAAATAAATGTGCTTATTACACGTCTAAGATTGAAAGAATCCAAAGAGAACAACTCATGCATATTATGATGCCATCGAGTGTGCTGGTACAACTCTTAAAAGCTGATATGCATGTCTGCATGATGTTGCATATCAGCGGAGTGAGTAGTCCGTGTTTTTTGCTTTGTGTCTGCATGATGGAAATAAATGTGCTTATTACAATCTCTTCTCCTTTCTTCCATGATTCGTTTTTCCGAATATTTCATGTATCGTCTTGTATTGAAAAAAAAAAAAAAAAAAAAAAAAAAAAAACTAATTATTTCTCTTGTAATTCCAAATATGCCCTCTCATTCTTATGCTAGATGCCTGGATGACTGGATTCATCTAATTAGTTATTCTTTTTACTTTTCCTCCTTAAGTTGGGTTGATCATAGGCGAACTTATGTGGGGCTGAGGGTCAAGTGTCCCTCTAAAATTTTGAATTTTTTTAAATTATATAGAATATTATGTATAACCAATAAATTTTATAATTGTGCAAACGGTAACTAAATTTAGCTCAACCAAACATTTTGAAAGAGATTCGAACCTATGTTTTAAGCAAGGAGAAAGACCATCCAAATTTTCAAACCTTTTGTTTTCGTACATTATTAAGAGATGTTATTAATACAATCCCTATTATCTCGTATATATATCTTCATTTAGACTGTTATCCGATTTTAAAATTTTGAATTGTTATCCATCAATTATTTTTGTATTAGTATTACAAAATTCTAAAATATCGGGCCTTAGAAACCCCAAACTGCTACTATATATATTACGTATATCTAATTGCATCTACTATATATATGTACGTTCGTGATCGATTACTTTAGACCGATTAATTGCAATAACAATTAAGTAGCTGAACTGTATAATTCAAAGCCAAAAATATTTGATTTTTTTGGAAAATTTATGCATTTTCTAAAAAAAAAGGTTGCATTTTCTAAAAAAAATAATAAAATTCCATCAGTATCATCTCCTCTTCCTATACCATTAGGCCTCGTTTGGTTCACGGAAAGGAAATCGATTCCCTTATCTTTCCCATGAAGGTGGGAAAGTAAATTTACTGTCAAATTTCCTTTCTTGTGTTTGGTAAACCATGGAAAGTATTTAGGAAAAGGTATTATTGTCTAAAATTTGAGTAATAAATGCTTGGAAAATCACATGGGAAAATCAATCCCATGTGTTTTGGGAGGAATGGTTTTACCCCCTACTTTCCCCTCTCTCGGGAAAGTGTTTCCGGAATTTGTGCTTACCAAACAAAGGAAAGGAACGACTTTCCTTTTTCGAGTACTAAAATCCGTGAAGCAAACGAGACCTTACTGAAAACTGATTAACTATTATAATTACACAGACGGTCTTATTACAGTCAAAATTATTATAATACTCCCCTAAAGTAAATGATTACAAAATTGATCAATCAAGTCATTGATCCTCTCACAACTAAAATTCATTCTCTATTATTAAAAATATAAGAATAGAAGGTATTAATTTAACGCAGAAAAGTAGGAGGGGTGGGGACTTGAACCGTAGGCACAACATTTGTTTTGTTTTATACAAGAAGCAAGAGAGATGGGACTTGAAATTGAAAGGTCTGTATTAAATTCTCCCACTTGAATCCAGTTTGAACTTAATAATAAATCTATAGGAGCAGCTAACATGAATATTTTATTGAAATATTAGTCCAAAACATGAGTTTTTCCTGTATTAAATTAAGGGACCTTTAGTTCTAACTCCACTAACTTATGATTTTGTTGTATAAACTCCAAGCACTTTTGCAAATTAGTGAGAGATACATCACAAATTAATTAACATGCCAAGTCAGAAATGTAAAATTTCACGATGACATTGTTGCCCCTATTTATTGCATTAATTATTAGTTTTCAACATCCCTAAAATCAGCTCATAATTTGAAAAGACAATATATAAGTTGTTTAATATAACATTAAATTAGCTTATAATTATGTTCGAATCATGTTTAAAACCTTAATAATTATGACAATTTTATATAAAATATATATCTAACTTATATTTTGTAAACTATTTAGTTACTAAAATGTTGATGTAATAATTTTTTTTGATATAAAACCGTATTCCTAGATAATTAAAATCCCAATGTTACAATATCATATCAATGTTATTTTCATAGTGTTAAATAACCATCACATTCGTAAATTGACAGTGAAGGAACTTTAGACCATAGGAATGGAAACCGGCACAATAATTTGAATCAATTGGACTTACCTGTTTCAAGTGTGCAACTATTGAGAACCCAAACACCGCCTTGAGTAATGATAAACTGCTGTATGGAGAGGATTCTTAAAGGACTCCTCTATGCCCTATAAATTTAGGGCATTTGCTTCATATATGTGTGTAGAAACCCAAACACATCAAGTAACTTCTCACCGTAACAGATATGGTAGACCAAAATAAGGGTAAACACCCAATAGATCTCTATAAGGAAGCTCATGAACTTTCCTAGAATCCCCACATAAAATGTTGAACCAAAGGGGGAGAACAATAAGAAAGGTGGAAGATCTATAAGGGTGCATCATAGCGTCGTACTCATACTAAGCGAAAGATTCGTAGCAACGACCCCATACACAAAGAAGTGTTCTTTGCACTGTGGTGCCGTGTAAAAAGATACAAGGCTAGCTAGATTAAGGACAGAGCCGGACCTGAGGTGAGCCGGAACAAGCTCTCGCCTCAGGCCCCAAAATTTATAGGGCCCCAAAAAATTTTTAACCGTAAGGTTAGATTTGTAAAATTTAAAAATCTTAAAGGTAAAATTGAAATTATATTAATATTTAATAAGTTAATTCAAAATTAACGCTACAGGTAAAAGGTCGGAAAGAAAAAAAAACACATTAACTAAAGCACTAATTAATAAACTTATTAAAAGGAGGTAAAAGCTACGGAGACATGATTCTGTAAAAGGAGGAAAAGAAAAAAAAAAGAAACATTAGCTTTTACCTGTAGCTTTTACCTGCATCTTTCTCTTCCAACTTCGAATAAACCAAGGGAGGCAAGAAAAGGGCTAAGCTCTTCATAGTTTTTCGCAGAAGAAGATCGCATCAAATTACCGAGCTCTCTTCAGATAGCAACGCCGCATCTTTTTCTTCGGATACACAAACTCTCTTTGGCTCTTTTCAGTCCGTGTGCGAGTTCTCTAGTCTCTTCTCACTTCTCAAGTAGTTGTTTTTGTTCATAATGCAATTTTTTGCTTATTTGCCGCGCTAGTTGCCGGTCTTTAATAGGAAAGTTCATTGATAAAAATATAAGTGATGATTATTTATGTAGATTTTTTTTCTTTGAATTTGGATGCTTAGAAAAAAAAAGACCTAGAAATTTGAGAACGGGGACCTCATTCATAAATTTCGCTTCAGGCCCCCGAAATCTCAAGTCCGGCCTTGATTAAGGAATGGCCTGATAGTGAAAATGACGATAATGTTACACATTGCGGTGTTTATCTTCCTGATATCGACATACCAGAGCTGGATCCAGATGTTGAATCTGATGAAGACTCTGACGATTGGCGGTGGGCAATCTGATTAAGTGATTTTTTAGTTTAGGGTAGGGTATGGTGGTATGATTTTTTTGCCTATGGAAAGCATTTTGGGGTATAGATGAATACAATAATGGATTTTTTTTGAATATTGGGTAGGTTTGAATGAACGTATCCCCTTTTTTTTATTATTGTTCTATTTAAGTGTATTTGGATTAATTTTCTCTATCTTTGATTCTGTTTGTTGGATGACATAGCAGATTTTTTAATTTTTATTCAAAAATGGGAAGTGTAGTATAATACTTAATATATTAAAGTCAATACTAAGTTATGGTTCCAAAGATTTATGGATATACCGCTGATGATTGCCCGCCCCATAGTTAGATGGAGGTGAATCTTAACTGCTTTTTCTCAATTACAAAATTATTGCCAACTTACTATGTGAAATAATGTCACGGTTCTCCACCCGGAAAGGAATTTCCCGCTAGTAAATATTTTTGTATTTTTCCTTGTTTAATTTTTATTTTAATTGAATAAATATATGTTATCTTTAACTATAGTAAATTGTATTTGACCTTTTGTGTTTATGGTCATTCATTTGCCTAAACTCCCTCTTTTTTGCTGGATATAAATGGGATGAAGGTTGTAATGCATATATTATGTCAAGTTTCATTATTTATGCAATTACTTCGTGTTTTCACCCTTCCGAATTTGACTATATTATAATAAATGTGTTTAGTTTTATATAGTATACTATTGCAATGAGATTAATACATAATATAATCTATGAAATAGTTCAATGGAGTTTTATATTTTAATATATGCCATGTGTTCGCATTTGATGAATTGACGTAATCATTCCTTAAAATAATATATACCTTTTTGTGGTATACACGGTGTGAACATTATGAGAAACAAAATTTTTGCCTTTATATTAATGATGATTAGCAATACCACGGCTCTTGCACAATTTCAGGTGTTAAATCATATTTTGAAAATTGTAATAGGTGTATGTTTTTGTTCTATTTGTTTAGTGTTTGCGTAAATATAGAGATGCGTAGGTTAAATATACAAATTTCTAATAAATTAGAAAAAAATAATGTGTTACGTTTTAAACTACTAACCATTATTTTTAAAAAATAAAATTAGTATATGTGTATAGTTAGTAGAGAGTTTGACCTTATGCCTGTTATTAAAATGTGTAAAATTGGTCCATACTTGTAATTCACCAAATTTATTCTTGTGGCAGGCAGTAAATATATATGTTATTATAAAGTTGAATTTCTCAGTTTTAAACATCATTTAAAAAGTTAAAAAAATCAAATGTTGTCTACCTAGTTTGAACTAGAGACATCTTGAACAAAAATAAGACTAGACTATCATCATACTAGCTAAGATATTACCTCATATATTGTAATGGAAGACGATTTTCTTAAAATCAAATGCCGTAGTTATGTTATAATATGGTAGTTAAAGTTATAATCATTGCCACCACACCTTGACGGATTCAGATACTCATTTAAATGCCTTGATATATATGTAACAGACGAATCTCTATCAATTAAATCCCATTTCGAGCGTGATACGTATCATCAATGCTTTTTTGGATTCTGATCCACAAGAACTAATGTAATGTTACTTGTCTAAGTAACATTGTTTGAGTAACTATTGTGTTATGAGACCTCCACAATTGATGCATTTACAAAACTGAAACTAACCATTTATGTGCTCACTTGGTATATATGCATAAAAAGGAAGGTCCGAACAAATGAGTTAATTCCACATAATCTTTTTCTGTGGATTGCTTGATATAAGGAACTAATATTGAGACTAAAAACAGCCCTATTTTACATCCATTTAGTGCCAGGAAGTCAGCCACGGTCGGGATTTACCTTAGACGACCACTCAAGGGTGAAATAGAGATTTTATTTTATTGTCCTCATTCCACCTAAGCACAACAAGACAACAACCATCTCTCCAACATTAATGAAGGAGCTTTACCTAACTTGTATTCTTACTTGTAGTATGGACTAAAAATAGGTGTGGGATAGTAGCTCCCACTAATTTTCTGTTAAATTAATATCTTACTTTCCCCACTAATATTAGAACATTTCCGATGCAAACTTGGATTGAATATGTGAAAAACGTGAATTTATAAACATGTCTAATTAAAGACATGGTTCCTATATGTGAAAATAAAACTAATTTTCACAGCTATGCTCGATCTAAAAAGACTATCTCTAATGATGTTGTAAATATTCCTGTTATTTTAATAATTATATTTTATAAAGAATATAGATTTTATACGATAGAGTTTAGCAAATAAATTTTAATAATATAAAGTTTATGTGAAATAAAATTATACGATAAAAGTTAAACTACACTAAAGTGTAAAAAGTATATGCTCTTAAAGCTCCATCCAACTTTGTACCATGTTCTTATAAACTATTATATTAGAAATGAATTATAATATGGTGTATAAATTGATTTAGGTATCTAGTCTCATATTGGTTTGAAATTCATTCTACCTTGTTATTTTGTGCAGTTATCTTGTTTGGTAAAAGATTGCTTGTATTGGTACGGATTTATTATTTATTTGGGCCAAGTTTTCGGCTACAGCTTGCTATATTTTATTTTTAGATTCAGAACCCCCCCCCCCCCCCCCCCCCCCCCCCGGTCAAACTGATACATTTTGGTCATATACTAAGTGTAATTAGGGGTGCACACAATTCACAACAAATCAAAAATTATTACAAATCCAACGTCTTTCAATTTGTTAGGTTTGGTTTGGCATAAAAATATGTATTGATTGGATCGGATTGGCTTGAGATTTTAATAAATTTATTGAATTAGTTTAATTTAAAATTATTCAACCTGATCCTATCTGAAGTCTTTATATTTATATTGAATAGATATGTTATATAGTATCTCAATATTATTGATCCACTTATTTATCCACGGGTATTCCAAATTATAAAATAGTTTCTAAGAACATAGTACAAAGTTGACGATTGACGGATGCTAAACATTTTTGTCGCTGATTAACTATCTTTATAACTAATTGGATATGATTATATACATAGGTTTGAATCAGGTTTTAGTAATTGATTTAATATAAACTATGTGCCCCCTAGTTGTTGGCCTTTTATTTTACTTTTCTTGGAGAATCATCTTAATATTCCATACGTCCCAAATTACAAATAAACGACGGCTTCTTTCAGCGATTTTTGATGTTAAGAGTAATTTTTTATTTAGAACATTATTAATTTATAATATTTTAGAACAGTAAATAAGTTTTATAATTGATAGAAGATTTAATAGGAAGGATGTCTAGATCTATTTCATTGGGAAAGGCGGGCCCATCAGCCCAACATGAAGCCCACAATGGGCTTTGATAATTGTAGTATTGCATGCAATTTCAAAATATATTTAAATAAAATTATATCTCAATTAATTATTGTCTTAAGAGCATCATAACAGTGAAATATTATGAAGGTAAATTTGTACATTTAAATGTCACATTAGATTTACATCTTTAACTATTGATTATAATAAAATTATCACTAAAATTAATTTAAAATACACGTCCCAAATTCATTTCAAAATTAAATGTGTATATTATTTTGGTCCTCTCTCTCTCTCTCTCTCTCTCTCTCTCTCTTCATTAGTACCCGCATGAAAAGTTCCAAGAAAGGGCCTATTTAATGATGTGGCGCTAATTGCAGGAAGAAAAATGTCATGGCATTTGTAATAGGAAAATAATTATAGCACATTTTAATCATATTACAAATAAAAAAAAATAACACTTTATATGTGAATTTATATTTAATTTAATATATATTATAATTTAATTATTTTTATTTATAAATATATAACTTGTTCTTTTAGAATATACTTTAACATGACATTTTATAATAAATAACAACCTCAAATATCACTGTCAGCAAAAATAACTAGATAAAGATAGAGGACGATTTTCAAATTGAGGACCACCTCCTTTTCGTAGTTGAATAAAGAGATGTCAAATGCTTTTCACGTTAGGACCACCTCCTTTTTTCAATTATTCTTTCCTATTTTCTGCACTTTTTTTTTCTTTAAACAAAATTCTAAATTCCGTTAAAATTGTTCAAATAATGGTTACTATTAAACTTAAAGATGGTAGAGATCATGTGACACATGAACCATTTGTAAAATAAAACGCAGTTTATTCTTTAACGTCAACTATTATTATTGCTTTTTTTTACAACCATAATTTGATTTGAGGAAGAAGAAAGGAAACTGGAGTTTCTAAAGTTTGAATGAGGCCAACCCCTATATATGGACTCCCTTCTCATGCACATTTTCCTTCTCTCTTTTTGTAAAGTTATATATTTTTACAATTGAAAAAAATATATAATTTTGAAATTAAAGGATCGGAATGTCTAAAGTCGTTCTCTTTGGAAATACTATAAATCATACAAGAAGAAGAATGGAACTTACAACCACTCAAGTAAGAAGTGAGAGCAATGTCACTTGAGCGCGCTAAAGCTCTTGGGAAATTAATGTTGTTTTTGAAATACTACAATTAGGTTTACATTCATTTGTAATACCAATATCAATTTCTTTAGTGCACTTAGTGTCACATAAGAGATAATGATGAACCTCCGTGTGGATTATATCATTCATCAGGAGAATGAATATCTTTTAAAATGTCTTTTGACTGTATATATTAGTAGATGCTACAATTGATGGAAACGTATATGGGAAAAGTTTAGTTTTAAACAAATATAGTTTAAGCATATATATATTAGTAGATGCTACAATTGATGGAATTGTATATGGGAAAAGTTTAGTTTTAAACAAATATAGATTAAGCATATATATAGTTGGAAATGCTTTCTTCAATTAGTAAAAAATAATTAATGAATTTCTTCTTTAATTTATTATTTTATTCTATCATCACAATTTTTTCGAAATCTTTTCACATGCACTATATAACTGCTAATATTTTTATGAAAAAAATTACAAGAGTAAAATTTGAAAACAAAAGTATAATACAACTTCAAAATCTTTTAAAATGGGGCTTGGCTTTGTATATGCTAGTTTTAGAAATAGAAGAAAAATTAACTAATTTACAAATTGACTACTGATTTAGTAGTAGCAAGAATATTCTAATTTGTCTGGTCCAAATCCTATTACATCAACTATAATTGGTAATCCAATGTATCTATGGCTGAACTTCAAAAGTGCATATATATATATATATGTGTGTGTAAAAGAAAATTAAAGCGTATAATCTATATTTTAAATTTTATTCAGTTAAAAATAATTATTGTTCAGTTACCTATGCAACTTGTACCTTTACTGGGCATTTCCTGAAAAAAAATAAAAATTTTGAAGCAAATTAAGAGGGCAAGGGCCAACCCCTTAAAAATTTCCGGAATAAAATAACAAACAAGTACAATCAAGGAATTTCCTGTAAAAAAATTAGCAAGGGCATTAAAAAACATTTCTTGAATAAAAGTTAAAATTTGCTTACTTTTGTGAGATTTGGTGCATTGCCAAAAAAAAAGAAAATGAGAATGACACTTAATTTAGTACATCTAAAACTGAATTGTGGAATTTACTGGACGAGGCTAAACCCGAAATCCAAATTAACCAGCCCTTATAGAATTGTGATATATAAACAATTTTTCCATTTATAGCCTAAGAACAATAAATATAATTACAATCGCGCCATTTTTTGCTTTTTTAAAATATTTTCTCAATAATCTATATAATAGTTACCAAAACATTTATTAAACATCGTATCATTTTCACTCTTTTGCTTTGTGAGCTTTTGTTCGTCAAAAAAAATATTTCAATAAATTAATTAATTTTAGTCTCTCAAAAGAAACATTTTCATTCCAATTATAATATAATATTACAAATAAGAAAATAAAAGTACATTTAAATTATTATATTTGAGCATTTTCTTTTTTTATTTTCTCAATTTAAATCGTATGTGTGTGTGTGGTGCACACATATATCATTTGTGTACGAAAAGTTAGTATTAATAATATAACTTATAGTTTAAATGGTAAGAAACTTCTGACTAAGGGAAAGGTTTGTCGTTCAATTCCGGTAGTTGAAAGGAAAAGGGGATGGAAATGGAAATGAAGAATGGGTGACAAATTAACCTCGGACCAGTCCTATGAGAGAGCATGTTCTTAATCAATCACTCTACTAAGTCCTAGTGGATTTGTCAAAAATGTATTTAGTCTAGGAATGGAAACAACTTGTGTGGGTTCGGGTATCCGCAGGTCTTCGACTCAATGGGTGCGAATATGGAAACAATTAATCTCGAGAGTGGAGGCGGGTTTAAATCAGGAATTTTTTAAATTATTCAGATTTAGATATGAGAGTATCCATCCCGTATCCGTCCGATACACTAAATTTTGCAATTTTCTTACTTTATGCTTATATATATGTGCACATATATATATATATATATATAATATAACATTATATTATTTCTATCCGTTATCCGACGAGATCAGGGATAGGAATTACCCGATACCCAAATCAAGGACGAGAATTTTTTTGGTAGTGGAAGCGGGGATGTAAGTCGTAAACGCATCCCAAACCCGGCCTATTTCCATCCTTAATTTAGTTCATCCTTAGCATAGAGTGCCTTAAAAGGAAAAAAAATAACAAAAAATAATTATTTAACTGATACTTGGTTCCTCTTTATTATTTTTAGGTTTAATTTCTTTCAATCAGGTCTAGTTCGAGTCCTAAACCGATGAAATTTTTCACGAAATTTAGCAGAGATGATATTTATGATATGATAAGTAGATATATCATTTCCACAAATTTGTATAAGAAGATTCAATTTAGAAATATATGAAATGATTATCTAAAATTTCAACAGTTGGAAATGAACATATGTATCAAATCTTTATTAAACTTACTTTCGGTTTGAATTGCTTGATGAAATTTTGCAGAGATGATGTATTCATTATAGAGATTATATCCAACAAGTTTTATGAAAAAATTCATTCATTTAGATCTCGAACGAGAGCCAATTTAACGAAACTAAACTTAAAATAAAAGTAATGTAGCTGAGTAAAGTCCGGCACCGAATAAACTTAGATTTATTGCAATATCAACTTATATATTTATATTTTAAGATTCATACTCCAAAAAAAGGGGGGAAATACAGAAAGCAAATACAATCAACCAACTTGGTTTGATGTGTCTTGCAAACCAACATTATTTAGTATGACACACCAACATTATTTAGTATTAATCTTATATCAGCCAAATAAACAAGCAATCCTTTGATTTCAAAGTTAAAAAATAATTAAAAATAATAATTAATTTTATGATAACTCAGAAACATTGATAAGTAAATTAATTGGTGGGATATTTTTCATTTTTCCTCATGGAAAATTTCTTACCCGCCGACCACTCATCTTCATTTTTTAATTTCTCATGAAAATTAATTATTTCTTCAATTATTTTTTAATTTTATAATCACAAAGATTAGGTGTACTTAGCAGCAATATCTTTGAGAAAATGAGTCAATTTTTTTGGTTGGGAGAACATAAGCATGTGATCAGAACCCAATATCGTCTTAACTTCCTTGGGTGGAAATTTTGCTATAAAATCCTTTTGTGTTGAGATAGGTATTGCTTTATCTTCTTCACTTATTATGTAAACTCAATTAACTGATCCATAATTTGCTGAAGTGAGTGCAGTTTCCGAACAAGATTTTTCATCCCTATAAATGGGGTAGTATCTCTCCAACGACAAACAAAGTCTCAGATCCTGTTAAGAAATTGACTTCACCATGAGTAGTTATACAACATGACAATAAATCTGAATTTGACAAGCATCCACCGATTCATCTTTTACTATGGCCCCATACTCTAACTGGCCAACTCCTACTTAAAGCATTCACTGATTCATCTTTTACTATGACAATATATATACATATATATTTTATTTCTGTTTTTCTACGAAGTCACTACCATGCCACTATTTCAATACCTAAGTAAGGTAAATATGCCGTACTTATCATACGTACCACTAAGTTTAACATATCAATTTAATTCATAGTTTGGTCATTGTGTTGGTTAGAGCGTGGCCGGATCAGCCTTCTTGCACCCTTATACTTATCACATTGGTTGAACTACAAAAATTGCATAAAGTAATCGCACTCATCCGACAAATTAATTAATTAAACAAAGTAAAATTATACTTGATTTTTGAAGTGTCGTTTGATTTCATCCACTATCTTAACTTAACATTGAAATAAACCTTAGACTTTAGCTACTGATTTGCGACAAATCTTATCCTTATTTATATACAAACATACCTCATGAGGGGAAAGTTGGTACAAGGTGGTTGCTGAATATTTTGGACCAAATATAACAGCTGTTGCAACCCCGTTTGAATCAAATATAAATTTGCTGTCCCCATAAAATGGAATATCAGAGAAGTACTGCGTGCATGAAAACAAAGCAATCAGTATTCCCTCGACCAGTTTAAATATATCTAATTAGAATCATATTTTTTCTTTTAGAACGTCTCAAATTAGGAGACTTCTTTTCAATTTTAATTAGTGCATCAAATCTTACGGTATTAAATAATATTTCTTTTTCACCAGCAATTGTATCATCTATTTGGAAAATATTGTAATGCTCTAGTAAAACTTATATTTGATCCGACAATAAAATCAACCTATATGAAAATTAAAAGGCTCTTAACTAAAGACAGAACTTAGTTTTGCTATAGCCAATGCCTAATAAAGCATTTGTCTCATCACAAAATACTGATACGTGGCAGACAAGTAACAAAACGGTAAAGTATGTTCAAATATGTAATTCTTCAAATTGACAAATAAAATTTTCCAAGGGAAAAAAAAGAGATTCTTAATTCTTCAAACTGACACTAAGCTGTAAGGTGAGAGGTAGAGTCTTAACAGTTTCATGTCATATTAATGGCGTTCAACCAATAAAACACAATAAGTCCTACTTCATGTCAATTAATATTGTTAACACAATAATACATGTTAGAATCCTATACATATACTTATACACATATTTATATATTTGTATAATAGTATATATATACATACACTGATCATATTTATATATGTGTATAATAGTATATATATGGATTCATAGTTTTTTTTAATTCATGAATGCGTGTATAAATGTATTTCGTGTATTTAATCTATATTATAAAACACCATCTTTGACCAAATTTTTTTCCAAAAAGTATAAGAATCCAATGGTTAAAAATACATATGTTATGGTGTGCATTAGTTCTGTACCATATATTGGATGAGTTTTATACACACATCAAGATGTCACATCAAAGTTAAAACACTCACATCAATAATATACACATGACTAACCAAGATCAATTAAACAAGATCCATCATGACTATATAATTATGCACAAAAAAAATTTAAGAAAAATTATTGTGTAACATTTAAGGACATACGTTATGTATTCGTACATTCTTGCTCATCTAAATCTGTCATTTTTAGGACGTACGTTATATGGTTAGATTATAATTAAAAGACTCTTTAAAAAATTAAAAACAAGTCGATACAATCCGGTAAACTTTTAGTTTTTTCAACATGAAGATATATTGAACTTACATTTAGTTGTTCCCAATGTTAGAATAGACTAGACAATGGGCTCAAAATAGATTGATTGATTTTGTTGTTAGGTGGTTGGATTATGATTAAAAGACTCTTTAAAACATTTAAAACAAGTTGGTTCAATCCAGTATACTTTTAGTTTTTTCAGCAAGAAGATATATTGAACTTACGTTTCAGTTATTCACAATGTTAGACTAGACTAAACAATGGGCACAAAATAGATTGATTGATTTTGTCGATTTAAAGTTATCACACGTTAAAAGGTTTTTTATCCTATTATTAACTTTTTTTTATTTCACCGTACCGGATGGCACGGGTATACCCTAGTATATGTATATATCATGAGCTTGTTAATTGATTTAATTGAGTTTTTAATGGCTCAATGTGTTAAACCGTATTGAAACTGAAACTTTACTCAAAGGGTAATAACGAGTTGTCTCGGTCATTTGTTAAGATAATGAATAGAGTTTTAATATAATATTTTCACTAGATTAAAAAGTCACCCATTAATTTAGACTCAAACCAATAACACCTAATGCACAATAAATTAGGACAAGAGCACGACAAGAACCGACGCATTCCATCCTCTAAGTGTGTACAAACCTCTTGATTGAGTTGAAGAAGATCAAAATCATTAGGTGTGGGCATAACAGCTGTACAATAAATTGCAACAGCAATTTTTGAAGGGAATTTCTCCATAGCAACAGAAATGGAGACTCCACCCATGCTGTAACCCACTAGAACCACCTTCTCATCAGGCCGTAGAGATTCAAAGAAGACCGAGAGTGGCTTTAGATAGTCGGAGTATGTGGGAATATCCGATATCTGCTTTGGGCTAATCCCAGATGCTCCGAGATCCACTGGAGTTACGGTGTGGCCGGCCAACTCTAGTAGACTCGCCACCTTGTACCAGTTCTATCCTCCGTGGCAGGATCCATGGACGAGTACAAAATGAATTCTTTTAGTGGCAGCTGTTGACATGTTTTTTTTTTTTTCTTGAACGAGAAAGAGTTCAATTTTTTAATCTAATTTAATTGCTTGCGATTTTTTGTGTTGTCCTAACGTTGTAGCAGTGGATCTCTATTTATAGGATGCTTGGTCCGTCAGTACGATTGGACAAATAGCTGTCTAGGGCCTACCAACATGAAATACTTCATTCATTTAGGAACCTTGCTAATGTGAAATACCCGCAAGTTTTCAAACTTACATAAAATCTTCAATCACAAATTTGAAAAGAAAACCACCACTTATTCAAATTTTGTATTTAGTTTTGAAAACAAATTAACTATCATTAAATTTATAATTACAAAATTAAAACTATATTTTGTCTTTTACACAAATTCACCCATAAGATATTTCTATCATTGTTAAATTGGGTCTCCATTACCAATTAAAAATAGGATATGCTCAAGTATATAATAATTTTTTAAAAAAAAATTATAAAGAGGCTTTAAAATTATTAAAATTATTAAAGTAGTAAAAGAGGCTAAGTGAAGGTGTTTAGTTTTGAAACTCCTAATATTTAAAACGAATAAATATTAGCGTTGATGAACGCTCCATTTAGAAGTTTTTTCATTTCTTTTTTTGCCATTATTTTATGTTTGGGGTTGTCTTGGGAATCATGTTTGATGTCCCCCGTTGGTATGTTTTTGGTTGTGGGTTTTGACATTTGATATGTTTCAAGATGTGTCTTATATACTGTTGGTCGGATTTCAACCCTAGAGGGGGGGGGTGAATAGGGTTTTTAAAACTTAATGCGGAATTTAAAAACTTTTCTAACAATGTTTAAGTAAAACAAATTTACAAAACAAATTATCAAGGAATGCAATCAAATAAAAAATCAAGCAAATAAACAATCTCAAGCAAACAATAATATATCAAGTAAATAAAGAGATTGAGTAAGAAAGATTGAACCGATTTGAAGTCCAAGGCTTTTTGTCCACACGGTTTTGGTTTACCAAACCATAATCCGCGCTCTGTTAGTTCCCCGAGAATTTCCACTAAAATCAATCTCCTTCTGGGTGAAGATCAAACATCTACAAGTGTTATTTCACACACTCTACAAGTATTGCTACACCACAATACTCTCACAAGATACCCTCTTGCTAACCTTGTGAAATTTACCTTTCACAATTTCTAAACAAGAATTTACCTTCTTGTTTTTCCTATGAGATTTACCTCTCACAATTGAATACAAAATTGTTTGGTGATTCACACCAATTTACAATAACTCTATCAAGTGTGTATAGAATACAATTTGATGCTCACACTAGAGTTATCCTATTTGATCAAGATGATATAGCTCAAATAATAATGATTGATCAAAAACAATTTCTTGAATCTTTAGATATTGAAGATAGATGAAGTATGAAGTATGAGAGTGATTCAAGGTGTGTAGAATGAGTCTTGGAAGTCATATATATAGTCCGAAAGGTGATATAGCCGTTTGAGGGGTTTGGGTGAAGATTTAGACTCAAAAAGGCCAAAAGGACAACTCCCAACGGCTATATTCAGGTCATCAGTCGACTGAGCAAGGCTCCTTAGTCGACTGAGTGACCATCAGTCGACTGAGCAAAGCCCATCAGTCGACTGATGACCTTTGCTGGTCTGTTTAGATAGATTGCTGCAGACAGCAAATTTTTCCCGATTTGTTTTGATCATATCTCATTATCCAGCCGTTGGAACTTGATGAAATTTTGGATATAAGTACTATAATGTGTTATCTAACTATTGTCAAAATTTCATAATGATCGGAGTCCGTTAAGGCCTCCAATAAACCGTTAGATCAAAACTGCGCAAAAACGGAGCGAATCTAGAAAGGGAAAAAATAAGCATTTTTGCAATTAAGTTCCAAAATCAATTTTGATGCTTGGGATAGGTCAAATATATTATCCTAAGACACCTAATTTCATGAGAGCTCAAAATATGCTCAAATCAATTTAATATGAAATTATTTGAAAACCGGTTTTTGCAAGAATGGTGTTTTCAAAGAAATTTTGATTCAAACTGATTTTGATCAATCTAACAATGATGTAAGTTCATATTTGAGCTATCTAATCAATCAATTAAGAAACTTTACATTAATCCTAAGCAAACACTCAATTACCGAATAGGTGAGTCTTCGAATGCTTCGATTTGTTTCCTCAAATTGATTCTTCACTTGAAGCTTTCCCTTGAAGCTTTAGTATATGATCCTTGATCTTTTATGCTTCATGAAATGCATTGCTAGCTTGTGAGTGATGAGATAGATCTTCTTGTCTTGTCCAACGCTTATTGAAGAATGATCTTGATTCGGATAGATCGGTTTTAGTCCAATGCTTCATTGACTTGATCGGATATTGATTGAATGATCCTTGTCAAACTTCCTTTGAGCAATCATGCTATTCTTGATTTTTCAAATAAGAAATCTATAATCTTATATAAAGAACATGTTAAATTACACATGATTGATTTATTGTTATTATCAAAAGAAGATTAAGACCTTCAAGGTCAACATATACATTTGTGAGAACCCACGTTTTAACGCCGATCCCCTTGGGCGGAGATTCCTTCATTTTTCTGTTTATTTAAAAAACAGTTCATTTTAACTTGGAGAAAAGGTGACAGTTTGTAAAGAAAATCAAAGTCGCTAGTTTTTTTTTACTAAACAAATAAAAGTGTGTGAGAAAGAGGAACATTTATGAATTAAACGACCTTCTAAACGCAATTAATGCGAAACCAGTTGATTCAGAGGTTCGGGGATTAAATTACGAATCGGGAAAGTGTTAGGCACCCAATTTGCTAGGGGTGGGAAAAAATACCATTTGTACCGTACCAATCCTTACCAAACCGAACCAATACCAAATTGTACCGAAAATTTGGTAATGGTACAATACCGATTGGTATTGTACCATACCGAACTACTTTGGTACGGCACTGGTATTCATATTCATTACCGATGGTATACCGTACCGTACCGATTTTTTGGTACGGTATGGTATACCGTACCATACCAATACCAAGTGTGCCATTATACCAAATATTAAATAAATTCCAAATTACTAATATTTCACAATTAGATATAGATGAAGTTAGATGAATAGTCCAGATTATCAACAATCTCATTCTCTCTTTAGACCCATTTCAGCTCTAAATCAAGTAACAATTCTCGTTCCATATAAATATTCTATTGAAACAAATTTTGTCAGTTCATTTTAATATTGTTCAGTTCATTTAAGTCGTTTCATTGAGTATGCACTCGAACTTTGACATATATAATATCTATCGATGATGAGAAGATGTTGGTTTTATTTTATTCCACAATAGGCAATGACAGTCTATAATCTCAACAGATGATGTCAAGTAAAAAAATAAATTAGAGCACCATAAGTTTTATTCTGAATTTGGAAACCCAGTTGGTTGTGTGAAACTAAGATATATAAATTATAGATATGCATATATGTATATATTCTGCAATTCTGCTTAGTTGCAGGTGTTCTAAGTTTTTCATCCTCCTTTTAATTCTACAAAAACTGTTCCAATTCATTTAATACATTTGAATTATAATGGCTCAATTTACGTAATCGGTTTGCATTACGATAAATATGAGCCATCATAATAATAACACATTCTTATCTGTTTAGTGATCTAGTCTATTTTTTTAGGGAATAAAGTGTAAAGATGTAAATATTAACAAATCATGTATAATTCTTTTTCATAAAAATTTAGTTAAATTTAGATTTGAGTTAAGTTAGCCTATGTTTTACATTAATTAATAATAATCAATTATTTTGTAAATCAATTAAATTCAAAAATTCATTTAAATTAAAAAAATTTATTTTTTATTTACATGATTGATTTTTTGGTAATGTACCATACCAACCCGTACTGTACCAATATTTTGGTATACCAAAATTCGGTATACCGAAAGTTTGGTATGGTAATGGTAATGAATTTTGGTGTACCAAAATTTCGGTATGGTACTCGGTATAATCGGTATGGTACAGTATTGTACCAAATCCACCCCTACAATTTGCCATTTCAGTCTCTGACTAGGATATGCGCGTATTTATAATCGAAGATTTGTATGCTTATTTGTATTATTACACATCAATCCATAGTTTTAGGAAAATAGGATATAGGGTATGGATAGAAAGCATGTGCTTCGTAATTCGCCCATTTGATTTCAAAAATCAATGTTTGTGATTTAAAAAAGTGTTTTTGGTAATAACACATAAACAAGTGTTTTGGTGAAACTTAGGGCTTTTAGGAAGCTAATTCAATTTGGAATCGGATATCCGATAGTCCTTGAGATTCGTTCGTCATTAGTGTACCATAGTTTAAAGATTTAAACCGGCATTTACGAACCTAATACTCTCGTATTGGATATTTACATGAGCATCGCGATTTATTGGTTAAATCGGATACAAATGCTTAGCAAGACTAAAAAACTGAAATTTTGTGAAATTAACATATTACCCTAGTTAAACTGTCGATTTTATCAATTTTCGAAGACTATGCTATCAAATCGAGCTGACTTTTTAGTATGATACTCTTGATTGCAATTTGTAACAACCCTCGATTTTTGGTAACTTCCGATCATCCTTGTAACTTTTTGTCAGGGTGTCTTTTTTGCCTCCTTCTTCAACTTGTATCACATGTGCAGAGTACGTATGCTAGTTTTTAAAGAAATCAGATTCTTGTGAGGTTCGTAAAATGATGTGTTCACAACAACAGAAATAAAGTATTGACAAATTCAAAAGCATGGTATTGGGTCATATCTCAAATATAAAAAATAAAAAATACTTACACTTTTAGAATACGCTAACTGAATTGACCAAAACCAACCAAATAAAAAAAGTGATAACTAGAGCATACTTGATGAACTTTTAACTATTGAAAACAATTAAAAAGAACAATTGCAAATAATTTTACATCGAAATTATTAAAAGCCATATTATGTTACCTCAAATGTGTATCTATTTTTATAATGAATTTTTGTTTTTTATAATCGGGTTACAGGTCGTACTTTACTATAAATTTGGAATGTTTGTGAAATAATTACAATGGAGGACAAGTTCATAAATTAGAAAATAAAATAGGGGACTAATTCATAAACTAGTCCGAAGTTTCAGTTTTGTAGGTAATGTCTACTATAAAAAATATGTGGGTGTAAATTGACTATAAATTTTCAAATACTCAAAGCGCCTTTGAGTTCATCATTTTCCTTTATTTAGAGTTACATTAATATTAAAGGAGTTTTTATTAATGTCCAAATAATATAACATACATAAAGCATAATGCACAACTATACAGTACATTATTTACTTTGACACTACTGAAGACTATTTTGGTAATAGTATTACCACTATACATAAAACATATCAAGGAACTTTTGTATATATACAAAATTATTAAGTTCCCCTTCTCGTACCGAAAATTATAAGAGTACATTTACTTATTATTAATAGGCCATATGAAGTGCATAGCGTAAAAGTGTATTGTAAAGGTGTGAGATTCCGCAAATGCAACCCCAAGGTCTCAGCCTCTAGTTTGGGAGACTGAAATATTGAAAAGGATTATGTTATTTCATTTGCTTTTATGTGCTGATAATTCATATCGAGTGTCCCTCTATCCTATTTCTAGATGCAAGAGGGTTCGTTCAGAGTCGCTAGTACATTCGCTTTTACTCAAACGTACGTTATACGTTTGTCTACGAAACCAGGATTCTATAAGGTTCGGGAACTATGTTACGAATTGGGAAGGTGTTAAGCACTCGTTCCGCCCTTTCGGTCTCTAGTGGTCTTATATGTTTATTCTATGTTGAAAAACTTGGATGCTTTTACTGATATTCTACTGCTTTCTGGAAATAACTAATGAAAACCTGATTTTGGGAAAAATGGGAAAAAAGATGAAAACCTTGTATTCCGTGATCCGATGTTTTGGTTTTGTCAAAATCTAATTACTAGTAACAAAAGTTTACCTTATCAATTTTGAAATAAGAATGATTCGGTATTATTTCCTCAGATAACAATATCAATTATCTTGTTTGTTTAATTTAGAAAAGATCGGATCTTATCAGAATTGATTTGATATAAAATTGAACTCTTGAGGAGAGTGTATTAAATACATTACAGTCTATATGGAAGATAGAATATATCTGGATTTAATTCCTAAGTAATATTTTTCAGTTTGGGTTTTGAAAACTTGGTTTTAGCCGGATGATAAATGGTCCTACTTCTTCTAGTTTTACAAATAATTTTATCAAGATTTTATCAAGTTGTTTTGTTTGAAAACGATAGAATATTAGTAACTTGACAATAAGTTTATCCAGCTAGAAATTAGATAGAACAACATATAAAAAGAGTCTACAAATAATAAACATAATTAAAATTGGAACGAGGAGGGTGGAAGTAAATGCTTTCGGTTTGTGTTGACCCAAGCAAGCCAACTCCCTACTTACTTATAGTACTTTCGAAAATAACATGTATATATAGTAAATTTAATGAAGAATTAAACAAATCTATAATTACTAAATAAAGTACAATAAAACTAGTATGCAGATATATTATTTGATTACTAGAAGAGACTTTACTTACCTTCCTGACGATAAATATAAGAATAAAAGAGAAAAAATATAATACGGCAGATAAGATTTTTGGCGGATATCAGCTTTTCTCTTTGAAATATTTCCAGTGGTCTGACTTTAGAAGGTAACACTCCGGGTGCCAAGATTAGATCCGAGACTCTTACAGAAATAAATATTATTAAAGGTGCTTCCGAAGAAGGCTTAAAGATTATAAATGTAAGAGAGAAATAAGGATTTTTGGTGTCAGAACCGTGTCCTCTGTTGTGGGGAATGGCTTCCTATAACCCATGGGGTTGTTGGCCTATTTATACTGCTCGGGAAAGATTATCGCGTGACATTCCTCCAGAAAGGGCAAGTGTCACGCGACAAATACATATGTCGTGCGACAAACGCTGAAGTGATGGTTCTGACAGACTAATGTGTCAGAAGGTGGTTGGTTGGTGTTTGGGGGGGATTATCGCGCGACATGACAAGGTTTGTCGTGCGATAGACGGCTTTGTTATGCGAAAATTGTATTTGCATTGGATTTGTCATGAGACAAACCCATCTGGTAAGGTGCTCTAGTGCGTGGGTGAGTTTCGGACTCGATGTGAATTCTATGGGAGTTTCTAATATAGAAGATAGATACTTAATTAATTAATAGCAAGCACGCAGATAATAAACTCAATTAAGACAATAAACAAATATGCATATAATAAACTCAATTAAAAGAAATGGTCGGATGATAGTGGAAGTAAATGTTTTCGGTTTATGTTGGCCCAAGCAAGCCAACTCCCTACTCACTTATAATAATTTCGAGAAAATAAACAAGTACGTATATATAATAAACTTTAATTAAACAAGTCTAAATAATAAACTTTAATAAAATAAAGACATATATAATAAACTTAAAACAAGTACGCATATAATAAGCTTTAATTAAAATAAGACAAGTACGCATATAATAAACTTAATTAAAATAAGACAAGCATGCATATAATAAACTTAATTAAAATAACACAAGCATGCATTTAATAATAATAATAAACTTAAATTAAAAAAGGGTCAAATGATTATCTTCCCGACGATAATATAAATACGAGAGAAGCGGACAGACATCTGGCGTTTGACAAAGACTGACACTCCCAGTACAAACTTTATACTGAAAAGATTCTTATTTTCAAAGAACCTAATAAAATTTGACTGGAGCATAATTCTCAACATCTCTAATAAAAGAGTAGAAGAATCTTATACTAATGAGAATTATGGGTTCAATGGCTAAAAAAGCTCTTACATGATCCTTCTCATTTGGCCATCCTCAAACTACAAGCCGTAGTCCCTTATTTATAAGGAAACCCAAGGCCTCACTTTTCACTCCCATCCAATATGGGATGAAAAGTGGGCAAAAACAAGAAAAATGCAAAATAAGCCTAAAAAGGGCAAAACTACCAAAATAAATTTTTAAGCTTAAAAAATGGAGAAATAACCTAGTAATAATATAAGGGTTTTTGTGGGGGTCGCAAATTGGGGTGTCTACAGACCCTCTCGACTCAAGCTCCTTGCTTGCAAGGAATTGAGGCGACTGGAAGATATTTCGATTTGTGGCTCCCGCAAGAATCCTAAAAGAGTGTATGCATGCAGAAGTGTTTATGAGTGCCTCCGGAGAGGGCTTGTGCCTGTATAAAGGACTTACACTGCCTCTGAAGAGGGCTTTCGTTACCTCGTTGCCTCTCTGGAGGGCTTGATTTGCTCCACTTGTCTCAGATGGGAGGACTACCATTGCTACACTCGCCTCAGATGGGAGGACTACCCTTACTCCACTGCCCATCTGGGAGGTCTTGATCTTCTCACCTCAAGTGGGAGGATTACCATTGCTCCACTTGCCTTAGATGGGAGGACTACTATTGCTCCACTGCCTCTCTGGGAGGACTTGCTCTTCTCGCATCAAGTAGGAGGACTACCATTGCTCCACTTGCCTCTCTGGGAGGACTTGCTCTTCTCGCCTCAGGTGGGAAGACTACCATTGCTACACTGCCTCTCTGGGAGGACTTGATCTTTTCGCTTTAGGTGGGAGGACTACCATTGCTCCACTTACCTCTCTGGGAGGACTTACTCTTCTGCCTCAAGTGGGAGGACTACCATTGCTCCACTACCTCTCTGGGAGGACTTGATCTTCTCACCTCAGATGGGAGGACTACCCTTGCTCCACTGCCTCTCTGGGAGGGCTTGCTCTTCTCGCCTAAGGTGGGAGGACTACTATTGCTCCACTTGCCTCTTTGGGAGGACTAGATCTGTAAAAAGAAAGAACAAGAGCTGCCTCTGGGGAAGGCTTTGCCAAGGTTTTGCCTCTGTCGAGAGCTTGTGCTTTGTGATTTGCCACTAATGAGGGCTTAGTGTTTGTTCCTATAAAAAGGACTTATACTCCCTCCGAAGAAGGCTTAGTGTTTGTTCCTGTAAAAAGGACTTGTGAGTGATGTTTTGCCTGTAGAAAGGACTTATGTGAATAGATTGTCTCTGGAGAGGGCTTATGCCTGTAGAAAGGTCTTGTGAGTGATGTTTTGCCTGTAAAAAGGGCTTATGTGAATGGATTACCTCCGGAAAGGGCTTGTGCCTAAAAAGGGCATAAGTGGTTGGATTGCCTCCGCAGAGGGCTTATGTGAATGGATTGCCTCCGGAAAGGACTTTCGCCTAAAAGGGGCTTAAGTGGTTGGATTGCCTCTGTAGAGGGTTTATGTGAATTTATTGCTTTCAGAGAGGGCTTGTGGTTGGATTGCCTTCGCAGAGGGCTTATGTGAATGTATTGCCTCCGGAGAGGGCTTATGTGATATGCTGAGGAATCATGTTCTCTGAAGTAATAACTTCAATAATCTGATGAGAAGGAGAAAGATAGAGAATTCTCTGAGGAGAAAAAACCTCATTGGGAGTTTATCTATACTGAAAAGTTCTCCATCCTTTGGAAAATTATTGAAAACTTGTTTTTGTAAGTCATTTTATTCCGAAAGAGTAGTTTCCAAGATGGATTTTCTCGATCATCGTAGTTCGTGCTTAGTGATGACTCAATATTTTACTTGTTTCTAAGTCATTCCTTCTTTTATCTAGGCGAGAAGGAATTCTTCTTATAGAAATCTCTGATCTCATAATGTTCATTGGATATTCAGAGAAAAGTGTGGGCCCACATCTTTTTATGTTTTTCGATGTCCTTATTTCTCCCTCGTTCGGGAAAACTTTTCCTGCTTTTTCTATTTTTGGTCAAAAGCTTTTTTTTCCGTTTGGCGTGATCAGGAACCTTACTCACCCAAGACGAAGCCATGAGCCAGTTCGGCCAAGCTATCACTCGTGGTGTGGCTCTCCCTGCCACTCTACATTTTGATTTCTCTCGCTCACTTTGGGCGCTCATGCGGGATTTTTCTCTTTTTTACTCTTTCAATTTTTTCTATTCCCGTCTTATTCTGATATTTTCTCATTCTTATTGCTCGTTTTCAAGCCTCTAGAGATCAAAGATTTCTTTACAGGTTGTGCTCTCTCGTGATTTTGAAAAAACGACTTAGAATCTTGCATTGGATGTTATCGTGCGTCTGTGTATTTTTTCTACACAAAGGTCAAGAAAAATTGCCTCGAAGTTCCCTTATTGGAAAATGCCAAAATTTATTGTAGGATTGCCATGTGACAATTCGATGGAGGAGGTTTTGTCTTATAAGCGAGCTATTTTCTTCTCATTCTCTTATTTTCTCTCTAGCTTCTCTTTTCTTGAGTTTTCCCATATCTAGATGCTCAGGGTGTTCTTCAATGCTAATGACAAGGATGATAGGGTAGATCATGATAGCGGTGTGGTCTACCAAGATGTGGTATGCGCTAAAACTGCGCATGTTTGTGTTTGGTGATCTATTGAAAGATAATGCATGTTATGCGTGTATTAGTGAAGTGGTGTTTTAGCATGTTTGATAACTTTGATATGTAAAAGTATATTGCTCGTAGGTTAAGGATACTTTCCATGGTATTTTGTTGATCTTGATTCGTAGTTTCTTGCATGTTTAAACAAACATTCATTAATTCACATAATCATCTCAACAGTAACATCCGATTTTTGGAACTTACATACTTTTACCTTTCAAACCTTAAAAACTCTCATAACATATGCACTTAGGTTAATACATAATTTACTCTAAAAACCCTATAACTCTCATAGCTACCCAAAAGTACCCTCAGGTTTTTGAAAATTACATAATTTTCTCCTATAAACTCCATAACTCTTGTAATTACCCAAAGTACCCTTAAGTTTTAGAAATTACATAATTTTACCCTCTTATTTATATAACTCACATAATCACACCAAAGTACCCTCAAGTTTTTAAAAATTACATATTTTACCCTATAGACCCTGTAACTCTCATAATTACCCAAAGTACCCTCAAGTTTTTAAAAATTACATAATTTTATCCTATAAATCCCGCAATTCTCGTAATCACACAAAAAGTACCCTCAGGTTTTGAAAATTCCATAATTTTACCCTTAGTCCTTATAACTCTCATAACTACCCAAAGTACCCTCAGGTTTAAAAAATTACATAATTTTACCCTTTTATTTATATAACTCACAAAATCACACCAAAGTACCCTCAGGTTTTAAAAATTACATAATTTTACCATATAGACCCTATAACTCTCATAACTACCCAAAAGTACCTTCAAGTTTTAAAAATTACATCATTTTACTCCTTTATCAATATAACTCACATTTTTGTATAAAAGTACCCTCAAGTTTTATACACAAAAATATCCTCTCATGAAGAGGGCGGGTTACGTGTGTGCTTCAACAAAAGGGTTTCGTGGGTGTGTTCCTCGAGAAAAGGATTACATGTGTGTGTGCGCCTCGAGAAAAGGGCTTGGTGTATGTATACCTCGGGAAGAGGGATTGGGTGTGTCACCTCAATAAGAAGGCTTCAGAGTGTGTTCTTATAGAATAGGATTATGTGTGTGCGAGCCTCGAGAAAAGGGCCTAGTGTATGTTTACCTCGAGAAAAAGGATTGGCGTGTGTGCCTCGAGAAATGGGGCTTCGTGGATGGGTGCCTCAGGAAGAAGATTACGTGTGTGCGCACTTCAAAAAGAGGGCCTCATTAGAGGGTTAAAATATGTATATGTGCCTCGAGGAGAGGGCTTAGGTGCGTGTGCACCTCGAGAAGAGGGATGGTGTATATGCGCCTCGAGAAGAAGGATGGTGTATGTGTCCCTCGTGTGTGCGTGCTTTGAGATGGTGGGCTTGGGTGCGTGGTCGCCTCAAGAAGAGGGATTGGCGTGTGTGCCTCGAGAAGAAGGCTTCGTGAATGGGTACCTTAGGAAGGGGGGCTATAGTGTGTGCATGTGCCTCAAAAAAAGGGCTTCGGTGTGTGGGTGCCTAAGGATTCGGTTCGTGGGTGCCTCGGGAGAGGGCTTCAGTGCATAAGTGCCTTAAAAAGAGGGCTTGGTGTTTGTGCGCCTCGAGAAGAGGGCCTGGTATATGTCCATCTCAAGAAGAACGCCTCAAGAAGAGGGATGGTGTATGTGTTCCTTGATAAGAGAGTTGCGTGTGTGTGCTCCTCGAGAAGAGGGCTTGGGTGCATGTTCACCTCGAGAAGAGGGATTGTTTGTGCGCCTCATTAAGAGGGCTTGGTGTTTGTGCACGTCGAGAAGAAGGCTTGGTGTTTGTGCACGGGTACCTCGAGAAGAGGGGTTTGTTGCGTGTGGGCCCCGGGGAAAGGGATTGGTGTTTATGCGCCTCTCTTCATGTGTGGGCCTCAGGGAAGAGGGTTTCGTGAATGCCTCAGGGAGAGGGCTTCGTGTGTGTAAGCCCTGAGAAGAGGGCTTGGCGTGTGGGCCTCGGGAAGAGGGTTTCGTGTGTGTTCACCTCGAGAAGAGGGATGGTGTATGTGTTCGTCGAAAAGTTGATTACATGTGTGCGAGCCTCGAGAAGAGGGCCTGGTATATGTTCACCTCGAGAAGAGGGATTGGCGTGTGTGCCTCGGGAAGAAGGCTACAGTGTGGGTATGTGCCTCGAAAAGAGGGCCATAATGCATGAGTGTGTGTCTCGAGAAGAGGGCTAAAACATGCATATGTGCCTCAAGAAGGGGGCTTTGGTGCATAGGTACCTCAATAAGACAGCTCCGGTGTGTGTATGTGACTCAAAAAGAAGACTTCGTGAAGGGGTGCCTTGATAAGAAGGCTATAGTGTGCATATGTGCCTCGAAAAGAGGGCTTCGTAAATGGGTGATAAGAGGGTTATAGTGTGCGTATGTGCCTCGGGAAGAGGGCTTCATAAATGGATGCCTCGGAAAGAGGGCTTTGGTGTGGATATGTGCCTCGATAAGAGAACTACAGTGCATGGATATGTGCCTCGGGAAGAGAGCTTCATGAATGGGTGCCTCAGAAAGAGGACTTCGGTGCGTGGATTCCTCGATAAGAGGGCTACAGTGTGCGTATATGCTTCAAGAAGAGGGCTTCGAGAATGGGTGCCTCGGGAAGAGAGCTTTGGTGTGCGTATGTGCCTTGAAAAGAGGGCTTCGGTGTATGAGTACCTCAATAAGAGAGCTTCGGTGCATGGGTGTTTGCCTCGGGAAGATGGCTTAATGAGTGGGTACCTCGGGAAGATAGCTTAATGAGTAGGTGCCTCGGGAAGAGAACTTTGATCTGGGTATGTGTCCCGGGAAGAGGGCTTTAATGTATGGGTGCCTCGATAAAAGGACTATAGTGTGCTTATGTGCCTCAAAAAAAGGGCTTCATGAATGGATGCCTTGGGAAGAGGGCTTTGGTGTATGGGTGTCTCGATATAAGGACTATAGTGTATGGGTGCCTCGAGAAGAGGGCTTTGGTGCGTGGATTCCTCGGTTAGAAGGCTACAGTGTGCGTATGTGCCTCAGGAAGAAGGCTTCGTGAACGGGTGCCTCGGGAAGAGGGCTTTGGTGTGGCTATGTGCCTCAGGAAGAGGTCTTCGTTGTATGGATGCCTCGATAAGAGGGCTACAGTGCATGGGTGTGTGCCTCTAAAAGAGGGCTTAGTGAGTGGGTGCCTCGGGAAAAGGGCTTTGATGTATGGGTGCCTCAATAAGAGGACTACAATGTGCGTATGTGCCTCGAAAAAAGGGCTTTGTGAATGGGTGCCTCGGGAAAAGGGCTTCGGTGCATGTGGTGTGATCGCTACGTTGCCATTTTTAGATTATAAACGGAAGTTTTTAACTTTCAAAACACACACATACGAATGGTGCGAACTCTTCTGCAAAAAAAGTTAGGTAAATAAATAACGAAAATTAATTTTCGGTTGTTTGTAAAGGCTCATCAACAACAACTTGAGAGAATTTCCAGTGGGAGTTTAGGGCAAGCAGCAAAGTGCTCCTTGGGTTACCTTATTTGTCTCGAATTTTGAAAAAAACTCATCATTTGAAATTTAGGAATATCTCTCCTCTTGAGTTGCTTTTCATGGGAGGTGTACCAAGGAAAGTCACAACGAGCTAATCTTGTTGTAAGTTTCTACGATGGAGGTTGATCAGCTTCCAACCATACTTGTCAATATCTGGGAGATATATATATATATGGCAAGGCTCGATGTGGAATAACGCCTCACGGTTGACAAATAATTAATAAGAGTGTTCTATCTCGATTCTTCCTATATGTAACGCAGGTGTAATGCAAGGTGAAGGCTTCAGGCTCCCTCCTATTTGGCAAGACCTCGCGATATACCCCAAGGGCGGGTACGTGCAAGAATCTTTTGATATACTTCCCGGGTACTTGAGTGTTCTCGTCACTCGATATACCTCGGGGGCGTACTTGACCAAGGAGAGTGGAAGTAAATGTTTTTGGTTTATGTTGGCCCAAGCAAGCCACTCCCTACTCACTTATAATATTTTCGGAGGTCTGAGGTAAAAATCACACTCGTAAGAACCATGCATGAATAGTGATGTGCGTGAAAATAAGAGTTTTCGAATGATTTTATTGCAAATATCTTATCTTAGAGGTGTATTTTAAAAACGCCATTTTTATTGAAAAAAAAATTCTTCACAATCAATTTAACAAGTAAGAAAAATCCTAAACATATGTCTATGTAAATGAATAGACTCTACTGCGCCTCTAGGACAAGTCAACAATAAAATTCAGGCGCCACGTTAGGGGGACTTAAAAGCAAGTAGGGAAATCAGTAAAAGCATACACTTCAACATATTATAAACAAAAGTCCACATATAAGAGCCTAATTTTCTTATGGTCCCCAACAGAGTCGGCACTGTGAGAATTCGCAAATACTACCCCAGGGTCTCAGCCTCTAGTTTGTTAGTCTGAAACATCGAAAAGGATTTCATTGTTCCATTTCCTTCTATGTATTGATAATTTATATTGGGTGTCCCTCTATCCTATTTCTAGATACAAGAGGGTTCGTTCAGAGTTGCCAGTACGTTTTACTAGAAACCGGACAAAATAGTTGTGTAAGAGAAAAGGTTACAGATAAGTCTTTCTTTACACGTTTGTCTACGAAACCAGGATTCTATAGGCTTCAGAAACTATATTATGGATTGTGAAGGTATTAAGCACCCGTTCCACCCTTTCGGTCTCTAGTGGTCTTATATGTTTATTCTATGTTGAAAAACTTGGATACTTCTACTAATATTCTACTGCTTTCTAGAAATAACTAATGAAAACCTGATTTTGGAAAAAACGGGAAAAGGGATGAAAACCTTCTATTCCGTGATCCGATATTTTGGTTTTGTCAAAATCTGATTACTAGTGACAAAAGTTTATCTTATCAATTTTTAAATGAGAGTGATTCGGTATTGTTTTCTCGGATAACAATATCAATTATCTCGTTTGTTTAATTTAGAAAAGATCGGATTTTATCGGAATTAGTTTGATATAAAATTGAACTCTTGAGGAGAGTGTATCAGATACATTACAGTCTATATGGAAGATAGAATATATCTGAATTTAATTCCTAAGTAATCTTTTTCAGTCTGGGTTTTGAAAACTTGGTTTTAGCCGGATGATAAATGGTCTTACTTCTTCTGGTTTTACCAATAATTTTATCAGGATTTTATCAAGTTGTTTTGTTTGAAACCAAAGAATATCAATAACTTGACAATAAGTTTATCCAGCTAGAAAGTGGATAGAACAACATATAAAAAGAGTCTACAAGTAATAAACATAATTAAAATTGGAACGAGGAGGGTGGAAGTAAATGCTTTCGGTTTGTGTTGGCCCAAGCAAGCCAACTCCCTACTCACTTATAGTACTTCCGAAAATAACATGTATATATAGTAAACTTAATTAAGAATTAAAAAAATCTATAATTACTAAATAAAGTACAATAAAACTAGTATGCATATATATTATTTGATTACTAAAAGAGACTTTACTTACCTTCCCGACAATATATATAAGAATAAAAGAGAAAAAATATAATACGGCAGAGAAGATCTCCGCCGGATATCAGCTTTCCTCTTTGAAATATTTCCAGCGGTCTGACTCTAGAAGGTGACACTCCGGGTGCCAAGATTAGATCCGAGACTCTTGCAGAAATAAATATTATCAAAGGTGCTTCCGAAGAAAGCTTAAAGATTAGAAATGTAAGAGACAAATAAATATTTTTTGTGTCAGAACCGTGCCCTCTGTGGTGGGGAATGGCTGCCAAGAACCCATGGAGGAGTTGGCCTATTTATACTGCTCGGGGAAGATTGTTGCACGACATTCCTCCAGAAAGGGCAAGTGTCGCGTAACAAATACATATGTCGTGCGACAAACGACTGAAGTGATGGTTCTGATAGACTGATGTGTCAGAAGGTGGTTGGTCTGTGTTTGGGGGAATTGTCGCGCGACATGACAAGGTTTGTTGTGCGACAATTGTATTTGCATTGGGTTTGTCATGCGACAAACCCATCTGGTCGGGTGCTCTTGTGCGTGGGTGAGTTTCGGAGTCGATGTGAATTCTATGAAATTTTCTAATATAGAAAATAGATCCTTAATTAATTAATAGCAAGTATGCATATAATAAACTCAATTAAGACAATAAACAAATTTGCATATAATAAACTCAATTAAAAGAAAGGGTCGGATGATAGTGGAAGTAAATGCTTTCGGTTTATGTTGGCCCAACAAGCCAACTCCCTACTCACTTATAATACTTTCGAGAAAATAAACAAGTACGTATATATAAAAAACTTTAATTAAACAAGTCTAGATAATAAACTTTAATAAAATAAAGACATATATAATAAACTTAAAACAAGTACGCATATAATAAACTTAATTAAAATAAGACAAGCATGCATATAATAATAATAATAATAATAATAATAATAATAATAATAATAATAATAATAATAATAATAATAATAATAATAATAAACTTAAATAAAAGAAAGGGTCAAATAATTACCTTTTCGACGATAATATAAATGCGAGAGAAGTAGACAGACCTCCGGCGTTTGACAAAGACTGACACTCCCAGTACAAACTTTATACTGAAAAGATTCTTATTTTCTAAGAACCTAATAAAATTTGACTTGAGCATAATTCTCGACATCTCTAATAAAAGAGTAGGATAATCTTATACTAATGAGAATGATGGGTTCAATGGCTAAAAAAGCTCTTACATGATCCTTCTCATTTGGCCATCCTAAAACTACAAGCCTTAGGCCCTTATTTATAAGGAAATCCAAGGCATCACTTTTCACTCCCATCCAATGTGGGATGAAAAGTGGGCAAAAACAAGTAAAATGCAAAATAAGCCTAAAAAGGGCAAAATTATCAAAATCAATTTTTAAGCTTAAAAAATGGAGAAATAACCTAGTAATAATATAAGGGTTCTTATGGCGATCGCAAATTGGGGTGTCTACAAAAGGTGAGTATTTGGCCTACAAGTCTAGAAAAGTTGCACTGCTGAAAGGTAAAATTGCACTTGGACGACACACGGTGTGTCGCCAAAAAACTTGCCCCTCAGACAACACATAATGTGTCAGTCAAAGCTATAGTTTGGACGATCAAAATAACACAAAATTCAAAAAAATGCATGCTCTTAGGATCATTTGTAGCCCCATGCCAATTATCAATTTAAGACCACACATGATGTTTCGCTAGTGTAAAATTTTTTTTCGATAGGTAACTTTGCTTAATTTCAGCATTTACCTACACTTTTCCCATTTTTAACACACGTTGGGGTAAAACAAAAGGCAATTTTACCTTTTACAATATGCACCGGAGATTGCAAATGATCTTAGACCAAATATCATTGTTGTTTTTAATGTAAAAAATTATTAATTATCCTATTACATACATACATTGTTCTTCTAGACTAGTATTACGCACATGAAATCAATGATCCAAAATTATTGATAGTAGCACAAAAGAATTTTGACCCTTGGATTAGTTTTAAAATATCAACTCACACTCACACTCACACTCACACTCCCATTACAATTTATTTTTTTCTTGATACATACTCCATTACAATTTAAACACATAAATGTATTCACCAGTCACCCTCTTTACCTTTCTAAAAAAAGTTACAAATTTTAAAATTTCCAATTTTTCAATTTTCATTTTTTTCTTAAAAACATCTCTCTCTATCTATCTCTCTCACACACTTCATTTTTATTTTTTATATTAGCGATAAAAGATTCGAGTAGCTCTTGGAGGGAAGGGAAGGGAGATTCAATCATGGCGTCTTATGCGAATTATCATACTTTTGACCGCTGGGGAGAAACCTGAATATTACTATTTCATTAAGTTAATTTCAAATTCATTTGATTGATTTATGTGGTTAGTAACATTTTATTTTGTTTCTTCTCTTTTAATAGCCCAACTTTTACATCGATACATGTTATTTAAGATGACAAAGTGTTGCAGATAACGAAAGAAATTAACTTAGCCCCGAACCATAATTATAACGCAAGAAACTTGTTTCGGTAGTTCCCACGAACAATAAGCGGGTAGAATTCTAACTTATAATAGGATTAATTAAACTAAACAACCGACATACATAAACTATGCACAGCTATTATAATATATAAAGCAGACGATATTCATACATCAATAAAATAAAGAAAACACACTAGGATGTATTGTTGGTACCCGTATCAGGTTTTCCACGTGAAATATGAGAACTTTATTGATGAAGAGAAATTTGAATCTTAACACCCAATTTACCTCCTCACCGATCAATAGAACAAACTTCCAATTGATCTAACCATCTTAAACCCTAATCAAACCCTAGCTAGAATCCCTCACAAAAAATCCATCTTGTACAATCCCAACCCCTAATTTTCTCTTTCTACATTATGTTTCATACACACTCCAACAAATATAATAAAACCTATTTATTTATAATGAAAGTTAGTAAATTGCATTCGCACTCAACGTAAATAAATTATTCAAGTGTTCTTTAAAACAATTTCACATTTGCAATGGAAATAAAGTAAAAACCTAAATTACATTTATATCCAATTTTACTTTAGGAAAATGGTGTGTTGTGTGTACATGCTATTACAGGTATCTATACATGCAAAATCAGATATTCAAACAATAATAATAAAAATAAAGTATTCAAGCACACAAAACCAAGATCTAAAGAGATATCCATACAATTGTAAGACTAATCCTCTTGGTAATCACCGTAAACATCCATTAGATTCAAAGAGAGTTTGATAGACACAAACTCAAACTTACAGCATAAGATGTATGCTTACACCTACCGATCTACTCTTCAAACTTGTCTTGGACTTATTCGTCGTATCCTTTGACTGGTTTGGCAACGAATGTCGTCATATCGATAACACCCCGCTGCTACGCTTTATGCAAGTCTTACTCCTTGCCTAAACACCTAATTGTTCTGCTTAGTCGGTGTATACAATGCTTGTTGCACCATGGACTTCTCCGTTCAATGATTATCACTCTCACTTCTTCGATATACGCTTGAAGAATGGTAGATCAAGATCTAGAACATGTTCTTATAAGAAGAACAAACCAATTTAGGATTTGATTGAAACCGTATGTAGTGAAGTTTTTCAATCTAAAAGCCAAATGTGATATCTCTCTTTTAGATTTGCAAATGAGCTCGCAAAAACAATTAAAAAACTCACCACCTAAAACTGAGCTTAAGTTTCTTATTTGTACTAGTAGGTACAAAAAAAAGCTACACTCAATTCAGGTTAAGAGAATACTACTGGTGGCGCTTTAGAGTACCAGTGTAAATTGATTACTTGTACCAGTATGCTTGGCTTTTTATTGTTAAGAAGTTTTCTGCCATCAGGCGCACTAATATACGCATTTAAGCTTCAATACCAGAAACCTAGGCTTGAATTCTTTAAGAAAATTCTCTAGTAGCTAGCATACTACTATACACATTTAAGCTTCAAATACGCCTAGGAAATTGTGGAATGTTGGTTTACTACTAAGTACAGATATACACATTTAAGTTTAAATAATTGTACTTGAGTAAATACATTCAACGCCAAGCATTTTAAACAAAAACTTAATTTCAAAAATTGTTTTGGATAAATCCATGTAAAAATTTCCACGACTAAGGAATTAAATAAAGTCCACCTAATCAAATACATACCTATTATCCTAATGAATGCAAATTCTAACTTCTTGGATAATGGAGCTTGATTTCTATTAAAACCGTAAGTAACGAAGTTTTTCAATCTAAAAACGAAATGTTTTCCTTCTTTTAGATTCATAAATGACCTCTCAAAAACACTTGGAAAAAATCATCATGTAAAACTAAGCTTAAGTTTCTTATTTATACTACAAGGTACAAAAGAAACTACACTCAATTTAAGTTAAAAGGTTATTAATGGCTCTCGGTTCAGTCTTAAATCTATCATTGCTTAGATATGTGCATATACAGGGCACCTGAACACTCTAAGCGTAAAGTAGTCCACTTATCATCCCAAGCATACTTATTTCAGGCACTTTAAACCAAGATTCGTATTCTAGTGACCTGTTAATCGAATAAATAGTATGATCAACACTTGCCACCAAAAAGGTTTAGACAACCTGGCTTAAAGCCGTAAGCATCGTTCCCTCTCCATAATGGTGTGGTTCATCCTTTCTGTAATACCATTTTATTGTGGAGTTTTCTTCACATAAAAAGTCCTCTTGATCTTAACATATTTGTAAAATTTCAAGAATTCACCAATCTTATACTCACCCCGTTGTCACTCCTCAAATACCATATTTTTCAACATGTTTGACTTTTGATCATAGCCTTAGCTTTCACTCCTTGAATTTTTCAAAAACCTCAAAATTTTCCTTTAAGTAGTAAATCCAAACTCAATGTGAAAAATCATCAACAAAAATAACAAAGTATTTGAAACCTCCTAATGAACATACCACTAAAAGACCCTAAATATCATAATGAATATAATCAAGGATACACTTGCTTTTATGCTCAAAAGTATCAAACCGAACTCTAGTTTACTTGCCCATCACACAATATCACACAAATAGAGCTTGCACCCATGGATCCCCTTCAACAATTTCAACCAATTAAGTTCCTCCATACCTTATTGGCTTATATGACTAAACATAATGTTCTATAAGAACATCTCGTCACCTTCTGCTTTCATGGAGACTATCGCTTTAGTAATTACTGCGTTCCCTTTCGATATGTAAAAACTGTTTGGTGAATTTATGACTCACAAAATCACCATTGGTCCCTTCTTCAGTTTCATAGCCCATTCTTTAACTTGAATAATACACCTATTTGCATCAAGTGTATCTAAAGAGATCAAATTCTTCCTGAGAGATAAAACGTGTCTGGCATCCTTCAACGCGTCTACCTTTGTACCTTTTAGCTCTGAGCAAACTTTCTTGTGACACATAAAGGACTCCTAACTACTTCGATCTTGAGTCTAAGACCAATAGTGCTTTTATTCTTGGCACCTCGTGACCATAACTGTCCTCTTCATTCACTACCACCTTTGGCAATTAAGCCTTTACTAGTTCAAGTACTTGGCATGTTTCCTTCTCTTCTAGTATGACATCAATTCTCTTAAGATCATGCACCAGTGCCTTGAAGAGATTGATGTGCTTGTTCAAATCATGCCCCTCCTTCATCTTTAATTTGAAATGTTAACTCTGGGGGTTTAATTTTTTAGACATAACGTGCCCTATGTAATCTTCTCAAGCTTATTCTACATATCCTTTGCATTCTTTTTAATATCACATCTCTCAAAACTTCGTTAGTCAAATGCATCTCGATGTGGACATAACATTTCAATCAATTTAATTTCATTGGTCATCGGGCATATCTTGCAATTTCTTTTACAATTTAATCTGGTGACATGCAAATTTTATTGCACAAGTGATTCCTACACCTACATGAGGTTCTCATTTCCTAGTTGAACTATGATCTATAATTTGTGTTAAAACCCATTATTTGGCCATTAGACAAATAATCAACGTAAAAATCCTAGCAACCGAAATAGCCGAAACCTGATACCGAACTAGTACCAAACAACTTAATCCCTCTGATACCACCTGTTGTGGAAACGAAAACAAATAACCTAACCCCCAAACCACAATTATAACCCAAGAAACTCCATTTAGTAGTTCACACGAACATTAGGTAAGCATAATTCTAACTAGCAATAGGATCAATAAAACCAAGAAATCCACACACACAAAATATATCCAACTATGAATAATTAATTACAAAGTAGATGATACTCAAATAGCAAAAGAATTAAAAAAAACACACTAGGACGTAATATGGGTACACAAATCAGGTATTCCACAAGAAATGGGATAAGTTTATTGATGAAGGGAAATTCGAAACTCAACACTCAATTTACCCTATCACCGATCAATGTAACAAACCTCCAATTAATACAACCCTCTCAAATCCTAGCTAGAAACCCTCATAAGAAATCTTTCTTGTAAGATCTCAAACCCTAGTTTTCTCTTTCTAGTATATGTTTTGTACATTCTTACAAATAGAATAAAGCCTGTCGATTTATACAAGTAATACAAGTAATACAAGAAAGATAAATAAAATAATAAGCCTGGGCCATTTAGCCACCACATACCAAAATGACCCTAAACTGATTGATACAGGTACGCTAGTTGACAAAACTTGTTGAACCTCATGAGTACCAGTATTACTAAACCAGCCAATACCGGTTCACAATAAGCCAGCACTAACTAAAAGATCTGGCGCCATGTGTGCCAATAGGCCTCATTGAGTGCAGTATTGGTACCCCCATCAGCTAATATATAATGAGCCAAACATAACACTAAGTTTATATATATGTTTTTTGTGGTAATACATTTTTTCCTATCTATCTATGCTTAATTTACTAATCTAAATTTCCCAAATTTCGAGGGTAGATACAGCACCAAGTTGATCAGGGCCGCAACCCAACCCAAATTTTGTATTTAATATTATAATAGATTAACTTCTTAATTTTATTCTTATTAATTAACCTAATTATACATATAGACATTAATCTATCTTTTCATAAAATCATGGGTCCGTTCTAACCAAATGTCATAGTAATACACAATTTTTATTTTGATTAAGTATATTGTTTAAACAAATACCAACAAAACTAAATTGTTCAACTTATCCTCTTTATATATTTTTATTTTTAAATGATAGCCCAAGACCTTAGAACGGGACTTGAGTGAAATATCATAAAAAGAAGAGTAAATAACCTAAGTGCCATTAAACTATTCAATTTAAGCCAATGTAGCCCTTAAACTATTAAATGGGTTGATTAAGCACCTAAACTATTTAACCTTATTCGAATAAGCCCTTGTGTCAACTTGCTATCCAAATTTGGACAAAAACAAATGGCATTTTTGTTATTCAACCAATTATTCTCATCTTCTCCCCATTTTATAAACAATCCAGTGCTTAACCATATTTATTTCATTCCTTTCATTCTTTTTCACAAAACCCTAATTCACCAATTAATGGTGAAGTTCAAAATATGTAGGTGCATTACATCAAATTTCTAATAATGGAAGGAACGTCACGAGTTCGTCAACATACCACAGTGGAAAAACAAAATGAACAACAATTGTATAGTAGAAACTATTGACCCAAAGGTCTTAATCTTATTTTAATAATAAAAATAATTTAATCATGTGTAATTTAACATGTTCTTAATTTAAGATTATAGTTTTATTACTTGAAAAATCAAGAAAGCATGTTATTTGACAACGATCATTTAATCAATATTCGACCAAGTCAACAAAGCATTGGACTAGCAAGAAGATCAATCTCATCAATGCAATTCATGAAGAAAAAAATATCAAAGATCATATGCCAAAGCTTCAAGGGAAAAGCTTCAAGCGAAGAATCAATTTGAAGAAACAAATTGAAGCATTCGAAGACTCACCTATTTGGTAATTGAGTCTTTGCTTAGGATTAATGTAAAGTTTCTTAATTGATTGATTATGTAGCTCATATATATTGATATATCATTCTTAGATTAATCAAAATCAGTTTGAATCAAAATTTCTTTGAAAACATCATTCTTGCAAAAACCGGTTTTCAAATAAATTCATATTAAATTCAAATGATCATATTTTGAGTTTTTCCAAAAATAGGTGTCTTAGGAACTTATTTTTGAAGTCCCCAAAGCATTAGAATTGATTTTGGAACTTATATGCAAAAGTGCAAAAATTGGGATTTTTGGCCTTTTGGCCTGTTGGGCAGCAGAGTCCATCAGTTGACTCAGCAGCCTTGCTCAGTCAATTAAAGGTCCATCAGTCGACTTAGTAGCCTTGCTTAGTCGAATAAGGGTTCATCAGTCAACTGATGGTTTTGCTTAGTCGACTGATGCTCCAGAATATAGCTGTTAGATTTCTATTTTTTAACCATTTTTGGTACCAAACTTCTACCAAACCTCACAAATGGCTATATCACTTTTTGGACTATATATACACTATATAAGACACATTTTGAACACCTTGAATCATTCATATACTCCATTCTTCATCTATCTTCATTATTCAAACATTCAAGAAATTGTTTTTGATCAACCATTCTTATTGAGCTATAAATCTTGATCAAACAAGTAACTCTAGTGTGAGCTTCAATTGTATTCTTTAAACACTTGAGAGTTATTTTTAATTGATGTGAATCACCAAACAATTTAGTATTCAATTGTGAGGGGTAAATCTCATAGGAAAAACAAGAAGGTAAATTCTTGTTTAGAAATTGTGAAAGGTAAATTTCACAAGGTTAGCAAGAGAGAGTTTCTTATGTGAATATTGATAAACGCGTAATTTTGTAGTTGCTAACGCTCTTTTGATTGTGTTTATCGCGTTTATCTTAGCCTAGTTTAATTAAATTAATCCACCTTTTGCACACACACTCAAATATCAAGAATTGCTTTAACATGGCTCAAAGTAGCCTTTTCTAGTGTCTTGAGTGTACCTTCAGGCTATGGAAGCAAGTTGGAGAGCTTTGGGAAGCGTACAAGAGAGATAGAAGCCAAAAGAGAAGAAAAAAAAGTCTCCCGAAGTGTCCTCTGATCAATCAGAGGAGCCTCTGATTGATCAGAGGCCACCTTTTAGTGCAGAACATGCCCTCTGATCGATCAGAGGGTGCTTTGATCGATCAGAGCCCACCTTTTGAGCCAAAATCTCCCCTCTGATCGATCAGAGGCTTCTCTGATCGATCAGAGACCTCCCGGATCTCAAAGGACAGCACCCAAAAGCAGTTTTTCTCCCCTTTTTATGCATTGAAACTCACCAAAAGTGCTGGACTTTCCATTTCTAGATAGGATTAGGTGCTTACCCATTGGGTTCTTTAGAAAAGTGTACTAGAATACCCATTAAGTTTGTTTCTTATTCCATTGTTAGTATTGTTAAATACTTGTTGAATCCTTCATCTTCTCCATTCAATCAACCATTCATAAGCTAGTAAGATAATCCTCATAAGGTGATTAGACTTTGTATGCCTTGTATACATAGATCTCAAGCATTAATGAGGAGATGATACATTTGTGTATTTCTTATTAGCCTATGTCCATTCCTTCTATGATTGAGATACTTTACATTGCCAAGCATGTTTAGTCTTTGAATATTCATAGAAATACCATAAATTTGAGATTCCAATCCTTGAATGCTTTAATGATATGTTGAGTGCTTTCTACACTTTATGTGATTTTGAGACTCAATATTTTCTTAGTTAGAGTGTTGCCAAGGAGGATCTCTTAAGTTTATGCCATAATCAACTACACTAATCACCTTAAGGATTCAATTTGTATTTATCAAATGTGTCTAAACCGGATGATTCAATCTCCACCTAGACCTCCCAATCTTAGACAAATGAAATGTTATGATTTATTGAGCTAAACTTTTTAGTTGGCCATTTTCATAATCAAGTCAATTGCCTAGGGAAACTAACAATGAATTCTCAATGCCTAGTTTAATTTTATGCCTTTTCTTTTGGTATATCTCAAGTTTGCATCTTGGGTTGGACATTATATGGGAATGGGTTGCACTTGCTTCACACCCTTTGTTACAAGATAAAAATGAGAGATACATTTGTGTTGAGTTTTACTTACACCCTTTCTTTATATGGCATTTATATGGGAATGGGTTGCTCTTGCTTCACACCCTTTTGCTTAGAAAAGTGTAAGGTACTCAACACTTAGGAATTGCATTGAGAATTTTGAATGAGATTTATTTTACATAACATTGCAAAGCAAATGAATTCTATAATGCCTTAGCCTTTTCTTATCAATTGATACATCACTTTAATTTTTATTGCAAGACTTTAAAATCAACAACTAAAATCAACCAATCAAATTCTCTTGAACAAAGCCTTGGACTCGTAATCACCACATCGTCTTTCCGACTATCCTTGTGGTTCGACACTTGGACTTACCAAGTATTATAACTTGACGACCTACACTTGGGTTCCTAAGCGCGGAAGTATTTTTGGGCGCGTCAAATATTGTGGTCAAGAAATATTTATAAAGAGTGTGTGAGAGGATACACTTGTAGTGGTTTGATCTTCACCCGGAAGGAAATTGTTATTAGTGGAAATTCTCGGGGAACTAACCGAGCGCGGACTATGGTTTAGTAAACCAAAACTATGTGGACAAAAAGCCTTGGACTTCCAATCGGTTCAATCTTTCTTACTCAATCTCTTTATTATTAATTATTTTGTTATTGCTTAATTGTTTGCTCTTGGGATTGCTTGTTTAATTGTTTATGTGCTTACGTTCCTTGATATATTGGTTTAGTAAATTTGTTTTACTTAAACATTGTTAGAAAAGTTTTTAATTCCACATTAAAGTTTTTAAACCCTATTCACAACCCTCTAGGGTTGAAATCCGACCAACAGAAAAGTAGATGACAAAGGGGCTTATTCGGCTAATGTTAAATAGTTTAGGGGCTTAATTAGATAATTTAATAGTTTAAGGGGTAAATTGGATCCAATCGAATAGTTTAAGGCCTCATGGGGTTATTTACTCTAAAAAGAAATATGGGGGTTTGAAAAGCCCAACCTCAAGTGGCTAACAAATAAGTCTAAGGAAAAAGGGGGGAAAACAACTTGGAAGCTAAAATGGAGAAATTGAACCTCAAAACAAAACAAACAAGTAACTAAAAACTAAAGGAAAATCTAATGGGCTCTTCCTAGTAGACCACAAATGATGACCATTCACCAACTCTAGAGGTGGGCCAGTCCAACTTCTAATTAGTACGATCAGCTGTTTTAGCAGCCTGAATAGTTATTTGAATCTCGTTCATTTTACACTGTTTAGTGACCTATATTTTTTTGAACTTTAAAAACTGCTGCAGTAAAATTATCATTAGCTGAAAATGTAGAAATAATCTCCCTACTCAAAGAACTATCCGATAAAACGGAACTGTAATGGGGGACGGAGTGTTTGTGGGAAGAAGTATCCTTTTTATTTAAGCTATAAATGATAGCCCCCAACCTCCTCGTTAATATTCAACGAAAAGAGTGGCGAGCAACCACTACTTCAAAACTTATTTTTCATTTATTTTTATTTTCAGAATTGTAGACACCCCGATCCGTGACCCCCGCAAGAACCCTAACGACCTTCGAGAACTAATGTTTTTGGGTCGGGGACCCACCCGAGTAACCGAAACTACTCCGAAAGGTTTTATTGGCCAACAAACCTATTTTTAAGAGAGATTGTCGCACGACATATCACATTGTCGTGCGACAATCAAACATATGTTGTGCGACAATCCCTCCTGACACCAGACCATCCATTCTCTGACACATCAGTCTGTCAAAAACATCACTTCAGCTGTTTGTCGCGCGACATTGGACACTATGTCGAGCGACATATGCCCCCTTTGGAGAAGTGTCGCGCGACAATCCTTTCCGAGCAGTATAAATAGGCCAACACCCCCAAGGGTTCAAGACAGCAACTTGGGATTGAGGAATTCTAAGCTAAAAATTTGATTTTCTAGTCTTTCATCAAGCATTCTCGATTATCATCTTATTTCTGAAGAATTATCGAATCTATTCTCGACACTCGACGTGTCCCGTCTCTGGAATCGAATTCTCGAAAATATCTGAAGAAGGAAAAGATTATTCTCGCCAGAGATCTCTCTGCCGTATTATATTTTCTTTCTTATTATTATTCTCACCGGGAAGGTAAAGAAAGTCTCTTCTAGTGTTTAACATTGAATATCTGTGTACTTATTTTATTTCTGTTGTTTTGTCCACGTTTTATTTGAATAAACTTATTGCCAAGTTACCAATAGTCTATCGTTTTCAAAACAAGAGACCCTGATAAAATCATTTGCAAAATCAGAAGAATAAGTACATTATCATCCGGATAAAATTTTGTTTTCAAAATCCGAACTGATAAGACTTATCTAGGAATTAAAGTCAACATATCCTGTCTTTTTCATAGACTGCGATGTGTCTGATAAAACTCTCCTCAAAGAGTTATAGTTCCACATTGAATTAGTCTCGATATAAAGATTCGAACTTTTACAAAGGAAATCACAACACGAGAAAATCGTCATTATCTGAGGAAATAATACGGAACACTCTTTCAAAATAAAAGGTTTTGTCATTTGTATTTACATCTTTCAAATATAAAAACATCAGATTTCAGAAAACAAAGGTTTTCATCCCTTTCCCTGTTTTCCCAAAATTAGGGTTTTCACTTATAAAGTAGTAGACTGTTAGTAAAAGCATCCAAGTTTTTCAACATAGAATAAACATATAAGGCCACTAGAGACCGAAAGGGCGGAATGGGTGCTTAACACCTTCCCAAACCGTAATATAGTTTCCGAACCCTATAGAATCCTGGTTTCGTAGACAAACGTGTAAAGAAAGGCTTGTCTATAGCCTTTCCTCTTACACGACCCTTTTTGTCCGTTTTCTCGTAAAACGTACTGGCGACTCTGAATGAACCCCTTTTGCATCTAGAAATAGAACATAGGGATACATGATATGAATGAATCAACAAAGATACTCCAGCAAATGGAACGACGGAATCCGTTCCGACGTTTCAGACGCCCAACCAAACGGGGACGAGACCCGGGGGGTCGCATTTGTGGATTCTCACAAGAATATTAGCAGTCATCTACACTTAAGATGTGTTTCGGTACATAGTTTTAGAATTCTATTAGAATTATAATTCTATGGCATTGCAATTCCAAGAATTACAATGCCATAGAATCACAAAACCATTGTTCGGATTGTTCGTAGCTTTCATTTTGAATTCTAATATAATTCAAAATTTGTTCGTTTGGCTAAATCGTAAAATTTATTTGAAATTCTAAAAAAACAATGCGTTTAGAGACAATAAATTTACATACATATAAATTTAATATTAATACACATATTATATATATATATATATATATATCATGTGTGTGTGTGACTACAGAAATGTTACGGGGAAGACAAAACATGGGGTTTTGGAGTTGGGGGTGTGGTAAGTGTATATATGTATATGTTTTTGTGCTGAAACAGGGGATGGTGGCCTGTTTGTTGGCAGGGGTAAAGGGTTGGGGGGTGATGTGGGGTGCCTGTTAGGGTTTGTTTTAATTGGGGGGGGGGGGGGGGGGGAGGGTTTGTGTGGGGGTGGGTGGGGTGAGAGTGATGGGGGTTAGTGATTGAAAGTGATTTTTTTATTAAGAATTCAATAGGAATTGGAATTAGAAAACTTTACTCTCTTCATGGAATTCAATCCTTTAGAAATCATGGTTTTGGAATTCTAGTGGAATTCCAAAACCATAACATTTTAACATATCCAAACAATAAAATTCTAAAACAATACTTCAATTCCAATACCATAGCACGAAACTGGTGTTGCCAAACACACCCTTAATCTTTCAATGTCATCTGCACTTATTAAGTGATAAAAAAATGTAGATATTCACATAGAACACCAAAATTCAAGCCCCAACTCCAATAACATATTTTTAACTTGTTTTAGTTAAAAAGCTTGTAGTTAGACTTTGAGTTAAATCGGCCGGTCCACCAATAGGTGTGCACAAGCCTCACTCCTCTCCAACTACCCGGATATACCCATTAATTAAATCTTATAGTACAAAGATAATAATAATTGAAATCAATATAAAGTCCCTTATTATTGTTGTGTACGTTTGTTAGTTGAAAAAATGGCAGCTGAAAAAACAATTGAGTTCTCACTTTAAATATGTAATCCGTTGGACCGACTTGGTTTGTATGAGTTTGAAAAAGTTTATTTACTTAGTAGACATTTCACTTGTATAAATTTTATTTATTTACATTTTAAATTTGTATAAAATAAAAATCGGACCGCATAAATTTATAAAAAAAATAAATTATTATTATCCAAATGAATTTAAATCACACGTCTATTTTAAAGGAAAATATTATCATTTACCCTTAAAACCATTTTAAAGCTACTTTGAATAATTCTTTTATGATAATATGTAGAATATTTAATATATATTTGGAGCTTATTTTTTAAATATAAGTATTTAATATATAGCTTAAAAGTACAAGTTAACTTGAATGATTAAATTATACTTTTGGAAAAAAAAAAATTGGGATTACGTCCTATTGATAATCTGGCAATTCTCGCCGAGTGGAAGTAGTTGAGAAATAATCAGTACGTGTGTGGTTGGCATGCTCCCCTGGTTCAGACTAGATATTGTTTAATTTCTACTTCCCTAAACTTTGTGAAAAAAAACAAAAATTTCACATTAACGTAATTTGCGAAAAATAAAGTTAAAGTATTCTTTTGAAAGTTTTAGTATATTGGTTATATTCTAAAAAAAATTGACTTTTACGTACTATAGACATCTACAAATAAAAAGTACATTTTCACTTTAAAACAGAATTGATGTAGTACGAAATAACACTAAAATAACCGGTTAAATTACGTGGTAAATTTATTAATTAATCTATGGTGCCTACATATTTTTTTAACTAGTACTATCGTACTTATTTAACTTGGTCATCAAATTTGGTGCATGCCTTATTACTCGAAAGAGCAATACTATATGTAGTAGATATTTTTATCACTTATTATTACTGACATACATTACATAAATTATACTTTCACAAGATCTATCAAAGAAGACAACCCACTTAATACGTCTAATAAAAATAAATGATAACATTTATAGTTAAGAAAAATATTTTCTTATCCGAAATCACTAATTGCCATAAGATGGTTGGTTGGCTTGTCCCAATTTCATTACTAGTCAGGTTGTCAAATTATTGGTTAGGTTCTGACCAATGTTACCCAACTTGCATAAAAGAAATTTTAAAACGTTATTTATATTTTTAAAATAATTATTTCTTCAAAATTCATTGCAAATAAGAAAATTGAAAAATATTATGATTATTTCCTGTCTGGTCTAAGTACCTATCACTTTAAGATTCATTGCAATTATAAAAATTGTCCAAGCGTACAGTTCTAAAAATAAATGTAACTATAATCCAACAGTATTCATTTTTCTCTACCAAATTTAGCAAAAATGTGTGATTCACATTCCTTTAGACAACAACTTTTAAAATAAAAAGTTGACTTCAATATTATTATGCTTCGTTTGAAACGTGGAAACTATACATCTTTGGTTTCTTCCCTCATGAAATAAGAACCACAAAAGTCAACCTCACATTTATTACTAACTTCTACTGTTTTTGTTTTAGTGCATATCTGACAGTCGTGTGGTTCTAATATCTGGCAGTCGTATATACTTTATGTGTGCAGTCCAACTAGTTTTACGTATAAATTATACAAATTTTTATTTTAAATTTCAATAGTTCACTTTTAAAATTATGTGTAAAATTTTAATAGACAAAAAATATAAAAAGAAATGGAGTAAAGAAAATGGGTTGTATGCAAGTCCCTCTTTTATAATTATATTTAAGTCAATAAAACCTTACAATTTTATAGAGCATTTTCTCCACAATTTTTTTTAACCTTACGGACAATTTTCATTTTTTGTCAATTAAAAGGTTAAAGGATACAGCTCTCTTTTTCAATGGTCGATATTTATACACTTACCACAATATTTTATTTATTTATCAATTATTGGTCGTCCTTAGGTCTCACTAACTAATTCAATCACCACCGCCACTAGAACTCCAGTGAGAACTTCTATACAATGCAAATAAAATATAAAGGTGCATTCAAATCTACATCTTTAATCACGTACAAATTTAGTGCCAAAAAATAGCATTGTCAATGAATTTAATGCAAAAATAGATCAACACTAAAAATTATATCTTAAGTTGTCTATATATTTGAGTTCGTCTGAGTGAAATAAATTCAAGATGTATATCGAATTAGTCTCAGCCATATAATTAATTTATTCATAAATCTACAAGCGATGGAATCTTGATAAACAAGAATACAAAAACATAGACATGACACTAGGTCAATTTGTGTCAGTTTGACGTCGGATCCTAACAAAATGGGTCAGTTTTTATTTCGCCCCAACACAAACCAAGAAGCTATTGACTGATATTTTTGAATTCGTATACAACTCGATTTATTATTGGGTAACAAGCTACAACTGAATAGTACGCACTAAACATATAAATTTTATATATAAAAAATTTCACTGTAAATAAGATGAATGAAGAATTAAAATTAGGAATAAAAATTAATATATCTTAAAATAGATAAAAGCCTTAATTATATTAGAAGTTTATAAAAAATATATAACAAGATTAATAGGTCACTTGAATTCGTTAATAATAAATATGTATCTAATTTTTTGTAGTTTTGTATTAAACAGGTCAACTTGATAACGGGACCGTGTCATTATTGGCCGCAGCAAATGCTCCAAACATGACCTGTGTTTTTTTTCCTATTTTTTTGCCATTACTCTAAACAGAGCCAATGTGGGGCTAAGTGCCCCAGTGGGGTGGCATATTCTCAAGTGTCATTTTCTTAGCCTAAAAGTATTGAATAAAAGAGACCTCAATTTTCATATTGTAAATCCAAGAAGCGATTGTAGTTTGGTGAAGAAGTTGAATACTTCTCTGTAATTCCCTCTTCCTTTTCTAATGAACAATGCTTTACATATCTATATCACCCTTTTAATCTCTTTATTTATCTATCATAGGTTCTTATCTCTTTTAACCTATTATCTTTTTATTTTTGTTATATGGTTCTTATTATCTGTATGGAATTCTGATAATAATGATATAAGAATCTTAGGTATTTACTATTCTTAGATATATTTTGCGGTATTGCGTAGTCCGAAACTACGGATATCTATTATCCCCCCCTCCTCCATGGTCTCAAGTTCATTCTGAATGTATTCGAAAGCTTAAGAAACTGGCCCAGCATCTACCACCTTTACAAATTCCATCCACAGGCAATATAATCCTGCAAACAGATGCTAGTGATCTTTATTGGGCATGAAGCATGTAATGAAGCAAGTTATAAAGATCAGCTTGACCCAGCTGAATTGAAGCGGTACAGGAGAAAAAAGAAAGTCAGTGAAGGAAAAGCCCTCTCATCGCAAGAACAACTGCAAGAACGCTATGAAAATGGCGATCCCACAGTTGATTTGCTTGGTGAACCCTCTGGCAAATTTGACTTTTATGTGACTTACGATGATTCCCCAAAACCCCAAACACCAAAAGTTACTCCACTGCTCTACGACTGCCATATAATTAGCAAATCTGTGATTAGTATGCTCTGTGACTGCCATGTATATGGATATCTCACATTAGAAAACTCAGATCTTGTTAAGTGGATCTCTCGTATTAGAAATCTGAGTGTTCTTGCTCAGAAAACGAGTATGATTCTTAAGAAAAAAGATGATATTTTGTAGTATCTCAGACAGGGTGCTTGAGAAAAGAGCGTTGAAAGGCAGAGGTGCCGTGTTAAGCTCGATGACTCGCAGAGTGGTTTGATATACATAAAATATCTTCAGTATTTCTTAAGGTTGTCTTCTTTGGCATTATAGTAAATATTTTATCAGAAGAAGCTGCAACTCCTAATTTGAATATTTGTGATATTAGTGAAGAACTTAGCCTTTTCAAAATATTTTCAAAAAACTCTTCTCCAAAATTATCTATATCACCCTTAAGTGACAAGTTCCCTCTTCCATAGAAGCACTCGCTATTCAGCCAACTGCCTCATGCAAAGATATTCTAAAACTACGGATATATTCAGCCAACTGTCCAAAATTATTGATCATGGGCAAAGCCATGATCGATCATGGCTTCCAAAATTTCTGGCAGAACACTCCCATGATCGATCATGGCCTGGCGGGGACAGCCACCAACTTATACTTTTAGCCTTATTTTGGGGATTAATGTTCCTAGATATTTTCCCTTGTTTTGTTAATTAATTAAAGGACACCTTTAGCTATTGTTTTAGTCTAGGGGATCAAGAGAGAGGAGGATTATCTAGTTTTACACACTTACAAGTTCTAGAGAGAGGGGAGAGCTCTTTAAGTATTGTTCATCATTTTTCTTTGTAAGTGTTTAATTTGTAAGAATGATTTCTTTTTATAATATTTGTTTTTGCATCTATTATGGAGTAGTTTACTACTAAGGTTACGGAGGTTGATTGCGATATGATTTTTGGTGATTAATGGCTCAATCCATGTTTAAAGTTTGATAAATATTTGTGAATCATTTTCTTCATCATATCTTCCATTATTTCAAGCATTCTAGGTATTTTCATATTTAGTTAAGACTTTATATGTCTTATATATTTAGTTCTTGGTTGTTAATGAATATACAACATATTTATATGGTTCTAGAAAGCTTGTAGTCTCTTTCCCCCATCCATGGAGCTTTTTACTTCTTCGTAGGAATTATGAATAGTTCGTAAAAACTCCATAGATGGATTATAAATTTGTTTAGCTTATCTTTGATTCATTTATTGATATATTGAGTGCTTCTTACATTATATGTGATACTTAGACTCTTTATTTTCTACCATAAGTGATAAACGATGAGTTGACAAATTTATCCCATACACTTCATTCTGTTTCATTGTTAGGATTCACTTTCTAATTTTCATCCTTTAAATCATGAGATTTCATACACTTGCTTTATGTTAAATCTTTTTCACGATGAGTTTGTCATATCTATCTCAAATTAGCTTAATCGGGAATGGGTTGCCTTGCTTCACACCCGTAGCTAAGAGATGGGAATGATGGCTTCATTTTTGGTGGAATGTTGTTTGTCTCTTTCTTGATATAGCTTTGCTTCAGGAACGAGTCGCCTAGCGTCGCACCCTTTGCTATTAAGAGATACATCAACATTCTCCATATCTCGAGAAACCTTGTGTTGAAGTCTTTGTATGAGTTAGTTATCACCGTTTCTTAAATCGCAACTAACCTCCACTTACCTTAGTGCTTTCTTATTAATTTTCACAACCGTTTTACATTTTCGTTGTTTCACAACAAATCCAACTTACAAAACCAAAAAACCGTAAAATCTGTAATCCATTCCATTCCTTTTCGACTATCCCTGTGGTTCGACACTCGGACTTCCGAGACTATATTACAACTTGACGTGCCTGCACTTGGGCTAACACAAAGCGCATTAATTTCGCAGCGTCAATTAATTCTAAAATTTATGTTTTCATCCATCAACATTTCAAGTAATCCAAAATTCTTAGATATATGTCGGGCCTAGACCTTGGCACCACTTCTACCATATTTCGCATATCTAAGCAAATTAGCAATCAATCCAAAATTTCATGGACTTCTTTACTGACCCAATGTGTTTAGTAGATTACGGAAAGCCCAACATTTTGTCTTTAGCTCATTGGTTTTGGGTTTGATCCGTTGCGAAAAATTATTTAATTTATTTGATTATTAGGTGCTTTGTTGGTTAAATGACTTTCATGCCCTTTGGAATCCTAATATATATATATATACTCTTATATAAATCCAATACTAATTTCAACCACCATGAAACTATGCCAGTAATCAGTTCAATTCCTTAATCATTAGACCACTTAACATCTTTGTTTTATACTTTGATATGAACTAGACATATTCAAGTAGCACTAGTATCGCGCGTGCATGTGATATATATATGTGTGTGTGTGTGTGTGTGTGTGTTGTATGTAATGTCCCTGTTATTAGGATTAGAAATCTCAAAAATTAGGAATCCCATAAATTACCTCTTATCAATAAAACAAATGTCACAGACTTGGACATTACTACATCAACTATTTATCTTCACAAATTCTAAAACTCTTATCAATAAAACCGTTTAATATGATTGGGAGTTCTATAAACTAGGAAACGCTATATTACCTTTTATCAGTAAAACTTTGCAAAAACCTCTCAGTCCACCCTCTTTACCAATAATTGGTAATCTCCTAAAAACTAATTTAAAACAGAGCAAATATTTAGAGAATTGGCACTACTGCCCTATACCTATCAATGTTAGCCGCTTACACGGCCGCAATGCTTGCAATGGGCTTGTTGGAAGTGAGGTCTACTTTATCATCTTTTTGATTGCATGAACAACACAATAGCCAGAAAGATCAAGAAAATGCTTAAATTGAATTTGCGCATTAGTCTCAACTCAGAACAACAAAGTATGAAATATATAAAGAATTATCGTTTTCAATGCCAATTGGAGATTATAAACATAATCAATAAGGATTTGTTTATAATTTTATCATGCCTTGCGAATCATATACGCATATTATTTGTTCTAAGTAACTACTCGTATGTCTATTCAAAATTTTACACTTTTTGATGGGTTGGCTGCCTAATTGTATGCCGAGATATGTCTAAATATGTCTTTTGCTCTTCTATGCATTTTTTATACACTTATAAGTATCTTAGTATGCCACAGACAATTACGCATATAATAATCCTACAACTCATGATAGTCATATTGCTATTCTTTTTCACAAAATTAAGAGATTTAATATGTCTACCTACCACACTTCATTTCCAATCATCTACTATATCTACATATTTGGAAATTCATCTTACTTAAATGGGTTAATACATGCAGGAATTTTGTATCTTTATTTCAAAAGTAAGATTTCATCATGATATGTCTCTCTTAAAGTGCAATCGTACAAGCACCTCTACAAACCTAATATCCTCCTTCAACTTACAACATGTAATATGTATGTTACATTAACTTCCATTTGCCTAATATGTTTACACTATAATCTATTTGAATTTGCTAAGGATATAGTTTGTTTGTCAAGGATAATATATGGAAATCTTTGACTATGTTATATCTAATTTGATTGACTTAAAGTCATAATTTAAATTTCAAATCTTGAAAAGATGATATAGTTTGTTTTTTAAGGATAATATATGGAAAGCCTTACTTCCTTTTATATATAGCATTTAGTTATTGAGTCTAATTCCGCAAATTTAATAAGGACCCGTTTGGTTGCGTAAATTACTTAATTTTAGAATTAGTTAATTTTCGATTGAAGAATTGTGAATTTGCTCATTTATGAATAATTTAATTCTAATTCAAGTAGTGTTAGGAAATTAAACTTAAACGAGAAATTTCGATTGTTAGGATAAAAACATGTTCTCTATTGTTGTATGTTATTTAAAATTTTGTCTAGATACATCAACATTACGGGTAGAAACTAGATCTTCTCGAAAAATAGAGTTGGAATGAATTATTTAATTCTAGAATTAGGCAATTTCAACTTGAAATGACTTAATTTGAGTTTTTGTGAATCAAGTGGAATTATCGTATTTACAAATGTTCAATTTACACAATCAAACACTAATAAATGAAAAATTTTTAAATTATTTAATTGTAAATTATTTAATTCGCAATTTGAAAGACAACCAAACGGACCCAAAGTTTGAATTTTAAAATCGAACAAATATTAAAAATCTTAAATTAGTCTTAAATATAGCAATGCAAAAATTTAGGAACATAATAAATTTGAATTGAAAAGTCAACAAAGGGCATAATTGTAAAATCTCCAATATTAATTTTAGACAGAACAGTAAAATCATTAATAATAATTCAAAATCATTAATTATCCAAAGGTTTGGACTACAACTTAATTATACAAATGACTCCGGCTAAAAGCAAAACAATTCAAAAATCATGGGATAAAAACAAAAATCCCTATACACAATATATGTATGTGTGCGCATATATATATATATATGGGGTAAAAGTGCCTCAACTAACAATAATTTATGGCTCCGGAATAGAACGCTCGGCCATTACTTTAAATTGATGTTGAATGCTAATATATAGCAATAACAAGTGGCTGACCTCTAGAATTGGAAGCCAAAAAATATTTGAAATTTTCTTTTATTGCTTTGAAAAATTCATGCATTTTTTTAGAGAAAACATTTCTCGGAAAAAACTAAGGATTTTCCCTTCCTCGCATTAATATTCAGGCTCACGAAAACTTAAAAACCACCTTCAAATGCTTTAAAAATGTATGATGCTTTGAGAAATATTGATAAACGCATAATATTGTCATGCATAAGCTCTTTCTCGGAGTCGCATGTCGCGTTTGTTGCTTTAATTCTGCCTAATTATCCACTTATCTCGAGATTAGTGTCTTGGCGAGTTTTGTATCTAACATCGTCCCGCTAGGTGTGCTTTTGTTGTGTTTCTATGTGTTTATAGGCATAGGATGCAATGGCCTTCGAATGATTGATCAAGCGCTAGTGAAAAGCTCGCAAAATGCTGATCTGAGGAATTTCCCAGAAGCATGATCGATCATGGGTTAACCATGATCGATCATGGTACAAACTGGCATTCAGGCAGAAGACCCCATGATCGATCATGGGTTGGCCATGATCGATCATGGCCCTGGCAACTTGGCCATTTCACACCCAAAATGGGCTATTTTAGTGGTTCAAGCTATTTTAGATATTTAGTTAGATATTTTTCTACCTTTTAATATATATTATTTCTTTTACCTTGAAAGGGGGAGATTATCTAGTTTTGAACACACTTAGAGTTTTAGAGAGAGGGGAGAGCTCACTTGTTGATTGTTCTTCATTTCTCCATTGTAAGTGCTTAATTTGTAAGAATGATTTCTTCTTCTATGATATTTGTTCTTGCATCTATTATGGAGTAGTCTATTACTAAGGTTACGGAGGTTGATTGTGATATGATTTTTTGGTGATTAATGGCTCAATCCATATTAAAAGTTTGATAAATATTTGTGAATCTTCTTCTTCTTCATCATATCTTCCATTATTTCAAGCTTTCTAGGTATTTTCATATTAAGTTAAGACTTTATATGCCTTGTATATTTAGTTCTTGGTTGTTAATGAGCATACAACATATTCATATGGTTCTAAAAAGCTTGTAGTCCCTTTCCCCCATCCATGGAGTTTTTCCCTCTTCATAGAAATTATGAATAGTTCTTAAAACTCCATAGATGGATTTTAAATTTGTTTAGCTTATCTTTGATTCATTTATTGATATATTGAGTGCTTCTTACACTTTATGTGATACTTAGACTCTTTATTTTCTACCATATGTGATAAATGATGAGTTGACTAATTTATCCCATAAACTTTATTCCGTTTCATTGTTAGGATTCACTTTATAATTTTCATTCTTTAAATCATGAGATTACTACACTTGCTTTATGTTAAATCTTTTAATGATGAGTTTGTCATATCTATCTCGGATTAGCTGCATCGGGAATGGGTTGCCTTGCTTCACACCCGTAGCTAAGAGGTAGGAATGATAACCCCGTCTTTGGTGGAATGTCGTTTGTCTCTTTCTCGATATAGCTTCAACTCGGGAATGAGTCGCCTAGCGTCGCATCCTTTACTATTGAGAGATACACCAACATTCCCCATATTTCGAGAAATCTTGTGTTGTAATCTTTGTATGAGCTAGTGATCACCGTCTCTTTAATCGTAACTAACCTCCACCTACCTTAGTGCTTTCTTATTAATTTTCACAACTGTTTTACATTGCCGTTGTTCTACAACCATTTCATCTTACAAGAATCAGAAAACACTTTAATCCGTAATCCATTCCATCCCTTTTCACTTATCCCTGTGGTTCGACACTCGGACTTCCGAGACTTTATTACAACTTGACGTGCCTGCACTTGGGCTCTATCAAAGCGCGTTATTTATCTTGCGTCAAGTTTTTGGCGCCGTTGCCGGGGAATAAGGCAAAAGGCGGATCTCGGGTTTTGTATAAAACCATTCTCTGTGAGTATCTCTACATTTTATTAATTTATTTTTTTCCCTTATTTTTGTTTGATTTTGTAGAGTTCCCGAGGAGAAATTCGAATCGTTGCCCAAGCCCATGCAAGGGCGATTGTTCGTGGATATTCGAATTAGCCCTCCCACATCTCCAAGAATGGCAAACCAAGGTAGAGCCGCGGATCACGAGAGCGATAATGAAGGGGAAGGTGCCAACAATGTTCCTCATGTTAGGACCATGAGAGACTACCTTCAACCGCCTCGGGCAACTTCGAATTCGTGCATTGTGCTTCCCGCTGGCCAAGCCAGAGCGTTCTCTTTCAAACCGGGTATGCTTTAACATATCCCTTCTTTTCATGGTATGGAGTCGGAAAACCCATACTTGCACTTGAAAGACTTTGAAGAAGTCTGCTCCACATTTCGTGAGGCAAATGTTAATGAGGATGTCATGCGTTTAAAACTCTTTCCTTTCTCCCTAAAAGATAAAGGAAAAATTTGGCTAAATGCCCAAAGACCGCAGTCAATTCGGTCTTGGCAAGAGCTTCAAGCAGAATTTCTAAAAAAATTCTTTCCCATTCATAGGACCAACGCTTTAAGAAGGGCGATATCTAATTTTTCGCCAAAAGAAAATGAAAGCTTTTATAAGTGTTGGGAAAGATACAAAGAACTTTTAAATGCATGCCCTCACCATGGTCACGAAACGTGGAGTCTTGTTAGTTTTTTCTACGAATCTCTCACCCCCGATATGCGTACATTTGTTGAGACCATGTGTAACGGTCAATTCTTGAGTAAGAATCCCGATGAGGCTCTATTGTATTTTGATGAATTAGCGGAAGGTGCTAAAAATTGGAACACCTATTCCGAGGAACCCAAAGCCAAAACTCAAGGAAGGGGTGGGTTGTACCAAGTGTCCAATGAGGATGACATGGGTGCGAGGTTATTCCAATTGTCTAAGAAAGTAGAGGCAATGGAAGCAAGTAAGCTTAAGGAGGTCAACGTAGTATCCTTGAGTCAGTTGTGTGTCATTTGTGAAAATTCAGGACACACTACCGAGGATTGCCCTACCATTCCCGCTTTTCGGGAAGTCCTCAAAGATCCCGCCCAAGTCAATGCTTTACACCAGTACAACCAAAACCGTAACCAAAACGATCCCTATTCTCAAAGGTACAATGAGGGATGGAAGAATCACCCCAATTTCAGTTAGGGAGGAAATCAAAGTCAGAACCACAACCAATATCATCAGAACCAAAGGCAACAACAACAACCTCAAAACTCTTTTGTTCCACCTCAGAATCAAAATCCCAACCAAAACTTGGAAGCTTTGTTGAGATCATTTGTGGACAAAACGGATCGTGATGTGGGTGAGTTAAAAACTCAAATGTCTAAACTCACCACCGCCCTAGCTACCCAAGAGAAGGGAAAATTCCCCTCTCAACCTTTAGCTAATCCTAGAGGTTAAGTTCAAGTAGTGGAGGGAGGAGAGTCTAGCTCCAAGATAGAAGAACTCAAATCTATCACAATCTTGAGAAGTGGGAAGGAGGTAGACAAAACTATTGTTCCTAAAACCCCCAAGGTGGCGGACATAGTTGATCCCACGCATGTTGAGGAGTCGGAGGTTGTAAAAGTTGTGAGTGAAGAGAAGAAGAGAGAGGAAGAGAAACAAGGAAAAGAGGATCTCGAAAAAATCAAAAATGGGATCAAGGTTCCATTTCCGGAGAGATTGAACCAACCGTCCAAATCTAATACCGAGATTTTGGATGTTTTTAGGCAAGTAAAAATCAACATTCCATTGCTTGACGCGGTCAAGCAAATACCTTCGTACGCTAAGTTCCTCAAGGACTTATGTACTACCAAACGAAGGTTGAATGTCAAGAAAAAGGCCTTTATGGCGGAGCAAGTGAGCTCGCTCATGCAAGGCACAAGAGCCCCCAAGTTCAAAGACCCCGGGTGTCCCACAATTTCGTGTGTCATAGGAAATTGTAGGATCAAAAATGCTTTGCTAGATTTGGGAGCAAGTGTGAACGTACTCCCATATTCTGTATATCAACAATTGGGGTTGGGTGAGTTGAAACCCACGAGGGTTACTATTCAATTAGCGGACCGATCCGTTAAGATACCAAGAGGGATAGTCGAGGATGTGCTTGTTCAAATTGACAAGTTTTATTTTCCCGTTGATTTTATCATCCTCGACATGCAACCCGTGTCGAATCCCGCTAAGGAGATTCCAGTTATCCTTGGGCGACCATTTCTTTCTACTTCTAACGCTATAATAAACTGCAAAAATGGAATTGTGAAGTTAGCATTTGGAAACATGACTCTAGAGCTAAACGTGTTCTCTTTGAGCAATCAAAGAGACGACGATGATGATGAGGAAAGTGAACACGTGAACATGATAGAGTCATGTATCCAAGACCACTTTGCGGCAAATTTTGAATCGGAGTCAACGGAAGGTTATCTAACCACTTCCGATGAACCCGAGGATTGTATGCAAGTGTTTTCTTTGTCTGACAAACAGGTCGAATTCTCGAAAAAAGAAGAAAACACAAAATCTCCTACCAAAAAGCTTGAAGGACAAATGGATCTCAAGCTATTGCCTAGCAACTTGAAGTATGCCTTTTTAGGAGCTTCAGACACTTACCCCGTCATCATTTCGTCCGATCTCTCGGATGACCAAGAGGTAAGATTGGTTAATTTGCTTGGTAAATACAAAAAAGCTTTTGGTTGGACACTTGCCGACCTCCAAGGAATAAGCCCTTTGATTTGTACACATAAAATTCACTTGGAGGATGGGGCAAAAACATCGAGGCAATTTCAACGCCGGTTGAATCCTAACATGCAAGAAGTGGTTAGGAACGAGGTGTTGAAATTGTTGGATGCAAAGATCATCTATCCGATCTCGGATAGTAAATGGGTTAGTCCAACTCAAGTGGTACCGAAAAAATCAGGTCTTACGGTAGTCAAAAACGAATCAAACGAGTTAATTCCGCAAAGAGTCACCACCGGGTGGCGAATGTGTATCGACTACCGTAAACTCAATGAGGCAACTCGTAAAGATCATTTCCCCCTCCCCTTTTTGGATCAAACTCTAGAGAGGGTAGCGGGTCATGAATATTACTCTTTCCTCGATGGTTTTTCCGGGTACAATCAAATTGAGATTGACCTAGATGATCAAGAAAAAACCACCTTTACATGTCCTTTTGGTACCTTCGCTTATCGAAGAATGCCCTTTGGTCTATGTAATGCACCGGCCACTTTCCAACGGTGTATGCTAAGTATCTTTAGCGATATGATGGAAAGGACGTTGGAAGTTTTTATGGATGACTTTACCGTCTATGGTAAGTCATTCGACAATTGCTTGGCTAACCTGGAACAGGTCTTGGGAAGATGCGTGGAAAAACAATTGGTATTGAACTGGGAGAAGTGCCATTTTATGGTTACCAAGCGAATTGTTTTAGGGCATATCATTTCTTCAGAAGGAATCGAGGTGGATAAAGCTAAAATTGAGCTGATTGCTAAACTTCCTACACCCAAGAATGTCAAAGATGTTCGATCCTTTCTAGGACATGCCGGGTTTTATAGGAGGTTTATCAAGAACTTCAGTTCCATTTCCAAGCCGATGTGTAGTCTACTTCTCAAGGATGCACCCTTTCAGTGGGATGCCAAGTGCGAGGAAGCCTTTGTCTCTCTGAAGCATATGCTTACTACTGCGCCTATTATGCAGACACCGGACTGGAGCTTGCCATTCGAGCTTATGTGCGACGCAAGTGATTATGCGGTGGGAGCGGTTCTTGGTCAACGGAAAGACAAGAAACCGAGTGTGATATACTATGCAAGTAGGACCTTGAATGATGCGCAAATGAACTACACCACGACAGAGAAAGAGCTTCTAGCAATTGTCTTCGCCCTAGACAAGTTTCGATCCTATTTGATAGGATCGCCAATTGTGATTTTCACGGATCACGCGGCGTTGAAGTACCTATTCACAAAGAAAGATGCCAAGCCGCGGCTTTTGAGGTGGATACTCTTATTGCAAGAATTCCATTTAAGCATCAAGGACAAAAAGGGAGTCGAGAACGTGGTGGCCGATCATCTGTCTCGACTCACTTTTACGAACAACATTGAAGAAAGTCCGATCCAAGATTCGTTTCCAGACGAACAATTATTGGCAATCTCGACGCTCCCATGGTATGCAGACATTGTAAATTATCTTGTAACTGACAAGATACCAAAGTCATGGGGCGCACAAGATAGAAAAAGGTTTTTGAGTGAAGTGGGTCGATTCTATTGGGATGAACCGTACCTGTTTAAGTATTGTGCGGATCAGATTATCAGACGGTGCATCCCAGAGGAAGAAGTGGAGAGAGCTCTATCTTTCTGTCATTCTGAGGCTTGCGGAGGACACTTCTCGGCAAAGAAGACCACCGCGAAGATTTTACAAAGTGGATTGTATTGGCCGTCGCTTTTCAAGGACGCACAACGCTTTTGCAAAGCATGTCAGAGATGCCAAATGCTTGGAGGGATTTCCAAGAGGAACATGATGCCACTCAATCCTATTCTGATGATTGAAATCTTTGATTGCTGGGGCATCGACTTCATGGGACCATTCCCATCTTCTTACGGTAATCTTTACATTTTGGTTGCCGTAGATTATGTTTCAAAATGGGTGGAAGCCCAAGCATGCAAGAAAAATGATCACAAAGTGGTGATCCGATTTCTAAAAGAACACATTCTTGCACGTTTTGGCACTCCCAAGGCAATAATAAGCGATGGCGGTACTCACTTTTGCAACAAACCATTTCAATCATTAATGCAAAAGTATGGTGTAAACCACAAAGTATCCCTCGCTTATCATCCTCAAACTAATGGTCAAGCCGAGTTGGCAAATAGGGAGATCAAACAGATTCTAGAGAAAACGGTAAACCCGAATCGCAAGGATTGGTCGTTAAGACTGACCGATGCACTTTGGGCTTACCGTACTGCGTATAAAACAACTCTAGATATGTCTCCTTATCGCATTGTGTACGGAAAACCATGTCATTTGCCAGTAGAGTTGGAACACAAATCATACTGGGCAACTAAGATGGTTAACTGTGATTTGGAAAAGGCCGGGCTTGACCGTAAGTTGCAAATTGATGAAATCGAGGAACTGAGAAGAGATGCTTATGACAATGCAAAGATAAGCAAGGAACGTGCCAAAATTTTTCATGATAAATCTATTTTGAGAAAAGAATTCAAACTTGGGCACAAAGTTCTTGTTTATGATACTCTTCTGCATCTCTTCCCGAGAAAGTTAAAGTCTCGTTGGACCGGCCCCTACATAGTCCGTCATGTATTTCCTTTTGGGGCTGTGAATGTTGAGGATCCCAAAACTGGCTACATTTTCAAGGTGAATGGACAACGTCTTAAGCCGTTTTTGGAATTCCCAATTCGAGAGGAGTCCACCCCACTCGAAGACCCGACTTATGCCTAAAAGGCATAGGTCGATTTTGTAAATAATGTTTTTTTTGTTAGTGTTTTTGAGTTTCAGGAATCATCATCGGAGAATCGGGTGTCATTAAGTCTAAACGGATCAAGTTGAGGGGAGCAGTAAGGTGTTTTGGTGCAAAGAAGGCAAAGAAAATTTTTCTGGCAGATTAGTCCATGATCGATCATGCCCTTACCATGATCGATCATGGTAGAAAATTTTTCTCAGGCAGCATATGGCATGATCGATCATGGGATTCCATGATCGATCATGGAAGAGGAGGCACTTGGACAGAAGGCAGCATGATCGATCATTGTACAAATTTTCACCTGGGCAGAATGACCCATGATCGATCATGGGTTAACCATGATCGATCATGGTCCCGTAATAAAACAGGGGCGCCGTTTCTAAACCCCCATTTCTCACTTCTCCTTCTCCCAAATTCTCTCCAAACCCTAGTCCCTCTTCCCCCATTGATCCCAAACATTCCCCAAACACCATTTCCAACCTTCCCAACCTAGAATCAACCATCAAATCTCCCAATTTCAAACCTCAATCATCAATCCCATCCCAAAAATCCCCCTTTCTCTCTCTCCTCACCAATTTCGAGCCCTATCTTTTCAAATCTCGAAATTCCTCATTTCTCCCTCCTCTAAAGCGACACAATACTCTTTCATGGCTTCCTCTAACCCTCCCACTAAGCCACTTGAAATTCAAGCCGCAAGGGGTGGCGACCGCGGATTTCGAAGCCGCCAAGAATTCGATTGGTGGAATTACGCTTTCAAGACGAGGACGGTAGTTATTGAGAGGCCGGTCTACATTGGTTCGCTGGACGATTTCCCTCAACGAGCAACGTTTGAGCGATATCCGGGGTGGATTAACTACTTGCGTGAACAAGGTACTCAATGTAATCTCACCATTTGTCGTGAATTTATCGCAAGTTTAATTCAAGTTCCAAATACATCATATGCATATGTTGCTCATGTTCGAGGCAAAACGGTTCATTTTAACCTCGAGGTTTTGAGTGCGATTACGGGAATCCCGGCCTTACCACCCAATGCCCACGACCTCCCTTATTCGGATGGTACCCCTTATGAAGAGCCAAGAGCTAATGATTTAGCTACATTTTTAGCCGGTAGACCAATGGAGTGGATTGGAACTCAATTCGATAGGAGCAATTTACATGACAGCCTTAGGACATTGTGGCTAGTAATTGCCAATGCTTTGGACCCAACTTCACATACCCAACACCTGTACCCTTCTCAAGCGTATGTGGTATACGCTATTGCAACAAACAAGCGCATTTGTTTGCTTCGTCACATCATTGGGCGGATTGCTAGAATCATAGACTTAGTCGCCCACAACGAAACAATCAAATTTGGGTCGTTGATCACTAAGGTATGTTTGCGAGCGGGGGTAACCGAGAGAGATGAGGATGTGAAGAAAATGCCTCGAGCACCACTTAACCGATCGTCCCAAACTCGAGCCGCTGGTCAATTAAGGAACCGGCCAAGTTCTTCAACCGCTCCTCCTCAAGTTGAGTCTGAAGAAGAGGGGGCAGAAGAAGCAGGAGCAGATCTCCCGGGCCCCTCAAGGCGGAGAAGACGGGCAAGCTCTGGGCCAGTAGATGACACTAGGGAATTCATGAGAGAGCAGTTTGAGCAGATGACTGCTTTGATGCAGACTGGGTTTGCTAGCATCAATGAGAGGGTTGAGATTATGTTATTGCGTCAGGACCGTTTGGAGGCAGATATTGCAGCTCAGGTCGAGGCACGAGTTGCAGCTCAGATGGCGACCCAGCAGGAGTTCATACGCCAGCAGTTCGAGGCGTTGTATGGTCGTTTTCCCCCACCCCCACCTCCCGACATGTGATGATAGTTGCAAATCCTGAAAAACTCTTTAAGTAGTTATATTTATGCTTAGTTTTATTTTATTTCTTTTGGGTTGTATTAGATTTCTGACAAGATGTTAACTTTAGAACTTGGTTTTAATGGTTGAATGTTATGGTTTTTGCTTCTGAATTCTAATTCTAACCCGTTTTATGAATAGTGGTTGTTTATCTCTTATTTTTTTGTCTCATGGAAAGCAAGCCAAAGTAGCCCTTCCGTGCAATTTTATTGTTCTCTTTCCATTGAGGACAATGTTTCTTTCAAGTTGCGGGGGGTACGTTATTTTGTGTTTATTTTGTTTTGGCTTGCTTTTGTGTTTTTCCATGAGTAGAAGAGATGTGCTCCAATTTTTATTTTTTTTGAGAAGTTTGAAAAATTGTTGATTGATTGATTGATATTTTGTTTGATGAAGACTATTGTTTCTTTAGCTTTTGGCATGAATTCTTTGATTTGGATAGGAATTTGAATGATAATCTAAATTGCCTTGCTCCACTTAGTCTCATATCCCGTTATATTCTCTTGCTCCGCATGCTAGATTGCTTCGGTTGTTTCCAATTCGGTAATAACACGTAGATTTATTTTCATTGAGAGAAGAGAAATTTTTGTCCAAAAATAATGGAAGCTCTTTCGAAAAGATCCTCCAATGAGAGGACAAAAGCATAGCACTTTGATAACTTGGATGACTTTTATCCTAATATTGACTTAAAGCTTCACTTGACTAAATCTTAAGTCTCTTTGTCTAATATTACGGATGGGTAAAGGTTACCATATGGAAAAGGGTGAATAGCTTCCTTCGAGCTCCAATGAATGAGCAGTAATGAGAAAATTTCATAAGTGAGACCGCTGCCCCCCATAGAGATGAAAACCGCCCTGATCTAATTTAGCTAAATTTCCAAGAAAAGATAAAGAAAGTGCTTAGAATCGACAAATCTCGGAGCTTTTGTTTTTGAAAAAGTTCTCTCTTCCTTCTCAAATGACTATGACTCTTTGTGTTTATATTGAATTGCTTGAATCCAAGTCTAGTATGTGAGCATTGGAGAATATGGGATTGTGTTCTAAAGGAGATAGGCGAATTAGATGATCATTCAAAAGTCCATCGTTCTGGAAAATTGATAGTAATGCCTTTTGCTTTGCAAATTGAAACTTGAATCTTCATTCTCATCATTCATCACGATCAAACTCCTAATGTTTGTAGGTATCATTTCTGAAAACCTTCACGAGATGCAACTCGTCTTCTTTGGGAACTTAGAAGTTAATAACTTTTTGTATAGCATATTAATTTTTGTAATTATATATTTTTGTCTTGCTAAGGGACTAGCAAGAGATAAGTTGAGGGGAGTTGATAAACGCATAATATTGTCATGCATAAGCTCTTTCTCGGAGTCGCATGTCGCGTTTGTTGCTTTAATTCTGCCTAATTATCCACTTATCTCGAGATTAGTGTCTTGGCGAGTTTTGTATCTAACATCGTCCCGCTAGGTGTGCTTTTGTTGTGTTTCTATGTGTTTATAGGCATAGGATGCAATGGCCTTCGAATGATTGATCAAGCGCTAGTGAAAAGCTCGCAAAATGCTGATCTGAGGAATTTCCCAGAAGCATATGATCGATCATGGGTTAACCATGATCGATCATGGTACAAACTGGCATTCAGGCAGAAGACCCCATGATCGATCATGGGTTGGCCATGATCGATCATGGCCCTGGCAACTTGGCCATTTCACACCCAAAATGGGCTATTTTAGTGGTTCAAGCTATTTTAGATATTTAGTTAGATATTTTTCTACCTTTTAATATATATTATTTCTTTTACCTTGAAAGGGGGAGATTATCTAGTTTTGAACACATTTAGAGTTTTAGAGAGAGGGGAGAGCTCACTTGTTGATTGTTCTTCATTTCTCCATTGTAAGTGCTTAATTTGTAAGAATGATTTCTTCTTCTATGATATTTGTTCTTGCATCTATTATGGAGTAGTCTATTACTAAGGTTACGGAGGTTGATTGTGATATGATTTTTTGGTGATTAATGGCTCAATCCATATTAAAAGTTTGATAAATATTTGTGAATCTTCTTCTTCTTCATCATATCTTCCATTATTTCAAGCTTTCTAGGTATTTTCATATTAAGTTAAGACTTTATATGCCTTGTATATTTAGTTCTTGGTTGTTAATGAGCATACAACATATTCATATGGTTCTAAAAAGCTTGTAGTCCCTTTCCCCCATCCATGGAGTTTTTCCCTCTTCATAGAAATTATGAATAGTTCTTAAAACTCCATAGATGGATTTTAAATTTGTTTAGCTTATCTTTGATTCATTTATTGATATATTGAGTGCTTCTTACACTTTATGTGATACTTAGACTCTTTATTTTCTACCATATGTGATAAATGATGAGTTGACTAATTTATCCCATAAACTTTATTCCGTTTCATTGTTAGGATTCACTTTATAATTTTCATTCTTTAAATCATGAGATTACTACACTTGCTTTATGTTAAATCTTTTAATGATGAGTTTGTCATATCTATCTCGGATTAGCTGCATCGGGAATGGGTTGCCTTGCTTCACACCCGTAGCTAAGAGGTAGGAATGATAACCCCGTCTTTGGTGGAATGTCGTTTGTCTCTTTCTCGATATAGCTTCAACTCGGGAATGAGTCGCCTAGCGTCGCACCCTTTGCTATTGAGAGATACACCAACATTCCCCATATTTCGAGAAATCTTGTGTTGTAATCTTTGTATGAGCTAGTGATCACCGTCTCTTTAATCGTAACTAACCTCCACCTACCTTAGTGCTTTCTTATTAATTTTCACAACTGTTTTACATTGCCGTTGTTCTACAACCATTTCATCTTACAAGAATCAGAAAACACTTTAATCCGTAATCCATTCCATCCCTTTTCACTTATCCCTGTGGTTCGACACTCGGACTTCCGAGACTTTATTACAACTTGACGTGCCTGCACTTGGGCTCTATCAAAGCGCGTTATTTATCTTGCGTCAAATATTCATGTCTCCAAAATGAGTTCATTTCCATTATGAAAAATTATTGTGGCTTTTGTCCTCTAATATCATCTACTTCTCTTACACAATTACTGTTAACTAAGCCTAATATTCTACCATTTGTATGTGTTTGTAGTCAAAGTAGTTGAACCCAATTCGCGTAGTAAAAAATTTATAAGAAGTTCTCATTGCTCGGAGAGTTGAGACTTCTTGTTTTCAGATTATCTTGTAGACCTTGTGTCCCATAATTTCATTTGTTGAGTTTAGTCGTTTTCACGATGGCTTTCAAAATAATAATAATAATAATAATAATAATAATAATAATAATAATAATAATAATAATAATAATAATAATATACTACATATTACAACTATACGGTGTTCAACTATTTAAAAAAATCACAAAAGGACCATATAATTCATTGACCTTTCACTGCAACATTAGTTCATTTCGTCTGTTATATAATTTATTTATTTACTTTCGAACATTTGAAAAATCAACCATCGACAGTTAGTTGATCATGAAAAGTATGATTAAAGCCATGTTCATAATTAAAACAGTTAGTTTATAACAAAGTCTAGTATTATGACTTGAAACAAAATTGATCAATTGTTACAACTGCACAATGTTATAATACTCCCCTGAACTAATCAATAATTCATTGATTCTCTTGAGACGTAAATCTTTGCATTATCAATAAAAAAATTGGGTCGGCTATTGCCTCCTGATTGATCGGAAACAAAATTCATTGACCCACTCGCTACTACAATTCATTCTTCTATGATCAAACACGCACTCAAAATATCAACCATCAACAATTATATAATCAAGAAAGGGATTTTTGGACTTTATACCCCACATTTTGAGATTGCACCCCAAGTTTTAAATCCTTTGACTTTGTACCCTACTATTAACTAATTATGTTAAGTTCCATTAATTTACATCCCAAATGGGGTGCAATCTCAAATTAAGGGTCAAACGGTGGGGAGCAAAGTCCAAATATCCCATTTGTTTATTAACGAAACTTAATAGAATTAGTTAAGAGTGGGGTGCAAAGTCAAAGGATTTAAAACATGATGTGTAATCTCTAATTAGGGGTCAAAATGTGGGGTAAAAAATCCAAATATCCCATCAACAAAGTGTAAGATTAAACCCACATATATGGTTCCAAATGTTTCACATCATTGGAATATTTACAAGCAACATTTGCTTAATTGTATAATATACTAATTAATATTCTTCTACAATAACAATGGATGGATCCAGGTGATTAAAAAAGAAGAGAGGGTGGGGCTGGAACATGAATACTCTATGCTATTTCTACACTTTCAGCCAACTTGGACTTGCGACTAAACCTACAAAAGTTGCCAACTTTAATCTATTAAAATAGGGGAAAAGAGGAGGAAAAAACTTTAAATGATCATATTTTTAGGAAATGTTCAAGATAATATATTTTAATACGATAATGACGCATTTTGTTATCATAGCAAATATAACAAGGAAAAAAATATGAATTGCGGTGAAATTACAAGATTAATTGCAAAATATGAATATAAGGAAAATTTTGTATTCAATTGTTTCCTAATGTGGGGTACCAAAAATTCGGTAGAGCCTACAAGATGAAGTTCTTCACAAAAATGAATGCGCCGTTAGCAGTAAAGGAGAGAAAACAAAAGTATATATTTTGGCTTTTAAGTAGGTTCCTTCACTGATTTTTACATCTACTGACAGTACATCCTGCTTTTATGTGTGTATGCACTTTTATTGCTGTGTAAGTGGTGTTTAAAACAAGAAGACAAGCTACTTGCTTTTTTGTTTCTCTCTCTCTCTCTCTCTCTCTCTACCTTTTTGTAGATTCTTTGACTCGACCACTTTTTCTGAGTGATCCCTTTATATTTATATCTATAGAATTAGGGTTACAATGCTCCACTAGGGCCACTAGCCAAAAAGACAGCCCAAGGTAAAGCATGTGTTACCCTGTTGTATTTACATGTAGATTGAGTCTCCTCCATGACTAGTTAACTTTTCACCATACAAATGCCATAATTTGAGGGTGTTCTACATGAGTTTGTAGTGTTCAGTGTGAGTTGGTAATGTTTAGTGTGAGTTAATAGTGCTGCACAATCTGGTCAAAGCTCGCACGACTCTGTAATATCCTTTTACACATTCTTCGCTCCTTCTTACATGCAAGTCACATGGCCTTCCCCTTGTTGAAGTCAGCTGAGTTGCCATCGTGCTTAGCATGATGCTGACGTCAGCCGTTCACTTTGTTTCCCTTGACTCTTCCATCACGAAGCCACCGGGTTATACTCAATGTATGGACCTCGAAAGTGCTGGGCTAGCCGAATATACCTTAATAATATTTTATGCTCCCTCACCTAATTTGTATTTCTATATATTTTCGTTGTAAATATGAAATCATGATTCAATCTTGTAAGGGGCAACAAATTTATTTGAAATTCTTTTACCAAACATGAAATGTATAGGGGGGATTTTTTTTCACTAATCATTCTTGTTTACACTTTGTTGTCCTATATCATGTGGTAAATTAACAAAATTATAAAATTTGTACATATTAAATTTATTTGAGCGGAGTATCTCGGTTATATCCCCTCTTGTTAAAACTTTAGTTAACTTAATTTAACTAATATAAAAATTAGTAAATTATTTTTTATGTAGTCATATAAACGGTTTTAATTAAATTTTGGAAGGGGGTATTGCATAAAATTTAGTTAAATGAAAATAAATGTGCTATATATAAAAGTGAGTAAAAAAAATTGGGTTGGGGAGGGGAGGGTGTTCATGGTCCCTCCAATTAAAGGAGTGCTGTCCCTAAAATTTACAAAAAGATTTGTAGGTAGTATTCCAAGTAAGGTTTTTTATTAAATAAGGGTGTAATAAATGTTATCATATTGAATTTTAAATTTTAAAAATTGAAAATAATGTTAAATAAGCATTTTCTTCATAACAATGTGGATTTATAACATGAGTTTTTGTTGTGTTATGAGGATTCTCCCCAACTAATTTAGAGGCCCCATGTAAGGATGTAGCAATGGACGTGGCGCTTTTAATAGTGGGCCTACTCACCATGTGATGCATAATGAACTTTTTGGATCTTCTTTAATGGGCCTTAATGGATAGGTCCTCGCCCATGGTGTTGATTTTTATCCATTTACCCATATTTCCTTCTACTCGAATTAAGAATTTTATTTTTATCATCAAAAAAAAATAAAAAAATTAAGGGTGTTTTAAACTTTGAGTGCTATTTGTTCCTATATAGTAGACTTTAAGTGTCAAAGTTTTGCATAATAAGTGTTTCGGTGTCATTTTGGACGGAATTCGTTAATTAACGTAATCAACTATTAGTTCCATTAATTTTTTATCCAATTTATTAATATTACCCCTAGAAAAAGACAAAACATATTGTTTTTATTTAGGGGTAAAATGATCAAAAATTAACGGAGTTAACATTTCAAAATGGTACCCAAACACTAAAATGTATAAAATGAAACTTTGGCACCTAACATCTAAAATGTAAGAACAAATGGCACCCAAAGTCTAAATCACCCAAAATTTAATTATTTTAAAAGTATAAAATGAAACTCCCAATTTAAAATGTACCAAGTGTAAGTACAGATGCATACTGCCGGTTCTAACAAATAAAATGATTGATTGGCTGGTTTTGAGTTTAAATTATCCAAACTAATCCGGTCTAATGATGTATATATTATTTATATTAAATGTATATGTACGTTGACATATATAGTATGTCAATGTTACTGGTCCACTTATCCATGTGCATCCTAAAATAATTGATGATTGATGTATATATGCTAAAGATTTTTACAATGATATTATATATTGTCAAAATAATTATATTTATTATTAAAATAACATAAAAAAAACTTTAAAAATTTAAAGTATAACTTCTTGAAACATTATTAACTGTTGTGCATTAATTGCTTTGGTAATATAGCTTCTCTACTTTATTGCTAACTATCTTCATAACTATTACTGTATATGATAATTTTTATTTATTTTTGTATGATATTGGTCTATTTTATTTTATTTTCCTTTAGTTTAGACTTAAAAATGTGTATTCATTTTGTCAGTTTTCAGTAACTTTAAGTTTTGTTTTGATCAAAATTTGGCACCGACACCAGATTTTCCTCCTCGTATCATTTAAGGTTAGCTAGTTAGGGTAATCAATCGAGTTCTTTAATTCCATAAGAGCATCTCCAATTGTCTTATATAAATTTTGTGTAAATCCTACGTGTCAAAGTAAAATTTACACAAAAATAATAAAGAATTTGTTTTGTACTCAAACAATTTATTTTAGACTTTTGTGTAAATATTAAACTAGCAATTAAATATGCACAAGTGGAACTTATCCTATATTTATTCCCTTACTTTTCAAATTTATTTATTTCTAGATACAGGATGAGAAAATAGACGCAAGATTATCTGACGTGGTTGTGTAAATTGGGTTTGTATTTTACACAACTTTTTTACACAAATTCTAAGTGTCAAAGTTTCTTAAAAGATTGCTGGAGACCTTTTTTTTACAAAACGTGTAAATTTTACACAAATCAAAATTATACACTATAATTAAAGATGCTCTAAGCTGGTATAAAACCAATTTCTCACTTTTGTCAATCCGTATTTCAAATTTAATTTCATCAGAAACACTTTCAAAAATGTCGTCGTGAATTTCATCTTTCTTTAGCTTGGATTGATTTACAATTAAAAAAAATTGATATGATGTTTGATTCAGGTATTAGTAAATTGATCCAATACAAATTCTATGCACTCTAGGTGTAAACTTTTTTTTTTCCTATCCATCTCAAAAAATTATACTTATACTCCCTATATCCTAAATTAAATAAATTCCTTTTGGTGATATTCTAAGTCAAGTGTTTAATTTTTATTTTAGGACGTAATTGATTTATTATACTTCAATATTTCATCACAGTAAATAATTAAATTTTATTCTTGACCATTAACTAGTTTGAAAGTAACATATCTTAAGAGTTAAGAATATGTGAATATCAAACCCGAGTCTTAATTTGGGAAATATATGAACAATGATGGTATATTACATTGTCGCTATTAATTAATGGATGGTGAAACTTTTAGAGAGAGAAAGTTGAGGAAGAAAAATATTAAAGACAAGTATGAGACAAAAGATAAACATTAGGAGTGAAAATAAAGTTACTTTCTATGTTTAATTTGAAAATACAAAAAATACCCTACACTTGTCTTGCACATACTCATTCCGCCAAAAAATTTGACAAGACATTTATTTTTGGACAATTGTGAGACGCTGGCCAATCTTTGAGGTTGCTTCTCCTGAAAAAAAAAGATCAAGGACGACCGTGAAATAGTGGTAAACCTTAAGGGCTCGTTTGGTTCGAGTTTTAGGAATGGAATTGGCATTGTAGATGCCAGGAAACCTTTATTCCTGGCATTTTTTATTGGATTCCATTAATGCTCGTTTGGTTGGAGTTTTAGGAATGAACTCGGCAAAATAAATTTTTTTTTATGGAATTTTTTGGGAATTTTTTTTTTCACTTTCTGGGGAATTTTTTATTTCATTTTCTGGGATATTTTTTTTCATTTTCTGGAAAAAAATATTTTTATCACTTTCTGGGGAAAAAAATAATAATTTTTTTTTCGGGGTATTTTTTTTTTCATTTTTTGGGAAAAAATAAATTTTTTCATTTTCTGGGATTTTTTTTTTTCGTTTTCTGGAAAAAAAACATTTTTTGGACAAAAAAAAGGATTCCTCAAATTGGGAATCCAAAATTCCTCCCAATTTATAAGGGAATAGATTTTGGCAAAATGGGGGAATTTAGGAATCCTAAATTCCTACCTAAAACTCCAACCAAACAAAATAATACTCATGAAATAGAATTTAGGATTCCAGGAATCCTCAAAAGCTCGAACCAAACGAGCCCTAAGGGTTAAAAGTTCTAATTATCCTTTTTCACACAAGTATGAATTGAATTAACAAATTCACAATCACAACAATATGGGTGGACATATAATCACCAAACGACGTTGAATCAACAAAGGATTTGACAACTACATTTGTGTGGATTGAACCATGACCTTCCCATTATGAGGATAGAAGATCAACGTTAATGAGTTAAAAAACCGTTGGCAATGTCTTGAACATTTAAAGAATCAAGCACCACTAAATTAGATTTTAGAACTCGAGATATTTGTGAATTCTAATGCGCTAAATATTCTCCAGTTCATCAGCTAAATTGGCACTCAGATCTATTCACGCGCCATAGTGTAAATATCTCATCCTCTTTATCACGTCAATTTGACTCATTATTGCCCTAAGAGCACCTACAAGGCTACAGTTGTAGAAGATTATGAAAGCAAAAGAGTAAATATCTAAGTTATTTGGTTGTAAAATGTGGACAGTATTAACTCGAAATATTTATAACAATTGAAAAAGTAATTTTGCGGGAACTCAAATTTTGGGACCCAAAAAAATGAGTCAAATTATGTGTCATGTTTCAAAATTTTATTTTTTGATGGATACACTTTCATCACTTATAGTGACTAGTATATTGATGTCAAATCATCTCATATATTTTTTTCAATCGAAATCTTGAGTCAAATGATTTTCTATGCAATATTTTTGACTTTGTGATCATCGCTTTTATAATTGCATGTGAATCATACATATATATATTGGATATCAACAATCCTCTAATAATATAAAATTAAGCTTAAAACACCGTTAAATGTGTGTAGAAATTTGTACGAATTCAAACATAAAAAACGAGAAGGAATTATTAAAGTTCTACAATATTTTGCTTTAGTTAAACAATGTAATATATTTGCATATTTTTCTTTTGTTAAATAATGAAATGCATTTGCATATTTTTTGTTAAACAATGTAATATATTTGCATGAAAATATGTGCAAAAGTGTATTGAAAGTACATTAGCATGCAAGAAGCTAGGAGAGATGAAACAATCTGTCTAATTCCAACAAAAATGTGGAGAAAATGTAATCAATTAAAAAAAAATCATCTTTACAAAGGAGGCTTATAAATAGGTGGAAAATGAAGATGGGAGAGGAAATAAACAGAGCCGCTAAGAATGTGAGAAAACAAACAATTATCATTAGAGCATAAACCTTCAATAAAATAATGGACATTGATATTAAAGAATATGCGTGCAATGGTTCCATAAATCAAGTAGATATTTGTTGAAAATACGTAAGTGTAATACTTATATGCCAAAATATATATCGGCAATTGTAAAATTAATCTTTAATTAAATATTTATTACGGGATACATGGCGTTTAAAAAGGGATCCCTTCTCACTCCTCCCATATTAGAATATTAATATTAGACTAGTTTACGGTATGCGCGACACACAGGCAATTTATATATATATCAACAAATATGATAAATAAAAGAAAAAATTTAAAGAGCAAATAGTAAAAAAAGTAGGACGTGACAATTTTGTGGTCGAATCTTATGTTTAAGAATTTATGGTTTTTTTTAATACACTAATTATATCTCAATAAAAAAATGTAATATACCTTAAAAAATATCTTACAATTTATGTTTTAAAAGTACAATATTCAAGTCCCCCAACCCATACCTCATGCCCTTCGAACCGTTTGATTCTTATTCACCACTTGTATGGAAAAAAAAAATTCTCATAATTTAGATCATAGACAAATATATGCAATAAATGTTCTAGAAAGTAACATATTTACTTTCAATATATAAAAACCTATTTTGAAACATAATGTTTTATTTATGATGTTTTGATGTAAATAGTAAGTATCATTTTGCTTTCGCTGCTATATTGTTTTATGAAAAAATAAATTGAAGAATCTAACCAATATTCATATATTCATATCTTTGATTGTTCATTAAAATGGAACAAAAAAGTATGTTATACCTAAACTCAGTTTTCGTTAGATATTAATCTCTCGTTTAGGCCAACAACAATAAAGTTGTCAAAAAGAATTCTATTAAAAGGCAAAATATAAAAATATTCACAACTAATAGTAATATGAACTTTTGGTAACCATCATGCATTACAAACTTCTATGTAGACATTTTAAAGTGAATGGTACTTCATGCATGCAAGAATATTCAAAACTCAGAAAATGAAAAAAATAATTTGGATCAAAATATCTCTATACATTGTCATTAAACCCGTAAGATGTAAGTATCAAAAATTGCAAAAAAATAAAGTAAAAATGTAAATCTAAGCTCTTAATCTCCTTTATATGCATATCTAGGACCATAATGGCTACCAATCGAATCAAGTTGTCCAAAAAACTTCTAAAATAAACATAAAATTCATGATAATTATAAAAGAAAATATAAAAACAAAAAATTCAAGAGAAGGAGAATTATTCGATATTTTTTTCCTCTCATTGAGAAACTCTTTATATAGTAGAAATAATTCTAAGGAACATTTAACCATCACAAAACATGTAATTAATTTCATAAGGGCCTCATAAAATTTTACATTACAAAATAATTAATTTTCATAAATATACATTATGTTTATAATTCATAACTTATTATATTTATTACAATTTTGAAAAAAAAATATACTTTGAGAAAGAGAGTAATTAGAGACCGTCTGAATAGAGAGAGGGAGAGGGAGTAATTATAATGAAATTATAGGAGAGGAATTTAGAATATACTATAATATAAAACCGAAAGCTATTTTGGTGTAGTTGAACACTTGAACACTTGTTAGGCTTTTTATCTTACAATTTTGCCCATGCATTCTTTAATTTCACAAAAAAAAATATTATCAGCGTGAGCAGTGGGGTTTAAAACTTTGCAAAGGTAAGGATTATATAGGGTCTTCAACAGCTGCGCTATTTGAATCAAAAGAAAGAAACCGTAGATTGAGAAAGAGAGAGTAAGCGGGGCTAATTATGAAGACAAATTGATAGCTTGTCACGTGGCACAATGTGATTGTTATAGTTCACTTTACTGACTATATAATAAGAAACGGAATTGTATCTTGATAACCACTATTCATATATAATTATAGCATGGTAAATGTAGCAATTAATGATGATGAGAGAAACGAAAACAATTATGTCAATGAAGCAATTATAATGAGCAAATGAATTGTGGATGGAGGAATAATGAAGGATACGTGGCACATTTACATAGAAGGATAGCATTTTACTATCTATTATATTATATTATATTAGATTAGATTAGATAACCTCTTGGCTTCACGAACACTTTTATCATTGCAAATGCTCTAAAAAAAATTTAAAAAAAGAAAAAGAAATATCATGCAAGATAAGAAACTGTACGTTATATATAATTAATGGGTATTTTTAAATGGACCCATAATATCATTATTTTCATCCTTACAAAAATCAAAACCCAAAAGAAATGTCGTCTATTCTTTAACTGAAAAAACGTCGTCTATTCTTTTTAGAAAGTTTTAAAATCACCAATCAAAACATTCTTCTCACTCTACCAATTTTTGTTTTAAAATTCTTTCTTCTCGTCCTGTTTAATTTTCTCAGCCAAACAAATTAAAGTCACATACCAAAAGTTATTTTTACACATTTGTAAACTCACCCGCCATTTTCTTAGCAATAGTAATTATGAAAACCACAATAAATATGTTGAGAATAGTTGGTTCAAACTATTGTCCCGCATTTAAAAAATGATAAACTCAACAAGGGTTTAAAAGGCGGGGTGGGTTAACACATAATCACGAGTCATTTTAAGAGAAAGCCCACACATGAGGACATGCAAAAGTGTTTTAAGTTGTGGAAAAAATCGATACTATGTGCGGGAACCGGTGTGCCCAGCCCATTGCCTACTTTGCGAGAAAGGGACCAACCGGGTGCAATGAGTAAAACAATTAGTATTAATGCCTTTGGTAAATCAACATGCTGGGAGTAATACATGTAGCTGCACTCGGGTGGAAGCCTATGGTGAATTCATTACAGAGTAACAATACAGCGTACAACGGAGTACTACTGTCATGGTGGTTGTGCAAGGACCTCGAGAAATGTAAAATAGAGTGTACCTCGAGATATGCATTGACCGAGGTGGGCAATTGTGCAGACAGTGTGATTGTGAAAGAAACATCGACGAAGATGAAATATGGTGTGTATTTCAAGATGTTTTGAGAATGGTTGACTCACACCATTATCTGTATTGAAAAAATGTAAAACTCAATACGGGTTTATCCCACACTAAAAAAATGTAAAACTCAAAATTGGTTTATAAAGTGGGGAGTTAACACCACATAAAGGCCTTTTAAGAGAAAACCTCACATGTAGCCAAATGTGTTTAAGTTAGGGAGAATATCATTAATGCATACATGGAGTGGTGGGACTAGCCCATTCTCTAGCTCACAGGAAAAGACCCAACCCTACGACAGGCGCCCCGTAGCCCCAACAAAACAAACATCAAATAATGAAGAATCATCTGGTGGATTGATACCATCGCTTCACATTGCAAAATAATTGTAAATTGATTGAAGTAATGAATTATCTGTCTTGGTAATTCTAGCATAATATATATATATATATGTGTGTGTGTGTGTGTACGTGTACGTGTACGTGTACATGTGTGTGGAAATGATCTACTAAAATTTTAACCTAAATATCTAAAATTTTAACGGTCATAAATGCACATGTATATCAATTTTTTAGTTAACCTACTTCTTGATTGAATTTTTCAATGAAATTTGGTGATGATCTACGGAGGCCGCGGGAGGTCTTCACGGCCCTATCTAATCTATAATAAGTAAAGGTCCTAACCACCCTACCCAATCTATAGTCGATAGAAACTTTATCAGCTGCGTTGTGGTAGCCTAAGTGCAGGCACATCAAGTTGTAATATATTCTCGGAAGTCCGAATATCGACCCACAAGGATAGTAAAAAAGGAATGGAATAGATTACAGATTTTACGGGTTTCTGGTCTGTGGTAAAAAGGTTGGTTATCAAACAAAGGTAAAGTAAATTGGTTGTGAAAAGTGTTAAGAAAGCACTAAGGTAAATGGAAGTTGCTCGCGATATAATACATGGCATTTGCAATCTCAAGCAACGATTTAAATACAATATTCTCAAGAATGGGAAATGTTTTCATATCTCTCATTAGTAAAGGGTGCGAAGCTAGGCGACTCATTCCCGGGTTGAAGCTATATCAAGAGAGAATACAATAAAATTCCACCAAAATGAAGCTATCGTATATATCTTTTAGTTACGGGTGTGAAGCAGTTACAGGTGTGAAGTAAATCAACCCATTCCCGATAAAACTAAACCAAGGTAGAGATGATAAACTCATCGTAAAAAGGTTTTATATAAAGCATGTATGTGAAATCTCATGGTTTAAAAGAATAAAAATTAAATAGTGAATCGTTACAATGAAACAAAACGAAGTTTGTGGAATAAATTCAATAACTAATCGATCATCACTTAAGAAAGACAATAAGGAGTCTAAATATCATGTAAAGTATATAAAGCACTCAAAATATCATTAAGTAAATGAAAGATTAGATTAAGAAATTTATAAATCATCTATGGAATTTTAAGAACTCTTCATAATCTCTACAAATAGGAAAAAAGATCCATAGATGGGGGAAAAATACTAAAAGCTTTCTAGAACCATACAAGTATGTTGTATTATCACTCAAACACAAGAACTAAGCATACAAGGCATGAAAAGTCTAATCTTTAAATGAAAATACCTAGAAAGCTTGAAGAATGAAGGGTTTGAAAAGAAAAAATGATTCACAATTATTTAACAAACTTTAAAAATCGATTGAGAAATTAATCATCGAAAATCATATTGCGATTCACCTCCGTAACCTTAATAAAATACTACTCCATAATAAATGCAAGAACAAATATTATAGAAGAAGAAATCATTCTTACAAAATCAAAAACTTACAAGAGAAATGAAGAAAAGTTACAACCTGAGCTCTCCCTTCTCTCTAGAACTTGTGTGTGTAAATTTATAAATAATTCCATCTAGATCATTTCCCTTACCTAAAGCTAGCCAAAGATGTCTAACAAATTAATAAAATATGCAAAGGAAAATATCTGGGAACATTAATCCCCAAAATCAGGCAAAAGGGAGTAGGTAGTTGTCCTCGCCAGGCCATGATCGATCATGGAAGTGCACTGCCTACAATAATTTGGTCCCATGATCGATCATGGTTCCGGGAGCTTTTCGCTCAGCACTTTGCAAGCCTCCAAGCTTACTCTTGATCAATCTATGCAATGCCATTGTATCCCATTCCTACAAACACATAGAATACTACAAAATATACACCAACTTGGGTCACATTAGATACAAAACTCGATAAGGCACTAATCTTGAGATAAGTGGATAATTTGGCAAAGTTAGAACAATAAACGCATCAAGCGGCTCTGGGAAAAAGCTTATTCATGACAATATTAAGTGTTTATCATCAACCTTCCTCGATCTATAGTTGGTAAAAACCTTAGCAGCCTTGTTTGATCTGAGGTATACAAAGGCCCTAGCAGCCTTATTTGATATAAGTTCAGTAGGGGCTCTAAAGGGGTTGTCTAATTTGAGGGGAAGCCTTGGCGGCCCTGCTCGATTTATGGTCAGTGGAGGCCATAGCGATAAACAAGGCCTTGGCGGCCTTGTCTAAACTGAGGTAGATGAATGCCCTGGTTGTCCTACCAAATCTATAGTTGGTGTTGGCCCTAGTTGCCTTGCCTGATCTATGGTTGATAGAAGCCCAAGTGGTTTTATCTAATTTGCGGTCGATGATAAAGTTTTCACTATTGGACTCTTGAGCAATGGCCAGTTTCATCTAATTAGGGACTTTAACCATAATTAGCTAGCTAAATCATTATCTTCTAAATTCCAAATATATATGCCCATCTCGTTCCTAAACATCCTAGATTAATGTACTATATAAAATTAAGTCACCCTTGTTGTTTTATGGATTGACAAACAAATGTAATAAAAGTTTGGTGAAGTTTAAAATTAAGAAAAAAAAAATGGTTGGTGAAGTTTAAAACGAGGCATTAAAGGTAGGGTATAAGTATTTTTTTTTATTTATTTATTTGGGAAGCATATATTTTAATAGTCTTTAAAATTCACTTTTCTGGAGACTTTAATTTAGTTATTAACTTTTTTTAAGTTCACAAATTATATATACAAAAATAGACTAATATAATCATGAAAGCAAAAAAGATTATGTTAAAGCAATTTATCATCCATCAATGTATTCATGAACTATAAATTTGGTTGCCTTAACGAAAACTATAAATTTGGTTGGATAAAAAATAAAACTATTTTGATAATAGCACAATCAAGATTTAGGATGACAAAATATCCATCCCAACGAGTTTTTGACTAACCACAATGATGTGATTCTACCTAGCCCTTCTTAGGCAAGAAATCATAAGAAGTGTTTGCTTAAAACGTGGGCACGCCGAAGTTGAGAATTATGTCCAAAAGGTAGAAGTTATGTTTTGATAAGGCGTGGGCATGCCTTAATATCCGAAATTCATCCTTATTTTCTAGCGTGTTCTCACGATCGGCTGGTATAAGGATTTAATTAGTTTTATTTATTTATTTTATATTTCTTAAAGCCCAAGGATTATTATTATTTAGAATTGTCATGTTAGGAATGTATTGGGCTTATTTTAGAGTGTTTATTAGTTTCCTTATTGCATTAGGAATATTCTAGGATTTGTTATTTTCCTTTTCTAAATAGGAATTAGTTTCCATATTGTTTTAGGAAACTAATTAGTTACTTTATATCCTATTTAAATGAGTTATTTTCATCGTATGAGAGAGACTTTGATAATTATTCTAATAAAGTCTTTTCACTTTTGAGTTCTTAAGAACTTGTTGAATGATTGCGAATTGATTTAATCGTATTGTTCTTAACTTATCAATTGATCAATCACAATTAATTGTGGCGTCTTCGATCATACCAAGGTTCACGCTTCTTTAAGCGTTGGGTTGAGATTTTCGCCTTCCATCTTTCGACGAATTCCAAGTTTCTAGTCTCTTTATAGACTACAAGTCAACGATCTATTAGCCTAGCTAGGAAAGACGATCCGAGATTGCGTTATTTGTATTAGAGCAAACTTTTCTATCTAGGTTTTCTATCTTTAGTTTCTTGTTATTTCAATTTCGTAGTAGATTCTTAAAACTCGATCTAGATCTTTTTATTCTTATGAATCTTATTCTAAAAATCTGTGTTAGGGTTTATAGATTTTGGGAAAAAAAAGGTGAACAATGCGCTTGAACCGTACCGATAAACAGTGTCAAGGAACAGTGCGCGGTGAACAATAATTTCTGGAAAAAAAACCGATTTTTGAATTTGCTTGAAAACCTTAAAAAAAATTGTTTAAGGTGAGTTGTTTCGAATTAGAATACATTAAAGTTTGAAACGAAAACCCTAGGTTTCTTCATGCTTCATCGAATAGGGTTTTAATTGCTATGAAAGTTTGCGCTATTGTTGAAATTGAGGATTCAAGTTGAACCCTAGAAAATTCTGAATAATATTCAATCATTTGGGTTTATTGATCCTTGTTGCATCTTTAATTATAGTTGGGATTCTTGTCTTGCGCTTTGCTCTATATATATCTATTTTGGTTGGGAAATCTAGGAAGCCATAGGGTATTTGATTTGCATTAATTAGGGATTTGATTGTTGCTTGTCGTTTGGAAATCTGCTTGCATATACTCTAGCAATTCTAGAAATTCATTTGGCTCATTGATATTGCTAGAATTTGGTTTCTCTAGTCCTTGGTATTGCATTATTGAACGCGTCTAAATCTAATTGTTAGGTGTGCAATTGGTTGTTGAGGACTTGTGATATTTATATTATTCAACTTGTTTTGGAGGTCCAAAGAGAATATTGTGAGTATATCAATATTTTGAGTGACAAACACAAGCGGTAAAAATTAGAATGACATCCTTTGAGTGAAACATTTAATGGAGTGTGGTGAGGATTATCTTTATTACACTAATCCTTGTTTTGCAGCAAATATATCTTGTTTAAACTTTGAATATGGAAAAAGGTGGCTTCAAGAGGAGATTAAACGCGATAGCGTGCGATAAAAGCAATTAGAGATTGAACGGCGCATGCGGTTAAGTAAGGCTCCTAAAGAGAACTTGAAAAGTCAACCTTGTAAAGTTAAATTTGAAGATGAACGGGATCTGAATTTTACTAATAGAAAACATGGTGGTGAGGTTAGGGAAAGTCGAGTTCGAGACAGCAATATGGGTAATAGCAAGAAGACGGTTTCTTTGTTTGGTGATGAATTTATTCGTAGGTTTGAAAAGATGTTTGCCGAAACCTATGAGCATTCTAAGAAGAGGGAAGGCCTAGAGCCAAGTCAAAGTCTGAATACCTCTTTTGGTGAACCAAATCAATTAAAAGAATAAGAGAAACAAGCCATATCTAAGCCGCCATTAGAGAATAAGCCAAAAACCGATGAAATCGAGGAAATTGAAGTGACAGCTAAAGAAGGTGAGTAATGGGTTGAAGGTGTAGTTCCACGTTTGCAAGAAAAGGGAGATGAAGAAGCTCTAGTGCAAGTTGAAGAACCACAAGTGCAAGCACTTCCCGCCGTAGGCGTGGATATGAGTGAGAACTGCATCGAGGAAAGCCAATTGATTTTAATTGAAGGGTGAGTCAATGAGCAAGAGACTTTAACTAACATTGCTGATTTGGATAATATTTCACCGAGGAAAGAGATGAGGTTCGAGCTGAGTTGAAGATTTACGATATAGAGCATATTAATTTTATTGGTGTGGACAATTGTGATTTTCATCCGAATTACAAGCTAGTCAACTTCTTCAACAAATTGAGAAAAATTGAGATGTCGTATGGGATAAAGCTTGACGAGTTTCGATTTGCAAAGAGTGTCAAGCATCGTAAGTATTCAAAGTATTTATTTTCATGGCATGGTAGATTCAAGTTGTTTCAATTTGAGTGAAGAATGAAGCGTGAAAAGTATTTGAAATACTTGTTCTATTGGCATGGGAAATTCCAAGTTCCAAAACTATGTTAAAATGTCGAAGTTGTTAAAGACTGGTTGAACCGAGGGATGGGTAGGCCAGATTCGAAGACGAATCTTCTTGAAGAATAGGGGTATGATGTGATTCTGCCTAGCCCTTCTTAGCCAAGAAATCAGAAGAAGTGTTTGCTTAAAACGTGGGCACACTGAAGTTGAGAATTATGTCCAAAAAGCAGAAGTGTTGTTTTAATAAGGCGTGGGCATGCCTTAATATCCAAAATTCATCTTTATTTTCTAGCGTGTTTTCACGATCGGCTGGTGGAATAATTTAATTAGTTTTATTTATTTATTTTATATTTCATAAAGTCCAAGGATTATTATTATTAACTTGAAAGTCAACAATCTTGTTTTGATAATAACAATAAAATTAATCATTTGTAATTTAACTAAGTTGATGTTTTGAGTTATAGCCATAATAAATTGATCATACGTGGACTTTACCGAAAAGTCGAAATCAAAATTATTCACCTACAAAGTATTGCACTATCAATGTCTTACACCTCACACAACTACTTGATCAATACACCTTCAATGGCATTTCTATGAAGAACAATGACCCAAGGAAGAAAAGAAACGAAGATACAAACAAAGCCTTCGAAGACTCGTTATTTTATATTTGAGTGAGTGCTTTTGTTTCCTATGTAAAGTTTCATATTTGATTCTCAATATAGCTCATACACTTAGTTTTTAAACAAGTAGATTGATCAAACCAACGTTTCTTCGAGATCTTTTCTAAACACCTCTTTTAACAAGAACTGCTTTCTTATTTAATTCGTATCAAATTCTAAATGATCTTATTTGAAGCTCTAACGAAAATAGGTGTCTTAGGAACCTATATTTTACATTCCCTAAGCATTAGAATCGGTTTTAGAGCTTATTTGCAAAAGTGTGAAAAATGAATTTTTGGTCATTTCTGGTAGCAGACTAGTGGGGAGCATCAGTCGACTGATGGGCTTTGCTCAGTCGACTGATGGCTACTCAATCGACTGATGAATCTTGCTCAGTCGACTGATGTCCTAGAAACTAGCCGTTGGATTTCTAATTTTTTACCATTTTTGGTACTAAACTTCCACCAAATTCCTCCAAATGGCCATATGTTGTTCTAAACTATATATACACCATTTAAGACGTATTTAAACACTCTTGAATCATTCCTACACTATTCTCTCCATCTACATTCAATATTAAAAAATTCAAGATCATTGCTTTGATCAATCATCTTTATTTTGAGCTAGAAATTGTTGATTAAATTTGATATCTCTTATTGTGAGCATCATTTGTAATTCCTCGTACACTTAAGAGCTATTGTACATTGGTGTTTGCCACCAAAACTTATTCAAATCATATTTGTAAGAGGTGTATCTCATAGAATAGTAAGAGTGAATTCTTGTGTGAGTATTGAGAGTGATTCAATACTTGTAAGAGTGTGTGAGACGAATACACTTGTAGAGGTTTGATCTTTACCCGAAAGAAGATCAGTTATAGTAAAAATTCTCGGGGTACTAACCGAGCGCGGAAGTAGGGGTTAACAAGCCGAACCGTGTGGACAAAAAGTCTTCGACTTTTATTGGTTTCATCTTTCTATCTCTTGACTCTTATATTGTGATATTTATTGATTATGTTTGGAATTAACTTTGTTTCTTGATTGCTTGATTAATATAGACATTCAACATTTTTAAATCTATTTTAAAAATCCGATTAAGTTTTAAAACCCTATTCACCCCCTCTAGGGTATTTTTTCGACCTACAATTGGTATTAGAGGTTGTACTCTTGTTTTGATTTTACAATCTTAGAGTTTACGATCATGTCTATCTATCAAGGAACCGGACTTAACAAAGGTTCTTCCACCTCTAGCCCACCTCTTTTTGATGGCAAAAATTATAGTTATTGGAAAAATCGCATGTATACTTTTCTTTAAGCTATTGATTTTGAACAATGGAGGGTTACACTCATTGGACCCTATGAGATTACCAAAACCGATGAAAGGGGTAATATTATTGCTAAATCCATTTTCAAATATGATGAGCATGACATTAAGAAAATCCAATTTAATGCTAAAGCCTTGAATTCACTACATTGTGCATTAACTATGGATGAATACAACAAAATTTCTAGTTGTAAAACCGCCAAAGAAATTTGGGACAAATTAGAGCTTGCTCATAAGCGAACTTCACAAGTTAAGGATGACAATATTGATATGCTCGTTCATGATTATGAACTTTTCAAAATGGAGCCTAATGAATCACTTGCTTTTATGTATAATAGGTTCTCCAAAGTGACGGCTATTCAAGAAGCCAATAACCTCAAGACACTAAGTATGGACGAACTCTTGGGTTCACTTAAAATCCATGAGAAGGAATTAGAGAGAGAAGAAGAAGTTGATTCAAAAGCCAAAAGGACTCTTGCTTTCAAAGCAAGTCAACAAGAGGATGATGAAGAATCAATGGGTGGTTATGAAGACATGGCTCTTCTCTCTAGAAATTTCATGAAATTTCTAGCCAAGAAGAAAAACTTTCAAGGAAAAAGAAACAACCATGGTTCTTCATCAAGGAGGAACAATGATCGATCAATTCAACCAAGAGTTGAAAACGAAGAAGTGAAGAAATGTTTCCATTGCCATGAACCGGGACACTTCAAAACTAATTGCCCGGTTAGAAGAAATGAGAGGAGAGATAAAAGAGACAAAGCCTTTAAACAAGTAAGACACGCACTCAAAGGCACTTGGAGTGATTCCGAAGGAGGCGAGTCCGATGCCGACTCTAGCGACGAGGAGACGACAAACCTTTGCCTTATGGCAAGAGAAGATGAGGTAGACACTATTTATGATTCGTTTAGTGATGCCAATATCTCTATTAATGATGATGCACATGATGAGAATGACTATGATGAATTATATGAAATGTTTGAGGAATTGCATAGCAAATTTGAAATCTTGTCTAAAAAATATGCAAGCCTTAAAAAGGACAATTTGATGGTTTCTAGCAAGTGTGAAACTTTTGAGAAAGAAAATATGATTTTGAAAAATGAAATCAAAACTTTGGAGAAAGGAAAGGAAAAAGAAACTCCAAACACACTTGTAGTAGAAAATGTCAAATTGAAAGATCAAGTGGATGATTTAACTAATTGTTTAGCCAAGTTCACCAATGGAAGGGACAACTTGGATAAACTATTAGAAATGCAAAGGTATGTATTCGAAAAAGGCGGTTTAGGTTATAACCAAAAGGATTACAAAAACTTTTTTAAAACATACACACCTCATGATCCCACTCATCTTTGCTCATATTGTGGTAGAAATACTCACTATGTGGATCATTGTTATATAGGAATGAAAGTTTCCCTAAGAGGAAGCTTGCTTGGGTTCCAAAAGGAACCATTATGTTTGCTAACCTAAAGGGACCCAACACATTTTAGGTACCAAAGGAGAAGTTACTTAAGGTTATGGTGTAGGTGTGATTGAAAGCCAAAGGTAGCAAAACCAAGTGGTTCTTGGATAGTGGATGCTCAAAGTACATGACGGGAGATAAGAACAACTTCTTAAGTCTTATTCCCAAGCGAGGAGGAAATGTGACCTTTGGAGACAACGCCAAGGGTAAAATCATCGGTATAGGTAAGGTTGGTAAGAATTCTACTTGTATTGATAATGTTTTATTAGCTGATGGTTTAAAACACAATTTACTTAGCATTAGTCAATTATGTGATAAGGGTTATGAAGTTATCTTGAAATTCGATCGTTGCATTGTTAAGAATGTTAATGATGATTCCATTTTACTTGTTGCATATAGAACTAACAATGTGTATACTCTTGAACTTGATGATTTATCATAAAAAGATGTTAAATATTTATCCGCTAGTAATGATGTATCTTGGTTATGGCATAGAAGACTAGGACATGCTAATATGGATTTAATTCATGTTTTGTCTAAGAAAGAGCTAGTTAAAAGATTACTTAAAACGAAATTTGTTAAAGATAAAATTTGTGATACATGTCAACTTGGTAAACAACATAAATCTTCATTTAAGTCTAAGAAGGGTATTACAACAACTAGACCTTTTAATATATTGCATCTTGATTTATTTGGTCCTAATTCGGTCACTAGTTTGGGTGGCAAATTATATACTTTTGTTATTGTTGATGATTATACTAGACTCATTTGGGTGTTCTTTCTTTCCCATAAAAGTGAAACTCCACATGTTTTTGCTAAATTTTGTAGAAAAGTTCAAAATGAAAAAGGTGTTTCTATTGTGCATGTTAGGAGTGATAGAGGTAGAGAATTTGATAATGTTGATATTGAAAATTTTTGTGATGAGCATGGTATTGATCAAAATTTTTTGGCACCTAGAACTCCTCAACAAAATGGTGTTGTTGAGAGAAAAAATAGATCTCTTCAAGAGATGTCTAGGACTATGCTAAATGAACATTCTTTGCCGAAATATTTGTGGGCGGAAGCCGTTAACACCGCATGCTATGTGATTAATTGTACTATCATTCGTAAAAAGTTAGATAAGACACCCTATGAATTATGGAATAACAAGAAACCAAATATTGCATATTTTAAGGTTTTTGGTTACAAGTGTTTTAGTTTGAATGATCATGATCACTTGAGAAAATTTGATGCTAAATTCGATGAAGGAATCTTTCTTGGGTATGCCAATATAGTAAAGCATATAGAGTTTATAACAAGAAAAGTTTAGTAGTCCAAGAGTCTATGCATGTTTTGTTTGATGAGTCAAATCCTTTCTCACCCATAGTACGTTCTGATGATGATGTTGAAATTATCTAAAAGATTTACGATATTCAAATTTATGATACATCTAAGGAAGAAATTTCGAGTGCTCAAGCTCCTCCTAAAGAGTTAAAAAACAAAACCGAGCAAAACTCGAATGATTTGCCTAGGAGTTGAAAATTTGTGTTCAACCACCCTATTGATCAAAATTCTTAGAAAGCCATCTAGTAAGGTTATGACTAGATCATCCTTAAGAAATATATGCAATAATGTGGCATTTGTTTCTCAATATGAGCCCAAAAACATAAACGAAGTCGAACAAGATGAATCTTGGATGATGGCTATGCAAGAAGAGCTCAATCAATTTGAGAGAAACAAAGTGTGGACACTTGTTCTCAAACCTAATGATCACACCATTATAGGTACTAAATGGGTTTTTCGTAACAAAAAGGATGAAAGTGGTGTAATTGTTAGAAATAAAGCTAAACTTGTTGCCCAATGATACAATCAAGAGGAGGGCATTGATTATGAAGAAACTTATGCACCTATAGCTCGTCTAGAAGCCATTCACATGCTACTTGCTTATTCATGCTTTAAGAACTTTAAATTATATCAAATGGATGTGAAAAGTGCTTTCTTGAATGGTTTTATTGAAGAGGAAGTTTATGTGAAACAACCTCCCGGTTTTGAAAATCATGTTTATCCAGATTATGTGTTTAAGTTATCTAAAGCTTTTTATGGCTTAAAGCAAGCACCTAGAGCATGGTATGAAAGACTTAGTTCATTTTTGATTAATAATGGTTTTGTTAGAGGTAAAATTGACACTACTTTATTTATCAAAATTCATGATAATGACTTGCTACTTTTAAAAATCTATGTTTATGACATTATTTTCGGTTCTACTAATGAAAATCTTTGTAAGGATTTTTCCATATGTATGCAAAAGAAATTCAAAATGAGCATGATGGGAGAGATGAACTACTTCCTTGGATTACAAGTGAAGCAATGCAAAGAAGGCATTTTCATCAATCAAGAGAAGTACGTGAAGGAGCTTTTGAAGAAATTCGACATGGAAGGCGCCAAATCCATGAGCACTCCTATGAGTTCAACATTGAAGCTCGACAAAGACGGGATAGGTAAAAGTGTAGACATCAAGAAATATCGAGGTATGATCAGTAGTCTATTATATTTGACGGCCTTTAGGCCGGATATTATGTTTAGTGTATGTCTTTGCGCACGATTCCAAGCAGATCTTAAAGAGTTACATTTATTCGTCGTAAAACGAATTTTTCGTTATCTTTCTGGTACTAGTTCATTGGGTTTGTGGTACCTAAGAGAGAACTCTTTTGACTTGATTAGTTATTCCGATGCGGATTTTTCCGGTTGCAAAATCGATAGGAAAAGCACTAGTGGCACTTGTCATTTTTTAGGGTACGCACTAGTATCTTGGTCAAGCAAGAAACAAAACTCGGTGGCCCTTTTAACGGCCGAAACTGAATCTGTGGCGGTCGGAAGTTGTTGTGCACAAACTTTGTACATTAGACAACAACTAGAGGACTTTGGATTGAGTCTTAGCCACATTCCCATTAAATGTGACAACACAACTGCTATTAGCTTGACCAAGAACCCTATACAACATTCACGTACTAAGCACATTGAGATAAGATATCATTTTATTCATGATCATGTACAAAAAGGTGATGTTGATATTGAATTCATTGGCACCGAATCGCAACTTGCAGATATTTTCACTAAACCACTTCCCTGTGATCGCTTTAGCACTATTCGACGTGAAATTGGTATGACTAGAGCATGTGATATCTAGTTGACCAAAAATTTCATGAATATTGATCATTTATGCTTGTTTCTAAAGCATACAAAATTATGTATTTATTTAATTCTTTTAAATTATGCGATAAGTATTTTAAGTAGTTAGTGCTTCCTTTATATTTTATTTGATGTACTAATATTATTCTTGTAGCACAAGAGTTGTCAATTTGGATATTATAGATTGATATGGCTCAAAAAGCTCAAACAAAGGTCAATCTGGCAGAACACATCATCAGTCAACTAAGGACAAATGCTCAGTCAACTGAGTGTTGATCAGTCGACTGAAGGCCCCTTATCAGTCGACTGAGCAGTGGCTGAGAGCAATTACTTTTAACCCTTTCTTTCCCATGTTTTCTCTTCATTTCTCTCCTCTCCATTTCGAAACACACCATACCCAAACCTTCACAAATCAACATAGTCCTCTAAATTCTTCACCAAAACACCATTTACACCATCAGTCTTCATCATCGTACAGCAAATCAACCACAAATCTCACCTATTTCACCCCAAATCTCTCAAACCCATCTCATTCTCTCTCTAACCCTAGCCCTAACCCTAGCCTCCATTATTGATTTTCTACCCAAATCTCTGTCTTATACCAAATTTCCTTACAAATTCATCTTACTACATCCATCTAGCCAATTTATTGCAAATTTCCTTCATCCAAACAAATTTTCACCCTAAAAATTTCAAAGTTTCTAAAACCCTAACTTTTTTAAACCTATATCTCTCACCCAATCTTTCTAGATATGTCTCAAGCACCTCGGTCTTGACGCCCTCGCAAGAGTGTACCACAAGTGGGCACATCATCGGCAACCCCCCCGCAAGTTCCATTACCGCCTTAATTTATCTCCGACGAGGCACAAGAGAATTTCAACAACGACTACTCAACCCGAACAATCGTTGAAGGTAAACAATTTAATTTTTAATTGTTCGCTTCAAATGGATTGAATGTTGCTGGCTTATTTTAAAATCAAAGAATTATAGATTTCTTGAGTATTCGTGAAAATGTGTATCCACGGCTTATCCGTCTATTTTATGCAAACTTGCACCATCCGGTTCTTGATAATGGCCATCCTAATAAGGCCCGCCTTGTTACATTATTAAATGGTCAACAAATTAGCTTCAACAAAGCCGAACTAGCCAAAATCTTTGGGCTCCCCGTTGACAATGTAACGGAAGTGCCGTCCAACTTTAGAAACCTTCTTGGTTTTGAGAAGAATGCTGCTAAGGGAATTCTACTCAAGCGTAGATTTCATAATACGAAAGATGAGATTAAGGCTTCAATGCTCAAACTTGATGCCCGACTCATACATTCAATTCTTGGATATTCGATCATTCCAAGGCGTGGTAGTCGTGTTTCACTCAATGCTTTGGAGCTGTTCTTGGTATGGGCTATTGTAATGGGACACAAATTGGATTTTGCTAGCCTAATGTTTCATCATCTCCTTGAGATCACCAATCGTAAGAGGCAAGGTTTGGTCTATGGAATGGCACTCACTCAATTATTCAAGTTCTACAATATCCGTCTCAAAGATGAGGTCGATGTTATCATACCCACAAGTGAGGAGACCTATAGCGCCAAGGTGATTCGTTTGATGAAATATAGTTTGGTATATGGTCAATGGGCTCCAAATAATCCTCGAGATAGAGATGATGAAAGTGGCGATGAGGTGACGATTCATCCCCGTCCGAAGAAATGGGTGGAGAAGAAGAAGAAGAAGAAGAAGAAGAAGAAGGTTCCGAGATCCCTCAACAAGCCATTACATCACAAGGCCGTAGCCAATCATCTAATGCCGCCTTGCTTCATGCCATTCAAGGGCTATCGGGTCAAGTTTAAGCTCTTTCGACCAACATGACCAGCTACTTCAATCGCATTGAGGATCGACAAAGAGCTTATGAAGAAGCCTTTCTTTGCTACCATCCGGAGCATGTCTTTTCGGTTTGGAACCCTTATCAAGTTGATCAAGGTTGGGGGCAATGGCCACAAAATCCTCAAGACCCACAAGAATAAGAGTTGGGTTCTCTCATTTTTGTTGATAATAAAGGGGGAGAAGTATGTGTGTTAGAGTGTTTGGTACACACTCTCTCTATTATGCTTTTCTATGAACTTCTAAGTATTATGTTTGGTATTTCTATGAACCTCTAAGTATTATGCTTTTATTATTGGTTTTTATATGATCTTAACTCTAGTATTTTGTTTGAACTTAGTTAAAGTTTGAAGCTCTTGTTATAGTCTTACAATGGTTTGTAATCTCTTATGCATGCTTGCTATATTCTTTTTGATGCATAGTTTGAGAGGGAACTTTCCCGTTAGAAAACTCAACTAATGATCATAATCGCAAACACACATTAATTTATTGTCATCATCAAAAAGAGGGAAATTGTTGACTTGAAAGACACTAATCTTGTTTTGATAATAACAATAAAATTAATCATGTGTAATTTAACTAAGTTGATGTTTTGAGTTATAGCCACAATAAATTGATCATACGTGGACTTGACCGAAAGCCGGAATCAATATTATTCACCTACAAAGTATTGCACTATCAATGTCTTAAACCTCACACAACTACTTGATCAATACACCTTCAATGGCATTTCTATGAAAAACAATGACCCAAGGAAGAAAAGAAACGAAGATACAAACAAAGCCCTCGAAGACTCGCTATTTTATATTTGAGTGAGTGCTTTTGTTTCCTATGTAAACTTTCATATTTGATTCTCAATATAGCTCATACACTTTGTTTTTTAAACAAGTAGATTGATCAAACCAAAGTTTCCTCGAGATCTTTTCTAAACACCCCTTTTAACAAGAACCGCTTTCTGATTTAATTCGTATAAAATTCTAAATGATCTTATTTGAAGCTCTAACAAAAATAGGTGTCTTAGGAACCTATATTTTACATTCCTTAAGCATTAAAATCGGTTTTAGAGCTTATTTGCAAAAGTGTGAAAAATGGATTTTTGGTCATTTTTGGCAGCAGACCAGTGAGGAGCATCAGTCGACTGATGGGCTTTGCTCAGTCGACTGATGGCTACTTGGTCAACTGATGGCCTAGAAATTAGCGTTGGATTTTTGATTTTTAACCATTTTTTGTACCAAACTTCCACCAACTCCCTCCAAACGGCCATATGTTGTCCTAGACTATATATACACCATCTAAGACGTATTTAAACACTCTTGAATCATTCCTACATTATTCTCTTCATCTACATTCAATATTAAAAGATTCAAGATCATTGCTTTGATCAATCATCTTTATTTTGAGCTAGAAATTGTTGATCAAATTTGATATCTTTTAGTGTGAACTTCATTTGTAATTCCTCATACACTTAAGAGCTATTGTACATTGGTGTTAGCCACAAAAAGTTATTTAAATCATATTTGTGAGAGGTGTATCTCATAGAATAGTAAGAGTGAATTCTTCTGTGAGTATTAAGAGTGATTCAATACTTGTAAGAGTGTGTAAGAAGAATACACTTGTAAAGGTTTGATCTTCACCCGGAAGAAGATCGGTTATATGGGAAATTCTCAGGGTATGTGAGAATCAGCAAATGTGACCCCCGGGTCTCATTCCCGTCCTTGGGCGTCTGAAACGTCAGAACGGATTCCGTCGTTCCATTTGCTTTGTTGTGTTGATATTTTATATCGGGAGTCCTTCTATCCTATTTCTAGATGCGAGAGGGCTCGTTCAGAGTCGCCAGTACTTTTTACGAGAAAACGGACAAAACAGTTGTATAATATAAAAGGCTGCAGATATGCCTTTTCTTTACACGTTTGTCTACGAAACCAGGATTCTATAGGGTTAGGGAACTATATTACGGTTTGGGAAGGTGTTAAGCACCCATTCCGCCTTTCGGTCTCTAGTGGTCTTATATGTTTATTTTATGTTGAAAAACTTGGATGCTTTTACTGACAGTCTACTACTTTCTAAGTGAAAACCCTAATTTATGGGGAAAACGGGAAAAGGAATAAAAACCTTTGTGTTCCGAGATTCAAATATTTTTGTTTTTGAAATATACAAATACAAGTGACAAAAGTTGTCTTATTTTAGAGAGAGTTTTCCGTATTATTTCTCGGATAATGACAGTTTTTCTCGGGTTTTAACTTTTTTTGGAAAAGTTTGGATCTTGTATCGGGACTAATTTATTGTGGAATTAGAACTCTTGAGGGGAGTTCTACCAAACATATCACAGTCTATGAAAGAGATAGGATATGCCGGGTTTTTAATTCCTACGTAAGTTTTACCGATCCGGGTTTTGAAAACAGAATTTTATCCGGACAATAATGTACTTACTCTTCTGGTTTTGCAAATGGTTTTATCAGGGTCTTTTGTCTTGAAAAAACAGTAGACTATTTATAACTTGGCGATAAGTTTATTCAGATAAAACGTGGACAAAACAACAGAAATAGAACAAGTACACAGATATCTAATGTTAAATACTAGAAGAGACTTTCTTTACCTTCCTAACGAGAATAATAAAGAAAATATAATACGGCAGAGAGATCTCCGACGATAATGATCTTTTTCTTCTTCAAATATTTTCGAGAATTCGATTCCAAAGACGGGACACGTTGAGTGTCGAGAATAGATTCGATAATTCTTCAGAAATAAGATGAGAATCAAGAATGCTTAATGACAGACTAGAAAATTAGATATAAGCCAATAATTCTTCAATCCCAAGTTGCTGTCCTTGAACCCTTGGGGGTGTTAGCCTATTTATAGTGCTCGGGGAAGAATGTCGCGCGACACATCCCTAAAAAGGGCATCTGTCGCGTGATAATGTGTACCATGTCGCGCGACAAACGGCTGAAGTGTTGTTTCTGACAGACTGATGTGTCAGAGAGTGGATGGTGTGCTGTCAGAGAGGTTTGTCGCGCGACACAAGGGAGATTGTCGCGCGACATACTCATTTGTCGTGTGACAATCCTCCTTAAAAATAGGTTTGTTTGTCCAACAAACCCTTTTGGAGCAGTCCTAGGTGTTCGAGTGGGTTCCGGACTCCGAAAGCAGTACTTCTCGAAGGTCGTTAGGGTTCTTGCGAAGGTCACGGATCGGGGTGTCTACAAACCCTCTCGACTCAAGCTCCTTGCTTGCAAGGGATTGAGGCGACTGGAAGAGACCGTGGTCCATGGCTCCCGCAAGAACTCTAAGGAAGTGTGTGTGTGCAAAAAGTGTTTGTGAATGCCTCTGGAGAGGGCTTTGTGTTTGGTTTTGCCTCCAGAGAGGGCTTGTGTTACCTCCTTGCCTCTTTCGAGGACTTTCATTTCCTTCACTTGCCTCAGATGGGAGGACTACCACTGCTACACTTTGCCTCTCTAGGAGGTCTTTGTTCTTCTCGCCTCATGTGGGAGGACTACCATTGCTACACTGTGCCTCTCTGGGAAGGCTTTTGATCTTCTCGCCTCATGTGGGAGGACTACCATTGCTACATTGTGCCTCTCTGGGAGGGCTTTTAATCTTCTCACCTCAGGTGGGATGACTACCACTGCTCCACTGTGCCTCTCTGGGAGGGCTTTTGATCTTCTCGACTCATGTGGGAGGACTACCATTGCTACACTTTGCCTCTCTAGGAGGTCTTTGTTCTTCTCGCCTCATGTGGGAGGACTACCATTGCTACACTGTGCCTCTCTGGGAAGGCTTTTGATCTTCTCGCCTCATGTGGGAGGACTACCATTGCTACACTGTGCCTCTCTGGGAGGGCTTTTAATCTTCTCACCTCAGGTGGGATGACTACCACTGCTCCACTGTGCCTCTCTGGGAGGGCTTTTGATCTTCTCGACTCATGTGGGAGGACTACCATTGCTACACTGTGCCTCTCTGGGAAGGCTTTTGATCTTCTCGCCTCATGTGGGAGGACTACCATTGCTACACTGTGCCTCTCTGGGAGGGCTTTTAATCTTCTCACCTCAGGTGGGATGACTACCACTGCTCCACTGTGCCTCTCTGGGAGGGCTTTTGATCTTCTCGACTCATGTGGGAGGACTACCATTGCTACACTTTGCCTCTCTAGGAGGTCTTTGTTCTTCTCGCCTCATGTGGGAGGACTACCGTTGCTACACTGTGCCTCTCTGGGAAGGCTTTTGATCTTCTCGCCTCATGTGGGAGGACTACCATTGCTACACTGTGCCTCTCTGGGAGGGCTTTTAATCTTCTCACCTCAGGTGGGATGACTACCACTGCTCCACTGTGCCTCTCTGGGAGGGCTTTTGATCTTCTCGACTCATGTGGGAGGACTACCATTGCTACACTGTGCCTCTCTGGGAGGGCTTTTGATCTTCTCGCCTCAGGTGGGAGGACTACCATTGCTACACTGTGCCTCTCTGGGAGGGCTTTTGATCTTCTCGCCTCAGGTGGGACGACTACCATTGCTCCACTGTGCCTCTCTGGGAGGGCTTTTGATCTTCTCGCCTTATGTGGGAGGACTACCATTGCTCCATTGTACCTCTCTGGGAGGGCTTTTGATCTTCTCACCTCAGGTGGGAGGACTTCCATTACTCCACTGTGCCTCTCTAGGAGGGTTTTTGATCTGTAAAGAAAGAAAATTGCCTCTGCGAGGGCTTTCTGTAAGTATTTTTGCCTCTGGCGAGGGCTTGTGCTTGTGTTTTGCCTCGAAGAGGGCTTGTGTTGTGTTCTGGTGAATTTGATTGTTTCTCTTAGGTTTGCTAGAGTGAGAGAGAAATTGTGTGAGTGAAAAAGAGCTTCTTGGGGTTTATCTGGATGTCTTTTTTTTCCCGTATTTTTCTGAACTTTTTTCTCATGTTTTCTTTGACTGAAAATACTTATCTCGGAAAGCAGTTTTCGAATTTCTTTTGCTCTTCGCAGAGTGATGATTCGAGGTTTTTCCAAACCATCTTTTCTGTATCGTGCTGAAAAGAAATTTTTTTTGAAAGTTCAATCTCTGACCTCTATTCTTTTTTTAGTTCTCACTTTTTTTTTGGGGTCCACATCGTTTTCTGTTTTTCGATGCCCTTATTTCTCCCTCTTTTGGGAAAGACTTTTCCTGGCCTTCTCTGTTTTTGACCAAGAGTCTTTTTTATTTCTTTGTCGTGATTAGGAGCCTTACTCACCCAAAACGAAGCCCTGAGCTGGTTTTGGCCTAGCTGTCACTTTTGGTGTGGCTCTCCCTGTAACTCTGCATTTCTGTTTCTCTTGCTTGCTTTGGGAGTTCATGCGGGTCCTTTCTCTTTTCTACTTTTTCAATTTTTTTCTATTCCCGTTTTTTTCTGATATTTTGCTTTTTCCATAGATGGTTCTGGAGGTCAGAAATCACTTTAACCATTTGTATTTTGTTCTCACATTTTTTGGAGAGATGATTTGGAAGTCTTTTCCTCGAATCTTCATCATGGGTGTGTGGAATTTAGAAAGTTTTTCGAAAACTGTTTCCCCGAAGCATTCCTGCAGGAGAAAAAAATAAGACAAAGGTCAAAAAATCAGGGAAGGGGGCCAGATGTCGCGCGACAATTCGGTGGAAAGCTCTTTGTCGCGCGACAAAAAGCCCATTTGTCGCGCGACAAACTGACTTATTATATAAACTCCTTGCTGAGCTCATTCCGCCTCATTTTCTCCTTTCTCTTTCTCTCTCTACCTCTCTTTCTCTCTTCTCTCAAGCGCGGAAGCCCTGCCGCTTTTTCCATCTTTTTGACTTTCTCACTGCTCTACTTATACATAGATGGATCCCGCACAGCCAGACCGGCTTGAGGGTGACTAGGAGGAGGGTACTTTTACTGACGCTCAGGGAGTTCTCCGTTGCATCCCTCACCATGATGATTGGGCTGATCTTGACTGGTATGGCGAGGATGGGGTGGACCACGGTCGGGCGGTGGTCTATCGAGATGTGACCCGGGCTGCTCCAGTCCCAAATGTTCCTTGGCTCTTGATGGAGCCTGTTTCTCACGAGATCTGTCGACGGTCTCTAGTATGTCTTCTTTTCGTGTATTTATTTGTTCGATCATTTCTGTCGTTTTCTACATGTATTTTGAATAATGTTAGTATGCATGTCTGCCTAGAAATAACGTCCGATTTAGTGAATACATACTTTTAGGTTTTGGAAAACTACATAATTTACCCTCAAAATTCTATGACTCTCATAACTACACCAAAGAACCCTCAAGTTTTGGAAAATTACATAATTTACCCCTATAACCCCATAACTCTCATAATTACACCAAAGTACCCTCAGGTTTTGGAAAATTACATAATTTACCCCTATAACCCTATAACTCTCACAATTACACCAAAGTATCCTCAGGTTTGGAAAATTACATAATTTACCCTTATAACCCTATAACTCTCATAATTACACCAAAGTACCCTCAGGTTTTGGAAAATTACATAATTTACCCCTATAACCCCATAACTCTCATAATTACACCAAAGTACCCTCAGTTTTTGGAAAATTACATAATTTTACCCCTATAACCCTATATCTCTCATAATTACACCAAAGTACCCTCAGGTTTGGAAAATTACATAATTTACCCTTATAACCCAATAACTCTCATAATTACACCAAAGTAACCTCAAGTTTGGAAAATTACATAATTTACCCTTATAACCCTATAACTCTCATAATTACACCAAAGTACCCTCAGGTTTTGGAAAATTACATAATTTACCCTTATAACCCTATAACTCTCAAAATTACACCAAAGTAACCTCAGGTTTGGAAAATTACATAATTTACCCTTATAACCCTATAACTCTCATAATTACACCAAAGTACCCTCAAGTTTTGGAATATTACATAATTTACCCTTATAACCCTATAACTCTCATAATTATACCAAAGTAATCTTAGGGTTGGAAAACTACATAATTTACCCTTATAACCCTATAACTCTCATAATTACACCAAAGTACCCTCAGGTTTTGGAAAATTACATAATTTACCCTTGTAACCCCATAACTCTCATAATTACACCAAAGTACCCTCAAGTTTTAGAAAATTACATAATTTTACCCCTATAATCCTATATCTCTCATAAGTACACCAAAGTACCCTCAGGTTTGGAAAATTACATAATTTATCCTTATAACCCTATATCTCTCATAATTACACCAAAGTACCCTCAGGTTTGGAAAATTATATAATTTACCCTTATAAGCTTATATCTCTCATTTCTGTTTTGTTGCCTGTAGTGGGTTGGCCGAGGTTGGAATTCCCCCAACACTATTTCTTTAGAGTGGCGACAGGCACCGGCCCCTGTCCAGGAGTTGCTCCTTACGACTCCTTTCGGTTCCTTTCGGTTCTCTCTTTGACGCCCTTCTAGAGCGGGTATCTAGGGCGGCGGTTTTGGTGTCGGCATTGGCCTCCCATTGGTGGGATACTACTCATACCTTCTATTGGAGCTGGGATGAGATAACGATGACCCCCTTAAACTTGTTTGCTTTGACCGGGAATCCTTTAGGGGGGTCCCTATTCAAATTGACGTCCCTTTGCGTCTGACGGTAAAGGGCATTGTCGGTGCACTAGGATGGTTTCTAGAGCAACGGAGTTCCGGTGATACGATTCCTCGGGCTATTTTGATCACTCGTCTGGCGACAGAGAGAGCTAGATTGATTGCTTCAGGAGCGCCGATGACCCGCCAGGAGGCGAGTCAGTATGCCCGCGTCCTTCTCTTACTGACGCTCCATGATCTGTTCGAGGCCCGTGGGGGGACACGGCCCATCTTTGGTGGCTGCCCTATCTCCAGGATTTTAGTATTATGTTCAACTACGACTAGGGTGGCTTTATTCTTACCGTTCTTTATGATGCTATGGACCAGGTTTCCCGTCATTTGGCCCTTGAACCTTAAGGGCTTTTCTTTGCTATGGGAGGTATATACTTTTGTCCCTTTATCTTTGCTTCAGTCCTTTATATATTACCTGTTGATTGTTGCTGATGTTCTCTATTTTTCCTCTTCTCCGCCAATTCATTGCGGGGAACTATAGGGCTCCCTATGTATACTAGACTCAGGAGACCAGAGCTGCTACGGTCCACGACCTGTTGGAGGAGCAGGTAAATGTCTTAGTATTCTTTTCTTAATAAATAAATATAATATAAATAACTGAAATAAAATTTTGTTCTTTGTTTTAGATTGAGTGGGCCCCCTGGGGTGATATAGGTCTCCATTTTAGATATGGTCGCACTCTGACTGCCTCGAGGACCAGGCGGCTGATTAGGGACGAGTATGGCCTCCATTTTTATCTGGGCGAGAGAGTTATCCGTCAGCACACACTGGCCCAGTGGCCCCAAGTTCCTTTATTTCCACCGGTTCTAATGAGGCAGACGGGCGAGATTGACCCGGTGACGATGCAGGCCTTGGTTGACGGGCTCGGCTTTCAAACATTCGTCGAGGAGTGTGACTACACTGCCTTTGCTGCCCGTTATTTGATGAGGGAGCCGAATGGGACTCGGGGACGGGTCTTCTACGAGAGATATTGGGAGTTGGGAGGTGATTCCAACTACATACGGGGACAGACTCATTTGTTCAGGATGGTCCCCGGCCATCTGCCACCTGTCCCTGATCAGAGGGACAACATTCTTGACTCTGATGATGATGACCCTGAGGGTGAGAGGGGTGTCCCTGCTGCTGCTGAGGGAGGTGATGGCAGGCCTAAGGGTGGTGATGATAGACCCGAGGGCAACGAGGGAGGTGGGATAGCGGCGGTTCCTGAGCAGCCATCTCAGACGACACTTATGGAGGAGCAGTGTGCTGAGGGTTTTGAGTTTTCGTTGGTATCTCCAAGGGTTATTTTTGATGCTGCGAAGGCTGCTGAGAGAGAGGGAGCAGCTTTTTCTGAGCGATCCTGGGAGCCTGCGGACCTCGGGGTCGATTACGAGCAGTTCGGGCGGACCCCTCTTGCTGCTGCCGCCACTCCTTTTAGTGGGGTCACGCCTCTGCGAGCGACAGCTATTGCGGATTCTCTGGGCATTCGTACTTATGCCACCTTGACTCCGCTTTCGTCAGCTGCCATGGGCCCTCCGGCCCGTTCTTTTGGTCTTGGTGGCTCGTCTTCCCGACCTCTGCTGTTTTTAATCCGCGAGGATGGTGGGTCCACTTCTGCTGCTATACCGGCGGGTTCATATGTTCACCCGATAGACCTGCCGCCTCTTCCCAAGGATATCTCTTATGTTGGCGCCGGTCTACGTCGATATACGGTGCCTGAGTATCCTCTTCCTGAGGATACGTTCGATTACTTGGGTGGTCGTCCTGATGACGAGGTATATGCCTTTTCTCTTCCCTCACTATTTCTTTATATCCGTGTTTATTTATTTTAACTGTGCTGATTCGCCCTTCTTTTCTTTTTTAGCGGGTGAGCCTGAATGTAGTGGATCTAAGGGCTTGGCATTCCCAGTATCTCTATAGCTGGAATCTGCTCCAGTACGTTGGTTGAGACCCCACGTTATACATGCGTGACTATCAGAGGGCGAACGATGTTTCCCTGCGGGCGGACGACCCTACGTCCTCTTCTTGTGCTCGAACGGAGTCTCGGAGAAGCACTAGTTGGACCTCTAGGCAATCTCGGTCCTCGGTGATTCGCCCCACGGCACCGGTCCAGTTGACGGGGCCTTTTCAGGCAGTAGTTCCTTCTCACCCGGATGTCCCAGCGGTCGATCCTACTCCAAAGGAGGGTTCTGGTGACAGTGGTAGCGTGTCGAAGCGTGCTAGGATAGATTAATTTTCTTTTCCTGCATTTAGTTAGTTCAGACAGATATGTAGTTTTTATTTTTAGACATGTAGACAGAAATTTAGTTTTGAAAACTATTCTTTTATTGGATTTATGAAAAATCTTTATTTGTGTCTGATGATATACTTTTATTCTCTATCTGTGAAAGATACATTTGTATGAATCAGTGGTTTAGGTGCCATACCTTGTAGTGCGGTTTGTACTTAGGGTTCCTGCAAAAGAACAAAGTGAGAACAAGAATGCATTCAGAAGTGATTCTTTTGACAAAAATGACTCCTCTATGTGGGAAAGGCGAAAACAGGGGTATAGGAAAGAGGATTGTCGCGTGACAATCCCTCCTAGATTTGGGTTTGTCGTGTGACAAATAGGTATAGGACCCTCTTTTTTGCTATAAGTACACCCATTCTCCTTTTTTCATCCCCACACCTTCCTAAAATGTCTTCTTATCGTACAAATTATGATTTTTCTTATGTTAAAGCCCGGGATGCTCTGATATCTTTTGAAAATGGCTTGAATTTTGGTGCATTCAGTCCTTTAGCGGGCTGGTGCCATCGTCCTGTAGATTTTTCCTTTTTGTTAGGCGCTTTGTATTTCTTGGCTACTGCGGATCATCTTTTTCGCTTCGGACTAGATGAGCTCTGCTTGACTTACGAGGAGTTTTCTTGGCTACTGCGTTCTGACGTTTGTCTCCCGATGGGTGTTTCCATAGAAGAAATCGGTCCTTGAGATATGCTGATTGCTCTGTTAGCCATTCCCCAAGCGGCCTGTGATGGATTTATTAATGACAGGCTTCTTCACCTCCATAAAATGGTGAGGTTCTTTCATCGTTACGAAGAGAGGGATTCTTATGGTGTGGGGCGTACTGCGGCTGCCTTAATCTGTCTTGTTTCTGATATGTTATTGGTGACGGGCTCTTCCCGTGTTGATCCGACTATTCTGAGTTTGATTTACCATGCTAGAAATGGGGAGTCTATAGTGCCCATCGTTCTTGCAGAGACTCTGAACGGCCTAGATGATCTTCAAAGGGGAGTTTCACCCTTCCTCAGGGGAAGCCCGCGTTTGCTATACATGTGGCTGTTGGAGCGTTTTCGATCGGTGGGTTTCAACGGGGTTCAGCTTGACAACCCGACGCACTTTTTTAGTCGTCCCCTCTTTGGTGCTTTGACCATGTCTTCCTCTGATTGGACGGTGTAGTTTTTGGAGAATTTTCGGGCTATTCGGTGGAACATTCCTTGGTGGAAACTGAGAGCGATGGTGCTTAGTACCGGTGGGAAGAATTACGTTCTACTCCGTGGGCTCTGGTTCACCTCTTTTTATCTCCCAAGACGTCTTCTTCGGCAGTTCAACGTTTCTCAGGACATTCCCCTCGGCCTAAGCAACTTCTCTTCCGAGTCTAAGTTTGTAACCCCTCATGTTTCTTTATCACTGGAGAGAATGTGGAGTACTCGACGGACTCGTCAGTTCCACTATGCCCATTTTGGTATTTCCAGGCCCCTCTAGGCTGACATCATCCGTTCTCGTTGGGGGTCTCTAGAGGGGAGCTGATTGATGATCCCTTCCAAATGGAGTGGTTCCGATTTATGGACTCCGAGCCCACAGAGGAGAGCATTCTCTTTGCGTACCAGATCATGGATGAGGCTCGAATTGACTTGGCTACTGAGGACCCTGCTTGACCAACCCCTAGGGATTGGTTTTTCTGTATGTTGTATCTCCTTTATAACTTTCGGTGTTCTTAATCACCTTAATAATATACGAGGAACTATTTTATGGAAAATAATTTTCTTTACAAAGTTTAAACCGGGCCTGAAGTCACTTCTCAGGTTGCCTACGTTCCCCGTTTGATTTTACAAAGAACAAAAGTTTGAGTTGGGGCTCAGGTTTACGTAGTTCTTATCTATACATGTTACATCTATTGGTAGTACTTCTTCAGTCGATCCATGTTGACTGGTGAATGCAGTAATTGTTCGTCTAAGTCAGCGAGTATAGCGGCACCCCCTGTATCAATTTCTTTAACGATGTATGGGCCTGTCCACTTCTGCCCGAACTTCCCCCTTGGGTCTCTGGCCGGCTCTCGAATTTCTTTTAGCACGATGTCGTTCTCATTGATACCCCGAGTTTTTAGTTTCTGGTTAAATGCTCGAGCGATTCTCTTCTGATACCCTTGGTGGTGGTACGCGGCTTTCAATCTCCTTTCATCTAGTAGGGCTAGCTCGTTATAACGTGCATGGACCCACTCCAGTTCATTGACTTGATTCTCTAGCATTACTCTGAGAGAGAGGACCTCTAACTCAACAGCGAGGACTGTTTCTATCCCGTATGTAAGTGAAAATGGGGTTGCCCCGGTAGAGACCCTCTCAGTGGTGCGGTAACCCCACAATGCATATGGTAATTTTTTCGGTCAGTCTCGACAGGTGTCGGTCATCTTGCTTAGGATATTCTTTAGATTCTTATTGGCAGCCTCAAATGCCCCGTTGGTTTGTGGTCTATATGGCGAAGATCTGTGTCAGGTGATACCGTATTCCTCCATGACTGTATTAGCCTTTCTTTCGAAGTGAATGCCGTTGTCCGAGATGATCTTATGTGGGACCCCATACCGGCAGATGATGTTCCGTCTGATGAATCTGGCAACTTTCCTAATGTCAAGGGTTTAGAACGACTCGGCTACTACCCATTTAGTGAAGTAATCAATGGCCACTAGTATGAATTCATGGCTGTTGCTGGATTTGGGCGAAATCTTCCCAATGATGTCGATTCCCCAGGTTGCGAAAGGCCAGGGAGCAGTCATGTTGTATAACTCTTTTGGAGGAAGTTTCTGAGATTTAGCATAAATTTGCCACTTGTGACAACGGCGTACGTGGTTAACGCAGTCATTCTGTAAGGTAGACCAGTAATAACCTTGTCTGATAATTTTGCGGGCAAGTGTATGGCCGCTCATATGAGATCCACAATCGCCCCCATGTATCTGGTCCATCATTTTGACAGATTCTTCTTCAGTGAGACATTGGAGATGGGTCCCGTCGTAATTCCTCTTATACAGCCTTCCTGCACAAAGTATTAACCTTGATGCTAATCTCCTGAGTGTGACCCGCGTTCTCTTGTCTGTTTTCTCGGGATACTGATGGTTTTTCAGCAGGTTCCAAATGTCATAAAACCAAGTGGTTGAGTCCCCATTCTCTTCATTCTCTACTTCAAGCGCCATGCAGTGTGCTGGTCCTGATCTCCTTTGTACTGTAAGAGTTATTTCTTCCATCCCCTCTGGGATATCGATCATAGATGCCAGGGTTGCTAGTGCATTAGCAAAACTATTTTGTGACTTGAGAACGTAGTAAAACTCTGAATACTCAAATCTTCCTGCGACATCCTCTAGTCGGGCAAGGTAAGGGACTAATTTTTCATCTCTGATCTTCCATTCCTTCAGAACTTGGTGGACCACTAATGCCGAATCTCCGTACACTTGTATTCTCCTTATACCCCTTTGGAGCGTGATATCTAATCCAATTATATAGGCTTCATCCTCGGCCATGTTGTTGGTGCAAAAGAAGTCTAGACGATACGATACCGGGGAGTGAGTTTGGTCTGGAGAGACTAACAGGATGCCTATCCCGTTCCCGTTTCGGTTGGTGGCCCCGTCAAAGTACAATTTCCAGTCTTCATCGATCTCAACATTCATGATAGTTTCGTCTGGGAATTCGACTTCTTCTAGCATGTCCCCTAATATTGGATTGTGGGCCACGTAATCAGCTATGATCTTACCTTTGATTGTCTTTTGGGTCATGTAGGTGATGTCGAATTCAAAGAGTAAGAATAACCATTTTGCCATACGGTTCGAGAGAGCCGGTTTTTCGAAGAGGTACTTCAACGGATCAATTCGTGATGCCAGGATGACCGGGAAGGCCAGCATGTAATGCCGTAATTTCTGTGTTACCCAGACGAGAGCGGTGCATGATTTATCCAATGGCGTATAGTTTATCTCAAATGGGGACAACTTCTTGCTGATGTAGTAGATGGCCTGCTCTTTCCGTGTATCAGTCAGATGTTGGGCCAGCATGGCCCCTGCAGCTGAATCAATGATGGTCAGGTATAAAATTAGTGGCAGTCTGGTCTGTGGTGGGGCTAACACTGGGGGTTTGAAGAGGTAGTCTTTTATTATATCAAAAGCTTCCTGGCACTGATCGTCCCATTCTCCTAGTGAAGACTTCCTCAGGAGTTTGAAGATGGGTTCGCAAGTCTGAGTAAGCTGAGAGATGAACCTGCTGATGTACTGTAAATTACCCAAAAATCTCCGAACTTCTTTCTCGGTACGAGGCTCGGGCATGTCTCGGATGGCACAAACCTTGGTAGGGTTTACCTCGATTCCCTTTTTACTGACGACATGGCCCAGGAGTTTTCCCTTGGTTACTCCGAACACACATTTCTGCAGATTGAGTCTCATCTGGTACTGGCGGAGGCGGTCAAAAAAGGCTCGCAAGGCTGGTACATGGCATTCCCTCTCCTTCGACTTGATTATCATGTTGTCCACATATACTTCTACTTCTTTGTGAATCATGTCGTGGAAGATAGCTGTAGCTGCCCTCTGATATGTTGCCCTGGCATTCTTTAGCCCGAATGGCATAACGGTGTAACAATATGTTCCCCATGGTGTGATAAATGATGTTTTCTCTTGGTGATATGGGTGCATCTTGATCTAATTATACCCGGTGAAACCATCTACGAATGACTTTAGGGCATGGTTGGCGGTATTATCCACTATCAAATCAATGTTGGGCAATGGGAAATCGTCTTTTGGACAAGCTTTATTGAGATCTCGGTAATCTACACACATGCGGACCTTCCCATTTGACTTTGGAACGGGCACAATGTTGGCTAGCCAGGAAAGGTACTCGATCACCCGTAAGAACCCTACACTTAGTTGTTTCATCACTTCTTCTTTTACTTTCAGAGACACTCAGGCGTAAATTTTTGTAATTTCTGCTTGACGGGCCTAAACTCCGACTTGGTGTGTATCTCGTGCATGACTATCTGGCTGTTCAAACCTGGCATATATGCATAGGACCAGGCAAAGATATCCACGTACTCATTCAGAGTTTGTGTAAATTCTTCTCTTTCTGTTTCACTTAGACCGGCCCTAATACGGACCTCTTTCCTTTCCCCTTTCGTCCCGAGGTTAATCACAAGGGTGTCTCCCTCCTCATTCTGTATACGCTGCTCCTCCCGTTCGGGGTGTTCATTTAGTCTTTCTATTTCCATATAAGCAATTACAGAATTAAAATTAACAGGATAACGCAAAATAGAGTCTTCTTATTGATAATAGTGCTTACAGGTACAAATTTAAAAAGTAAATCTAGGAGTGACTCCACCCTAGCCTTACCCTTACTCTCATCTCTTACCCTTACAATTTCACTTTTTCCCCCTTTTTCTTGGTAATCTGGATCAGCGTGTATTAAGTGCACAGGGTCGTCTCTTGGCTCATCATCCCCTAGAGCCATGACGTCGAAGAGATCTCCGATCAGTTCTTCCTTTTCATCCTCCTTGTCTTTATTTTTTTTCTTTTGGCCCGATCGTTAACTTGGTAGAGAAGCTGTGTATAGTGTTTTCCTTGATATAAAGGTCCTCTTCATAGAAGATTTCCCATCCTGAAAAGTTCTCTCCGTCGCTGTTTCTCCAAGGCTCCTGAAAGCCGCAAAAGGGGAAGTCCTCTCCTTCTTTGACGAAAAACCTATTCAGAGAGCTAAAACTCGGATACTAATGCCCTCGACCCTTTTTCTCTTGGTTGTCTTCTTCGGCGTGTTGGTACCCTAACCCTTCTTTTTCATGCCTCGTTACTGGTTCTAAGGCCTGAAGTAATCCTGGCTGCCCTATTCCCAGACTGGCACCAGGTAAGTATTTCATCATTCTCAGCATATTTGTGATCTTGGTGCTGAGGCCGGGGATATTATCAGGGGGAAGGTACTCGATTCTCTGGGTGGTGAGGGCTTGCACTTGAGGCTCGTAAGAAAAGCCTCCCAACTGTATGCTTTGACTCCCGATGCCCAAGACAGGTAATTCCAGATCTGTCAAGGTCCTTTCAGGATCTCCTTGGATGGTAATTATACTTCCTTCGAACGGTATCTTAATTTTCTAGTGTAAGGAGGAGGGGAATGCTACTATGTGATGTAGCCACGCTCTTCCCAACAGGAGATTAAAACTGTATGGAATGTCTATGATTTGAAAGTTGGCCTAAAAGTTTCTAGGACCGACCATGAGATCAAGCTTTAGAGAACCCAGAACGGCCAGTCTAGTATTGTCGTAGGCTTTGACAATTACAGCTGGCGGTCTTTAGAGGGCAAACGTTTATAGTCGACCCGTTGTCAATGAGGACCTGTGGCAGGACTTTTCCTCGGGTTCGGACAGTGATATGGAGGGCCAGGCTGTGTTTCTTTCCTAATGGAGATAAGTCTTCATCTGAGAATGACAGACTTCTTTGGACTTTAAGTGACCCAATCAAGTTTGGCAGTTGTTCGGGCGTAGAGTCTGGTGATATGACAGCCTCATCTAGGAGTTTGATGAAGGCGATCCTGTGAGGTTTAGAGGCAACCAAGATGCCCCAAATGGTGATGTGTGCCTGTGTTTTCTTCAATTGTTCCAGCACTCAATCCTCTCTTATTTCCTTAGGAGGCTGTGATTTCTCGGCGTCCATTGGTGGTGGCTGATATACCCTTCCTGAACGGGTAATTTGCTGTATCCAAAGGGATGCTGGGCCTGATCCCTCTGAGATTTCTGATGATTCTGGATCCGTAGACCAACTGAAAGTTTTGGGGGAGGTCTCTGTTATGCAGATTGTCTCCATGGAAAAGCCTCGGGGCTTCCATGGTTGTTTCTTCTTCTCCTGGGTCCATCCTATCCCATATTTTCTGGGATTGGTTTTGATTGCAAGTGGTTGTGAGATCCCCTGATTGGCTTTTCCTAAATCCTGCCCGGGTAAAAAGTTCATCTTGGCCATCCATTGGTCAATTATCAGATTGAGGTATGGGGCAACTTGAGCCTTTTTCGGCGGCACAGTGGATGACTTGTAGGCTGGGTGATCTCGGATGAGTCCCATGAGATCAAAACCTTCTTCATCGATGGTCAAGACATTAATTCCCGCAGGTGGAGCATGGTTAGGAAGGAGATTGTTGGTAACATTGGGTCCGCCGAGTGCGGGAATAGTACCAACCTCAATTAGGTCTTGAATACGATGGCGAAGAGCCAAACAGCGTTCTGTGTCATGGCCTGCGGCTTGATGGTATGCACAATTCTCATTCATTCTCCAGGTGCTGGGAATATGGGTTTGGTGGGGGGCGTGGGTTGAGTGGAGAGATTAGTCCGGCCTTTCGGAGTAACTCCAGGCTTTTGACCAAAGTAGTGGGAAGGGTGCAGAAGTTCCTTCTTTTCATGACTTCGGTGTTTGAAGAGTCTCCTTGTGCGGGCCAACTCATCGGAGGTGTTTGTTGTGGCTGCTGAAATGGGTTTTGTTGGTAGGGGTATGAGCTGAGTTGGTTTACGACTGGGGTGGCCGTTTTCCTACCGGTGTATGAGGCTTTCTTGGTATCGGTCTCTGCCTTCTTGGCCAGTTCTTCCTCTACTTGTGACCCCATGCTTAACAGGGCTCTGAAGTGTGGGAATACATGTTTTCCCATACAACTTAATACAGCTGGAGTGAAATTCTTCTGTATGATCTCCAACTGCTCTTCTTCATTGGGCCGTTTGGACATTTGTGAGGCCATCTATCTCCAGCGTGTGACGAAATCGCTGAAACTTTCCTTCTCGCATTGCTTGGCCATTTCCAGGTGTTTGCGGGTAATTTTTAAATCCTCGTTGGACCCGTATTTGGTCATGAACTCTTTGACGATATCTCCCCAAGTTTTTATGTGGTGTCTCTCCAAATCGAAAAACCATCTCAGGGCGGCCCCCGTGAGAGTCATGTGAAAGACTTGAGCCAACTCCGGCTCTCCACAATCGGACACTTACATGGATCTGATGTAAGATTGAAGATGGATTTTAGGGGGAGTGGTTCCTGTGAATTTGGTGATAGAAGGGAGTTTGAATCGCTGGGGTAATCTTGCTTCCGGGTAGAGGGAGAAGGCATTCATATTTGTGATCTCGTCTGCTCCTTTTATTAGGGATACTCCTTTCTGCAGGACCATCATCTGTTCCTTCAGCTTCTTGATTTCTTCACTCTCTCTTGACACCTCGTCGGGCTGTTCCCGAGCTATAACTGATTCTGCATACACTGCCCGAAGTCGGTTGATGTTCGGGTACACATTAGGAGGGGCTACTGGTGCCGGTGGCGGAATAGGTCTTGTGGGGACTTGTCGCCATGGTTGGTATTGGGGATCAAGGCCTTGTTGGGGTTGGGGCCAGATGATGGGTGGCTCTTGTTGTTGATAAGTTGGGCCTAAATTTGGGGCCCATTAGTTCTGATTGTTGGAATCGGTCTGAACGGGACCGGCCATGATGGGGCCCATTTGGGGTGGATTGGTTCCTTGAACTGGGGGAAGTACTTGTGATGACTATCCTTGGTTCGGCTCTCGATTCGATGGTAGTCGTTCAAACCCCGGTGGTGCGGCTCGTTCGGCTGACAACTCTTCTATTCGAATCCTGATATCCTATTGCTCGTTTGTGAGGTTTGCTAGATTCATACTGACGGTCATTAGCAAACGATGCATCTCAGCTAAAGTTGGCTGTGTTACAGACGCCTCGGCTAGGCTCTGATCTGTCTCTTGATTCTCGCGTCCAGCGGCCATTGCGAGTGTGCTTGGTCTTACTAGTCTTCCGGTATGATCTCGACAGGCCCAATCTTCCAGACTGTCATTTGTTTTACGGCTGTAGACGAAACCACGTGGCGAAGATGAAGGAAGACTATGATGCACTCGATTTTTGCCAAAAGAACCACTAAAAATTGTCGAAAAAATACTCAGGTTTTGAAAGGGTGTTGTAAAGTAAGCCGTAAGGTGGTACATCCCTTACGGCTATTTTAACAAGTATTTTAACCGACTCGATCTTATATGCAGCGCAAGTGAACGAACAATTAAGGCTTCAGGCTCCCTCCCATTTAGCAAGACCTTGCGATATACCCCAGGGGCGGGTACGTGCAAGAGCCTTTTGATATACTTTCCGGGTACGTGAGTGTTCTCGTCACTCGATATACCTCGGGGGCGTACTTGGCCAAGGAGAGTGGAAGTAAATGCTTTCAGTTTATGTTAGCCCAAGCAAGCCAACTCCCTACTCACTTATAATACTTCCGAGGGTTTGGGGTAAATTCACACTCGTAGAACCAATGCATGATTTGTGAAAGTGTGTACAAAGTTCAAAAGGTTGGGTTTACAAATATCATTATCTTTATTACGTATTTTTGAAAACTTCTATTTTTAGAAAAAAGTTTCTTCTCAATCAATTAACATAAGTAGGGAAAGCAGTAAAAGCAAGTATTCAAAAAAATAAACAAAAATTCCACATATAAGAGTCTAGTTTTCTAAGTTCCCCAGCAGAGTCGCCACTGTGAGAATTCGCAAATGCGACCCCCGGGTCTCATTCCCGTCCTTGGGCGTCTGAAACGTTGAAACAGATTCCGTCGTTCCATTTGCTTCGTTGTGTTGATACTTCATATCAGGAGTCCCTCTATCCTATTTCTAGATGCGAGAGGGCTCGTTCAGAGTCGCCAGTATGTTTTACGAGAAAACGGACAAAACAGTTGTGTAATAGAAAATGATGCAAATAAGCCTTTTCTTTACACGTTTGTCTACGAAACCAGGATTCTATAGGGTTAGGGAACTATATTATGGTCTGGGAAGGTGTTAAACACCCATTCCGCCCTTTCGGTCTCTAGTGGTCTTATATGTTTATTTTATGTTGAAAAACTTGGATGCTTTTACTGACAGTCTACTACATTCTAAGTGAAAACCCTAATTTCTGGGGAAAACGGGAAAATGAATAAAAACCTTTGTGTTCCGAGATCCAAATGTTTTTTTTTTGAAATATACAAATACAAGTGACAAAAGTTGTCTTATTTTAAAGAGAGTTTTTCGTATTATTTCTTGGATAATGACGGTTTTTTTCGGGTTTTAACTTCTTTTGAAAAAGTTCGGATCTTTTATCGGGACTAATTTAATGTGGAATTAGAACTCTTGAGGGGATTTCTACCAAACATATCACAGTCTATGAAAGAGATAGGATATACCGGGTTTTTAATTCCTAACTAAGTTTTACCGGTCCTGGTTTTGAAAACAGAATTTTATCCGGACAATAATGTACTTACTCTTCTGGTTTTGCAAATGGTTTTATCAGGGTCTTTTGTCTTGAAAAAATTGTAGACTATTTGTAACTTGGCGATAAGTTTATTCAGATAAAACGTGGACAAAATAACAGAAATAGAACAAGTACACAGATATCTAATGTTAAATACTATAAGAGACTTTCTTTACCTTCCTGACGAGAATAATAATAAGAAAGAAAATATAATACGGCAGAGAGATCTCCAACGATAATGATCTTTTTCTTCTTCAAATATTTTCGAGAATTCGATTCCAAAGACGGGACACGTTGAGTGTCGAGAATAGATTCGATAATTCTTCAGAAATAAGACGAGAATCAAGAATGCTTGATGACATACTAGAAAATTAGATATAAGCCAATAATTCTTCAATCCCAAGTTGTTGTCCTTGAACCCTTGGGGGTGTTAGCCTATTTATAGTGCTCGGGGAAGAATGTCGCGTGACACATCCCCAGAAAGGGCATCTGTCGCGCGACAATGTGTACCATGTCGCACGACAAACGGCTGAAGTGATGTTTCTGATAGACTGATGTGTCAAAGAGTGGATGGTCTGCTGTCAGAGAGGTTTGTCGCATGACACAAGGGAGATTGTTGCGCGACATACTCATTTGTCGTGCGACAATCCTCCTTAAAAATAGGTTTGTTTGTCCAACAAACCCTTTCGGAGCAGTCTCAGGTGTTCGGGTGGGTTCTGGACTCCGAAAGCAGTACTTCTCGAAGGTCCTTAGGGTTCTTGCGGGGGTCACGGATCAGGGTGTCTACAGGGTACTAACTGAACGCGGAAGTAGGGGCTAACAAGCCGAACCATGTCGACAAAAAGTCTTCGACTTCTATCAGTTTAATCTTTCTATCTCTTGATCTCTTATATTGTGATATTTATTGATTGTGTTTGGAATTAACTTTGTTTCTTGATTGCTTAATTGATATAGACATTAAACATTTTTAAATCTATTTTAAAAATCCGATTAAGTTTTAAAACCCTATTTACCCCCCTCTAGGGTATTTTTCGACCTACAATTATTATTTAGAATTGTCATGTTAGAAATGTATTAGGCTTATTTTAGAGTATTTATTAGTTTCCTTATTGCAATAGGAATATTCTAGGATTTATTATTTTCCTGTTCTAAATAGGAATTAGTTTCCATATTGTTTTAGGAAACTAATTATCTGCTTTATCTCCTATTTAAAGGAGTTCTTTTCATCGTATAAGAGAGACTTTGATAATTATTCTAATAGAGTGTTTTCACTTTTGAGTTCTTAAGAACTTGTTGAATGATTACGAATTGATTTATTCGTATTGTTCTTGACTTATTAATTGATCAATCATAATCAATTGTAGCATCTTCGATCATACCAAGGTTCACGCTTCTTTAATCGTTGGGTTGAGGTTTCCGCTTTCAATTTTTAGACGAATTCCAAGGTTCTAGTCTCTTTATAGACTATGGGTTAAGGATCCATTAGCCTGATTAGGAAAGACGATCCGGGATATTTCTTTTTTATTGTGATAGGCATAGGTACGTTTTAAACATAAATACTATTTAGGGTCTGTCCGGCTTGGGTTCATATAAATTTAGCCTGTCGAACTCAAACTAGCCCATACATAATGTTTGTTTTCTTTAAATAATGTAATAATATGCGCATGTCAAGAATGGTTAGGTTCAGCAATATAATAAATGTGTTGACTTCGAGCTTTCATAGTTAACTCTCTTTAGCTTTGGATTAATGTCAGATATGTTATATTTTTAGGCAGGTCGAGATTGAATTTGGCACAACTCTCCCCAAACCTGGCCATTAACTATCACTAGACAATTCTTTTCAAAGTAAACTTAATTAATTTTGTTTGGTGTTGAAGGCATATGAGTTACTAGCTCACACACACACACATATATATATATGCTCACTCATACAATTATCATTGTCCCTTAAAAAAAACCGTTTTCATTACAATTTTACTACTTGAAAGGGGAAATACAAAGGTTTAAAACATTATTTACTATTTTAGACTCCATTTGATAACATAGAAAATGATAAGAAAAACAACAAATTTTAGTGATAATATGGAAAAATAAGTTTAGGGATATAATGAGATGATCTCCATCTCATGCTCATTGTTGTGGGTATATGCCCTTAATCACCTTTTATATTTTATGAAAAAAGAAAAATTCACCACAACCTAAAGAAAAAAAATTCCTTTATTTTTTTCATCTAGTTATCAAACGGAGTCTTAATTTCTCAATTTTAATCACACACACGTGAGCTGCACATGTATTAAGCGTGTACAAAAATTTGATATTAATAATGTAAATGTGTAGTTCAAGGGGTGAAAGACTCCCGTCTCTCATTCAATTCCCCCCACCGCACCACTCATCTCCATCCATGCAAATTGAATCACAAATGTGTCCATATATATATATATAATTAGTATTAATAAATGAGGTTTTTTTCCCTTAATGAAATTATTTCACTGTTTATAATTTTGAATTCTTCAAGTGGCACTCTTAGTTTTATTAGATAAGTTTTAGTTCTTGTTATTAATGTGTTTTAAAATAATGAATCATGGTATTTTAAAATAATTACAAAATAATAAGCAGAAGAAGCAGCAGCAGCAGCTGCTTATTAACTAGATGTCTAGATCTAACATGAACAAATGGGTCCCTACAAGAGCTTAGAGTTATTCCATTACCAATTTACATGCATAGTTTTATTTTTCTTTTTTTTCTTTTTTCAACGCAAATACATAAAAGGGGGTACATAAAGATCGAAGTAAGAAAATCCAGCCAACCAGGTTTATTGTTTCATGCATTGCAGACCAACATTATTTAATAGAAATCTTATCTCAGCCAAGTGAACGGGAATTCATCTGATTTGAATGTTTGAAATGTGATTGAAAAACAATTATTTTTTATAAGAAGTTAAAAAATGAGAGTAGTAAAATATTTTTATTTTTTTTTCATGGAAAATCTTCTTACTCAATGTTCAAAGAACTGGTTTCCATGAAAAATTTAAAATGTACTAATCTCATTTCTCAACTTCTCATAAAAATTGGTTGTTTTTAAATCATTTTATAACTTCACGATCCAATCAAACATACTTAGCAGCAATTTCTTGGAGGTAACTTGCCAATTGTTGAGGTTGGGAGAGCATAAGCATATGATCAGAACCCGTGACTGTCTCAACTTCCTTTGGTGGGAAATTTGTTATAAATTGTTGTTGTGCTTCAGTATTAATTGCTTGATCTTCTTCACTTCTTATGTAAGCTCGATTAACTGATCCATAATTCGCTGAAGTGAGTGTAGTTTCAGAACGCGACTTTTCATCTCTATAAATAGGATAGTACCTCGCTAAGCTCAAACAAAGTGTCAAATCCTGTTTAAGAAAATAAAAATATTGATCTCACTATGAGTTTAATTACGTGATGATCAACTAAGCATCTCCAGTCGTCTTGTATAATTTTGATTTGTGCAAACTTTACGCCTTTTGTAAAAAGAAATGGCTTCCTACAGTCTTTTAAGAAACTTTGACACCTAGAAATTGTGTAAAATATAAACTCAATTTATACATTCACGTTCTCTATCCTTAATTTTTTACAAAAACTTTTAATATTATATAACTAAAAATCTAAAAATTAGTTTTTAATATAATTTATATATTTGAAATCTACTCATCAAGAGTTACAAAATAAGATCCATTGTGACTATGAAATTATGTATAAAAAAATTTCATACAAAACTATAAAGCATCATATATATATATACACATATAATGATACATTCTATTTGTTTGAATTTCATTGATCAATTTAAATTTTACACGAGTACTATTGGAGTACAAAATGAATATGTATATACTTTATGTGTAAAACTTCCTTATATATAAGACTTTACACAAAAAAATATAAACGTATTAGAGATGCTCTAAATTTAACATACTAACGTGACAAATATACGCTTATTAGTAGTTTTCTTATGACTCCCACCAATAATACATATTTATCATATTAGTTTGGGCCGTTATTTTTGGCGGAGCTATGTAAGTTTTATGCACTATTATATTTAGCATTTTGTTTCATTCTGGGGGTGGGCTACAGCCCACATTGAATCCCCAACACCCCCGCCCCACCCCCCACCACACCCACCTAGATCCACGGGTGTGCTTACAATATCTATTGATTTACAAAAGGTACACAAAAAAATTTCATTTATCCAAAAAAACATAATTAGACAAACGTATAACAAAGTTTCTAAGACTTCATCCCCCGGTCTTTAGCGGTAGAGCCAGGAGTTAATCAAGTATAACTCAAGTTAATAACATATAATTATAAATTGAAATCAAAATTGAAAGAATAATTAAAAAGCGAAGATAACGTGAATTGTATAAAAAGTTCGCAATATATCATCGTAGAAGAGGTTATCAACTTCTTATTAGGTGGCCATGTAAGTTCCTTTTTGAAAAAAAATTCATCGGTTAGAATATATGCTAAATAGATATAAATAAAACTCACTTGGTTCATCAGGCAGTCTGAAAAGGGCTTGCAATACTTTTCACATAATTAGTTTATATGAGTTTGGATGAATTAATGTTGGACGCTTTAATTATTTGTGAAGCGAATTGTATGCATATTTATAAGGTCAGTAGTACTAAGGTTTTCTAAGAAAGCTAGTGCCCGTCTCAAAACTGAAATTAACATTGACAGAGACATAATAAGTTAGGGACATATTTTTGTTTGTAAGCAACTCAGGAGTCGTTGCAGAGCGTGTTAATGTCAGCACTTCATTATATTATTTAATTCGTTGATTAATAAATTGGTATTAGTATTATAAGACACTGCTAAATTAGGCTACAACTGCAAACTTATTCTATTACAATATGAAATAATATTTTTTGTTCTGGACTACCCTAGTAGGTCCAGGACTTGCCTTTGGGACGTGATCAATGCTATATTTGTCAAGCTCATAATTTAATTATTTATATCAAATGTATTAATATATTAAATATTTTTAAAGAGTATAATTCATTAATGCACTTTGTATAAATAACTGCTGATAAAACGAAAAGAGTATCCATATCCTTACAACTTTACCTCAGGTGGGGAAAGTTGATACAAGGTGTTGGCCAAGTACGTTGGACCAAAATAAGCAGCTGTTGCAGTCCCACTTGAATCAAATATAAATGTGCTATCCCCATAAAATGGAATATCGGAGTAATACTGCATCCACCAAAACAAAACAATCATTATTGAAGAAATGGATATTTTCTGAACTATAGTTTCGTGCACACCAAAACCGACAAAAAAAATTTGACGGGAGAGATATATTTCCCGACAAAAATCGTTGTCGGCATCATTTTGTCGGGAGAACATTATCTCGACAAAATTAATTTTTTTGTCGGCTAAAATCTTGCCCGACATGCTTTGCGTGACAAGATGGCCGGCGAACATCTTTTGTCGGCAAAGAGGTTTAGCCGACAAAATGTGACTTTAGTTGACAAAATTTTTTTGTCGACAAAACCAAATTTTCTTGTAGTTTGATATAAATAGTTAAAGAAAGAAATTTAAATTAAAAGTATCGAGGACTGAACTAAACATAAACTAATTTAAATTGATTTTCTTTATTTTAAAAAAGACAAACCCGAGACACATCGAGAGAGTATATTCGTTCAATTAAATTAAATGTTGCACTCGTAACGAAAGAGACAGTGGGTCAACATTTCAAAATCAAATGCATACATATATACCTGTTGATTGAGTTGAAGAAGATCAAAAGTATCAGCTGGGGGCATAACAGCAGTACAAAAAATTGCAACAGCAATTTTTGTAGGGAAATTCTCCATAGCAACACAAGTATTTACTCCTCCCATGCTGTGGCCCACGAGAACCACCTTCTCATTCGACGGAAGAGATTCGAAGACGTCTGTGAGCGGCTGTTGATAGTCGGAGTATGTGGGAATATCCGGCAATTGCTTCGGGTTAATCCCCGATGCGCCAAGATCCACCGCAGTTACGGTGTGGCCAGCAGACTCTAGTATATTCGCCACCTTGTACCAGCACCATCCTCCATGGCAAGATCCATGCACTAGTACAAAATGAATTTTAGTTGCAGACATTTTTTTTTTTTGAACCAAAAAGAGTTTTATTTTTTAATCTAGTTTAATTGGATGAAGATTTTTCTGTTGTGTGCTCTAACGTTGTTGGAAAGGATCTGTATTTATAGTGGTGTAGCCCCTTTGGTATGGTTGGACTCGTGGTCGTCTAGGGTCCACTGATATAAAAGACTTCATCTATATTATATGTTTAGAATTTTGTCGGCGTATGTGTAATATTATATTATAAATTTATATTATATATTAAACAGATAGATGAGATTTGATATGCATAAAATTAGAATAGTATATTTTTTAACAACATAAGACCATTAATTGATATTTTATTGTAGATATGTAGAAAATATTTAAAATCACTAAATATTTTATTGTAGATATGTAGATTGTGCATCTGAGTTAGTATATTTTTTAACAACATAAGACCATTAATTGATATTTTTTTGTCAAGTAGTAAATACATGTTTTTAATTTATATTTAAAATCACGAGTTCAAATATGCACTCAAGTTGTAGTTTTTCGTGTAAAGTTTAATAATCGAATATATGCATAAAATTCTCAACTCATTAATAATAATAATAATAATAATAATAATAATAAAATTCATGAACGATTAAATTCTACTTTTGCGAAATTTTGTTGGGACTACGTCCGATTCATAATCTTAAAATTTGCGCCGATTGGAAGTAGTTGAAAATATGTTAAAAAGTGTATACAGGCTTTCTATGTATTTCTTTAACTAATACCATCGTATTTATTTAAGGAAAATGATAAAATGTATTCTTAGAGTACATGTTAGCCATATAATGATTCGAAAGAATAACTTTTTTTTCATAAAAATCTGTACTTAATTTAATACATATTATAATTTAATTATTTTTACTTATATGTACATAATATATACTCTTAAATCGCACGTTAACATGATCATTTATTTAATTTGATTATTTACGGTGGTGCCTTTCTTATTACTCGAAATCATTAATTGCAATAAGATGGTCGGTTGGATTGTTCCCCAATTTCATTAGTTGCCAGGTTGTCAAATTATTGGTGGGGTTCTGACCAGTAAAATGTTAGTTAACTTTGTATAAATGAAATTTCAAAAAGCTACACGGACAAAAATTATGATTATTTCCTTAACAATCTAAATACCCTAGCACTTTAAAACTCATTGCAAATATAAAAATTGTCCAAGTAAATGTACTAAAAGTGTTATTAAAAATTATATACAATACGCTTTGAAAGTGCTATAGCTAGATAATAGCTAGCTAGCCATACTATCTAAAAATAGATGTAAAAATAATAGGTAGGTTGTAATTCTAGCTAAAGTCATTATTAACCATTCGAAAAATATTATCTTTTATTATATAGATTTTAATCATTAATCATTTTTTCTTTACTAAATTTTAGTAAGATGCGTGATTAAGATTTCTTTAAACAACTCTTAATATATATATACACTTAAATATCATTTTTGTGCTTGTAAAATGTGGGAAATATACATCTAGATTGGTTTCTTCCCTCATGAAATAAGAACCTCAAAAGTCATTGTCTCATTTGTTACTAACTTTGTACTCTTTTCATTTTAAAGTATCTCCAATAATTTTATATATTTTTTTGTGTAAAAATCTTATTTATAGAGTGATTTTACACATAAATTATATGCATTTTCATATGGTGCTCTCAAGGATCACTTTTAAACTTGCGTCACTTTGAATGAACCAATAATATAAAAACATATATATGTAATATTCAATAGTTTTAAATGAAATTTTTTTTATACATAATTCTATATTCAATTTTTAGATATAAAGTAATATCATTTTAAAGATTGTTTTAAAGTTGAGGGGATAGAAAGATGATGAGTATGTTATAAAATGGGTTACTAAAATAAAATAAAAAATTTGTTATAAAACGGGCACGTGTTATATACATTCATTTTGCACAATGAAAAGTTGGCAAAGTGGTTTATCACATTGTCAACTCTTATCGGTTTGAGTTCATTGAGAAATGAATTCAAGATGCATCTACAATGAATGTCGCCTTATAGATTTTATTCATAACATGCTACTCGTACATGAGGGAATTCAAATGACCAACAATTTGAAAAATTAATTAACTAATTAAGTAACGCCACATGAAATTTTATAAAAATCTCAACTTATGAGGGTGAGATTGATTTAAGATAGACATTTCAGTTTTATTTCAATTTCAAAACGTCTATCATTTTTCACTGATACGCATTACTGTCTATATCTCTTCATTATTGGACGCATCAAAATTTATAAACAGAGCCTTAAATATATGTGGGTGCTAAAAACAGGGGGGTTGGGGTAGGTGAACAAATCATAAAAGGCATTGTTAGTAAGGACCTCAAATCAAATGTCATCATCTTCGCCTAAATGATTGAATAAAGGTGATCTCAGAGTCTCAATTTTCACATTGTGGACAAAATTATTTGGTTTATTTTGGGCTTGTCTATTATTGACATTATATGGAGATTTATTCATTTTACAAAATATTTTGTTTTCAATTTTCCTCATGTGTAAATTCTCTTGTAGCCAGACATGATTAGTTCTACAAGTGGAAATCAGTTCTAGATCCAATATGGAATGAGAACATATCCTAAGGGAAAAGAAAAAAAAAATCACATTGTAAACCAATCAAATTACATTCTGCCTTCCCCATTAATTTAAGGACCAACAACCCCCCCAACACACACACACACACGCCACCCCAACACTTCTCTTTTCTAGTAGGTACACAATTTCACTCAATATTTAATCTCGATAAAAGGAGAGGAAATTAAGTTTTGAAAGTTCCGATCAAGATTTTGTGGCTGGGCACGAGGTCAACCTCGAAGAACTTGTACACATTTTTTCCTTTTTCTTTTGCAAGAAATTTAGGGTCCGTTCGGTAGCATTTTTTGAGGCTTGTTTTTGAGACCAAAAACGGATAAAAAATGTGTTCGGTGGGATGTTGACAAAAACACGAAAAACGTTTTCGGATAATGAATTCAAGTTTAAAGCATAAAACGCAAAAACGCGAAAATGATGTTCTCACCATTCTCACTCTTGCAATCTTCGTTTTCACTGTTTTCGTTCTCGAAAAATGTTTTCACTGTTTTCGTTCTCGGAAAATTTGTTTTCTCATTTTCATTTTCTGAAAATATTCTCAGAAAACATTCTCCAAAAACGTACCGAACGGACCCTTAATTTCTAAATTAAAAGTTATATTTCTTTGATAGCATGTTTTTAAATTTATGTGCAACATCAATATCAGTTTTTACAATTATCAGTTAACTTGTTAACGCTGGCAAATATTATATATATACATTTTATGTTGTTCTATGTTCAATTAATTAATGTAAATCTAGAGTCAATGGTTTATCTCTGGCCGTGTGGATCCAATCAGGTATGTAGAAAGGGAAAGCCATGTGATAAGTTTAAATAAAAAAAAAAAATTTATTGGTTCAAACATAATACAAAAATATGTCCTGTGATATACATTAGGTATATTGCATAATTTTTTCCCCGAACATCTTCTATCCCTTAATTTATAGGAAAGATTACATGAAATTAATTAAGTTTATTATTTTTTTCGACATAATTGACTTGCACAATATGCTTATCTTCTTTTGATAAGACTATGTCCATCAAACTTGCTAAAAAGGTAAGTTTGGCTAATTTTGATCCGAAGGAGTTTGTTGTACTTGGATGACATTGACTCCATCGTCTAAGGTGGGATGATATTGAATCCATCGTGACGACGTACATAATATCGTTTGAGTTATATTTAGTTTTTAAGCGTTGCAAAATTTACAAAGTTTATAGGATAATGTCATTCTTTTAACTTAACTTTTTACAATTTGTTATGAAAATGGTCTAAAAAATTATGATTTAAACATGTTGTCTCAATGTTATAAATAAATTATTATATAAATTACTCGAAAAGTAAATGCAATGGCAAAGTTTTAATTATTGCACTTGTGGGCCCAAAAAATAAAGCTTTCGTCTGGACCTTGCCCATGTGCTAAAGGACGAAAATAAATGTGATGATTATACGTCTAAGATTGGAAGAATCCAAAGAGAACAACTCATGCATATTATGATGCCATCAAATGAGCTGGTACAACTCTTGAAAGCTAATATGCATGAGTCCGTGTTTTTTGCTTTATGTCCATGAAAAAAGTTAAAGCTACCTTATTACTTATCTTGTGTACATTTTGAATTGTTATCCATCAATTATTTTTGTATTAGTATTACAAAATTATAAAATATCGGCCCTTAGACACCCCAAACTGCTACTATATATATTACGTATATCTAATTGCATCTACTATACATATGTACGTTCGTGATCGATTACTTTAGACCGATTAATTGCAATAACAATTAAGTAGCTGAACTGTATAATTCAAAGCCAAAAATATTTGATTTTTTTGGAAAATTTATGCATTTTCTAAAAAAAAAAATTCCATCAGTATCATCTCCTCTTCCTATATTATTACTGGAAACTGATTAACTATTATAATTACACATACGGTCTTATTACAGTCAAAATTATTATAATACTCCCCTAAAGTAAATGATTACAAAATTGATCAATCAAGTCATTGATCCTCTCACAACTAACATTCATTCTCTATTATTAAAAATATAAGATTAGAAGGTATTAATTTAACGCAGAAAAGTAGGAGGGGTGGGGACTTGAACCGTAGGCACAAGATTTGTTTTGTTTTATACAAAAAGCAAGAGAGATGGGACTTGAAATTGAAAGGTCTGTATTAATTCTCCCACTTGAATCCAATTTGAACTTAATAATAAATCTATAGGAGCAGCCAACATGAATATTTTATTGAAATATTAGTTCATAACATGAGTTTTTCCTGTATTAAATTAATATCTTATTTGACCCACTAGCTAATATTACAACATTTCCGATGCAAATTTGAATTGAATATGCAAAAAACGTGAATTTATAAACATGTCTAATTAAAGACATGGTTTCTATATGCGAAAATAAAACTAATTTTCACAGCCATGCTTGATCTAAAAATACTATCTCCAATGATATTGTAAATTGTCCTATTATTTTAATAATTATATTTATAAAGAATATAGATTTTATACGATAGAGTTTAGCAAATAATTTTTAATAAGATAATGTTTATGTGAAATGAAATTATACAATAAAAGTTAAACTACACTAAAGTGTAAAAAGTATGTGCTCTTAAAGCTCCACCCAACTTTGTACTATGTTCTTATAAACTATCATATTAGAAATGAATTCTAATGTGGTATATAAATTGATTTAGATACCTAGTCTCATATTGGTGAGAAATTCATTCTACCTTATTATCTTGTGCAGTTGTCTTGCTTGGTAAAAGATTGTCTGTGTTGGTATGGATTTATTATTTATTTTGGCCGAGCCATAGGCAACGGCTTGCTTTATTTTATTTTCAGATTCAGACTCCAGTCAAACAGATACATTTGGGTTATATATTAAGTGTAATTAGGGGTGTACGCGGTTCACAACAAAATCAAAAATTATTACAAATCCAACGCCTATCAATTTGTTAGGTTTGGTTTGGCATAAAAACATGTAATGATTGGATCGGATTGGCTTGAGATTTTAATAAAATTATTGAATTGGTTTAATTTTAAATTATTCAACCTGATCCTATTTGAAGTCTTTTTATTTATATCGAATATGTATGTTATATAGTATCTCAATGTTATTGGTCCACTTATTTATCCACGGGTATTCCACATTATAAAATAGTTTATAAGAACATAGTACAAAGTTGACAATTGACAGATGCTAAATATTTTTGTCGCTGATTAACTATATTTATAAATATTTGGATATGATCATATAAGTTTGGTTCTGGTTTTAGTAATTGATCTAATATGAACTATGTGCCTCATAGTTGTTGGCCTTTTATTTTACCTTTCTTGAAGAATTGTCTTAATACTTCATATATCCCAAATTACAGATAAACAATGATTCCATTTGGCGATTTTTTTATATTAAGAGTAATTTCTTATTTAGAACATTGCCAATTTATTATATTTCAGAACAGTAAATAAGTTTTATAATTGATAGAAGAATTCAATATAACAAATTGTCATTTAGGGACAAAGTGTGTTTTTGTTATAAAACGTGTTTTTAATTATCATTAAAATTAATTTAAAGTACACGTCTCAAATTCATTTCCAAATTAAATGTGTATATTATTTTGGTCCACACTCACTCTCTCTCTCTCTCTCTCTCTCTCTCTCTCTCTCTCTTCATTAGTACCCGCATGAAAAGTTCCAAGAAAGGGCCTATTTAATGATGTGGGGCTAATTGCAGGAAGAAAAATGTCATGGCATTTGTAATAGGAAAATAACTATGGCACATTTTAATCATATTATAAATAAAGAAAATAACATTTTATATGTGAATTTATATTTAATTTAATATATATTCTAATTTAATTATTTTTATTTATAAATATATAACTTGTACTTTTAGAATATACATTAACATAACACTTTTTAGTAAATACCAACCTCAAGTGCCACTGTCAGTAAAAATAATTGGATAAAGATAGAAGACGATATCCATATCCAGGACCACCTCCTTTTTGTAATTGAATAAAGAGATGTCAAATGCATTTCACGTTAACTTTAGGACCACCTCCTTTTTTCAATTATTCTTTCTTATTTTTTGCGCTTTTTTTTTCTTTAAAAAAAATTCTAAATTCTGTTAAAATTGTTCAAATAATGGTTACTATTAAACTTAAAGACGGTAGAGATCATGTGAAACATGAACCATTTGTAAAATAAAATGCAGTTTATTCTTTAATGTTAGCTATTATTATTGCTTTTTTTTATACAACCATAATTTGATTTGAGGAAGAAGAAGAAAAGAAACTGGAGTTTCTAAAGTTTGAATGAGGCCAACCCCTATATATGGACTCCCTTCTCACGCACATTTTCCTTCTCTCTTTTTGTAAAGTTATATATTTTTACAATTGGAAAAAAATATATAATTTTGAAATTAAAGGAAAGTCTAAAGTCTTCCTCTTTGGAAATACTATAAATCATACAAGAAGAAGAATGGAACTTACAACCACTCAAGTGAGAAGTGAGAGTAATGTCACTTGAGCGCGATAAAGCTCTTGGGAAATTAATGTTGTTGTGGAAATACTACAATTAGGTTTACATTCATTTGTAATACCAATATCAATTTCTTTAGTGCACTTAGTGTCACATAAGAGATAATGATGAATCTCCGTGTGGATTATATCAATCATTAGGAGAACAAACATCTTTTAAAATGTCTTTTGACTGTATATATTAATTAGTAAATGCTACAATTGATCGAAACGTATATCGGAAAAGTTTAGTTTTAAACAAATATAGTTTAAGCATATATATAGTTGGAAATGCTTTCTTCAATTAGTAAAAAAACATTTAATGAATTTCTTTAATTTATTATTTTATTCTATTATAACAATTTTTTCGAAATCTTTTTACATTGACACATTCACTATATAACTGCTAATATTTTTATGAAAAAAATTATAGGAGTAAAATTTGAAAACAAAAGTATAATACAACTTCAAAATCTTTTGAAATGGGGCTTGGCTTTTTATATGTTAGTTTTACAAATAGAAGAAAAATTAACTAATTTACAAATTGACTACTGGTTTAGTAGTAGAAAGAATATTCTAATTTGTCTGGTCCAAATCCTATTACATCAACTATAATTGGTAATCCAATTTATGGCTCAACTTCAAAAGTGCATATATATATATGTATGTAAAAGAAAATTAAAGCCTACAATCTATATTTTAAATTTTATTCAGCCAAAAAAAATTATTGTTCAGTTAACTATGCAACTTGTATCTTTACTAGGCATTTCCTGAAAAAAAAAACAAAAAAATTAAGCAAAGAGGGGCAAGGGCCAACCCCTTAAAAATTTCCGGAATAAAATTACAAACAAGTACAATCAAGGAATTTCCTGAATAAAAAAAAATTAGCAATGGCCATTAAAAAACATTTCTTGAATAAAAGTTAAAATTTGCTTACTTTTGTGAGATTTGGTGCATTGCCAAAAAAAAAATGAAAATAACACTTAATTTAGTACATCTAAAAATGAATTGTGGAATTTACTGGACGAGGCTAAACCCGAAATCCAAATTAACCAGCCCTTATAGAATTGTGATATATAAACAATTTTTCCATTTATAGCCTAAGAACAATAAATATAATTACAATCGCGCCATTTTTTGCTTTTTAAAAATATTTTCTCAATAATCTATATAATAGTTACCAAAACATTTATTAAACATCGTATCATTTTCACTCTTTTGCTTTGTGAGCTTTTGTTCGTCAAAAAAAATATTTCAATAAATTAATTAATTTTAGTCTCTCAAAAGAAACATTTTCATTCCAATTATAATATAATATTACAAATAAGAAAATACAAGTACATTTAAATTATTATATTTGAGCATTTTCTTTTTTTATTTTCTCAATTTAAATCATATGTGTGTGTGGTGCACACATATATCATTTGTATACAAAAAGTTAGTATTAATAATATAACTTATAGTTTAAATGGTAAGAAACTTCTTACTAGGGGAAAGGTTTGTCGTTCAATTCCGGTCGTTGAAAGGAAAAGGGGATGGGGAAAGGGTGATAACAAATTAACCTCGGACCAGTCCTATGAGAGAGCATGTTCTTAATCAATCACTCTACTATATCCTTGTGGATTTTTCAAAAATGTATTTAGGTTCGGGTATCCGCAGATCTTTGACCCAATGGGAGCGAATATGGAAACAATTAATCTCGGGAGCGGAGGCGGGTTTAAATCAAGAATTTTTTTAATTAGTTAGATTCAGATATGAGAGTATCCATCCCTTACCGGTCCGATACATTTAATTTTGCAATTTTCTTACTTTATGCTTATATATATATATATATAATATAACATTATATTATTTCTATCCGTTATCCGACGAGGTCAGGGATAGGCATTACTCAATACCCCAAATCAGGGATGAGAATTTTTTGGGTAGCGGAAGCGGGGATGGAAGTCATAAACCCGTCCCGAACCTGACCTATTTGCATCCTTAATTTAGTTCATCCTTAGCATAGAGTGCCTTAAAAGGAAAAAAAATTAAAAAAAAAAGAATTATTTAACTGATATATACTTGGTTCCTCTTTATTATTTTTAGGTTTAATTTCTTTCAATCGGGTCTAGTTCAAGTCCTAAACCGATGAAATTTTTCACAAAATTTAGCAGAGATGATATTTATGATATGGTAAGTACATCATTTCCACAAATTTGTATAAGAAGATTCAATTTAGAAATATGTGAAATGATTATCTAAAATTTCAACTGTTGGAAATGAACATATGTGTCAAATCTTTATTAAACTTACTTCCGATTTGAATTGTTTGATGAAATTTTGCAGAGATGATGTACTCATTATTGAAATTATATCCATCAAGTTTTGTGAAAAAATTCTTTCATTTAGACCTCAAACGAGAGCCAATTTAACGAAACTGAACTGAAAATAAAAGTAATGTAGAGAAGTAAAGTCCGGCGCATAATAAACTAAGATTTATTGCAATATCAACTTATATATATATATATATTTTTTAAGATGCATACTAAAAAAAAGAAAAAAAAAGGAAAATACAGAAAACAGATACGATCAACCAACTAGGTTTGATGTGTCTTGCAAACCAACATTATTTAGTATGACACACCAACATTATTTAGTATTAATCTTATCTCATCCAAATAAACTAGGAATCCTCTGATTTCAAAGTAAAAAAATAATTAAAATAATAATTAATTTTATGAGAACTTAGAAACATTGATAAGTAAATTAATTGGTGGGATATTTTTCATTTTTCCTCATGGAAAATTTCTTACCACCGACCACTCATCCTCATTTTCTAATTTCTCATGAAAATTGATTATTTCTTCAATTATTTTTCAGTTTTAGAATCACAAAGATTAGACGTACTTAGCAGCAATGTCTTTGAGAAAATGAGTCAATTTTTTTGGTTGGGAGAACATAAGCATGTGATCAGAACCCGATATCGTCTTAACTTCCTTGGGTGGAAATTTTGCTATAAAATCCTTTTGTGTTGAGATAGGTATTGCTTTATCTTCATCACTTATTATATAAACTCGATTAACCGATCCATAATTTTGCTATAAAATCCTTTTGTGTTGAGATAGGTATTGCTATAAAATCCTTTTGTGTTGAGATAGGTATTGGGAGAACATAAGCATGTGATCAGAACCCGATAGAGTGCAGTTTCCGAACGTGATTTTTCATCCCTATAAATAGGGTAGTATCTCTCCAACGATAAACAAAGTGTCAGATCCTGTTACACTACCTGATAACAGGTCTTAAGAGACTGACTTTTACAGTCGCTTAAGATCTCTTCTCTGTCTCTTAAGTCTTAAGCGACTAACTGTCAGTCGCTTAAGTATAGTCGCATCATCCTAGTGGCTGTAGTTCTTAAGCGACTGACCCAAATTTCTCAGTCGCTTAAGAGATTCTTAAGCCACAGACTCAAACTCCGTCGCTTAAGGCTTAAGCGACTAAAATAAATAGTTCAGTTACTTAAGCTGGTATTGCTTAAGCCTTAAGCTGGACCAGCTTAAGCGACTAACAATGCCTTTTTCCGTCTCTTAAGCTGGGACAGCTTAAGCGACGAATAATGTCTTTGTCAGTCTCTTAAGCTGGCCCAGCTTAAGCGACTAACAATGCTAGTGTCAGTCGCTTAAGTGAAAATGTAACATTCCTCAACAATTTACAATTCTAGTATCTTACAGGTTTAGCAAACCTGTAATTCAAATTAATTCATACCTACAATTCAAACCAATGCACATCTAAACTTCCAATTCAAATCAATGCACATCTAAACTTGCAATTCAAACCAATACATAGCTAAATAAGTGTTCTTACAAAAAGTCAACATAAATTCGAGTTTATAGTTCACAAACAACATACAAACATTAAATGTAGTTTACTTATAACATTAAAAACTTATTCACAAAAAATACAAGTTTAATAAAAAAAAAGTTGCGAAAGTACAAATTATCTCTGATTGATATTCGAACCAGTCGCTACCTCACGAGTCTCCCTAAGCTGCCTCATCACGTCATGAAATTCTGCGAATTGTCCCTCAAGCTGGCAAATATGTTCTTTCGCTTCCTTGAGTTCCTCCTTTTGAGACTTAAGTTCCTTATCCTGAAACTTGACATTTTACCATTTACAAACAAATATGAAATTCCCACAATGGATAATCCAAAAATTGATAAACTAGAATTTTATGAAACACTTATTCACACAAAAAACAGCATATATATAACTATTTTTTCACACAAAAAATAGCTTTCAAAAGACAGCAAATAGTAGTTTACATGGACTGTTTTCGCAGCAATAAAAATAGGTTTATGTGGACTTTTTGTAGCACTAAAATTCAGCAACAGCAGAAAAACAGCACTTAATTAATACACAGCACTCAAAAATCAGCTATTTCCCAGCAACAATCAACAAAAACAGCAATAACCTCTCAGCAAAAATAGCAATGATAGCAATAAATTCGCAGCTATAATACAAATCAGATTCGCAGCAATAACATTATACAAAATCAGTTTTCTACAGCAATAAAAAGCAGTTTAAAAACAGATTTATATAGCAGCAATAAGAACAACTCAGAACAGATTTTATTTATAATATTTTGCAGCATAAATTAACAACAATGCAGCAGATTTTTATAGCAAATTGACAGCTTATAACCAAGTATATCTAGATTCAATTAACACTAAAATCAAGCACACAAAACACCAATTCTATCTGAAAACAGATTTTAATCAAGTGAGCAAACTGATTTTCTAAAATCAAAACAGATTATCAAGAACACAAAACTGCCAACAGATTTTATATAAATGGATTTTCTGAATATATTCAATACTAACTAATCAAGAATGATAGCAAATTCAAACCAAGATATAACATATTTTAAGAATAAAAAGAATAGCAAGAATAGTTCAAGAGAGATAGTACCAGACCTGCAAAGAATTAACCACACACTAATTAGAGAAATAGAGCCGAAAAATCTTCTAAAAACATATTAATATCCACATAGCAGCAACAATAAAACACCTCACAAATCTGATTTAAACATACAGAACCCAAGTATATAGGTGTATAATCCACATAGCAGCATCTTTATTTATTTTTTTGAATATTTTAAACAAGCTGGCAAAACCTAAGTATATAGGTGTATATTCAACTATCCACTTTACCAAATCAATTTTGTATATTTCAAACGCGCATATGAAAAATAATTAAGCAAAATTTCTATCAACGGTCAAAGTTGACCAAAGCTTAGAAGGATGCTTTACGCACCAAAGACCTACATTGAAAAACTAAAATGTAAAATGTAAATGGATGGGAAAAATTAAGTCGTAAATGAACGGTGAAAGTCGTTTAGTCGCGCTTATCGAGAGGTAATCATACACGATCTGTTTATGGACGTTGGGTAGCTCCGCATATGTCTCGACTAGCATAGGAACTCTATCTCGCACGCAGCTGCCTATGTCATGTGAGATGAGGTTGTGCCTTCCTTGAACACTGAAAAAAAAGAAAATTATTGTGCCTTCCTTTAGAAAAATATTAACTAGTCATTTGTAGTGAAGTATACAAAGAAAGAAAGAAAGAAAGAAAGAAAGAAAGAAAAATATTAACTAGTCATTTGCAGTGAAGTATTAAGCCTACACTATTAGTTAAATATTATAAAAAATTAATAAATAAAAAGAAAGAAAGAAAAGAAAGAGACTAGCATTAAATCCTTATATTAATATCTCCCGAGCTAAAGATATAGTTGAATTAGCTATAGTTATTCCGAGATGATTTGGATCAACTTAAATAAAAGAATTGGGCAAGAAAAACAAACAGTAAGACAAACAATACACACTAGAGACTCAATTTAAGCCTACACTATTAACTGTAAGACCAGACCGGAAGAAAGAAAACTGGATGAATGGCGGTTTTGCAAGGAGATCAACTTTGCGGATAGTAGACTCTCGGAGCTGCCGGAAAACCCCTACTGCCCTTATTTGGAAAAATTGTTCTTACAACAAAACTCGAATTTGGCAGCGATTCCTTTCTCATTCTTTGAGAATATGCCTGCTCTCCAAGTTCTAGATTTATCTGATACAAGCATTAAATTTTTTCCCCCATCCGTTTCTAGTTTAGTTATGCTCCGGGAATTGTTTGTGAAAGATTGCCAATTTCTTATGGAATTACCACCTGAAATTGGAGCACTTTATAATCTCAAGGTGCTTGATCTTGAAGGTACCAAGATGATCTATCTACCCAAAGAAATCAGAATGCTGTTAAAGTTGGTACGCTTGAAGGTGTCCGTGTACAGATGTTCCAAAAAATACCGAGAAAGTAGAGGGATTGAGGCAATAATCCCGAGGGCAACGTTATCCAAATTCTATCACCTCAAGGAATTGAGTATCGAAGTGGATCCAGATTGGGGGTGGTGGGACATAGAGGTGGAAGCTCTCATTGAAGAGTTGTGTAACTTAAGAAACTTGCAGACACTGAAATTGTACCTGCCAAAGGTTGAGTTACTGCAACGATTGCTTCAAGTTACACACGGCAGTTGTAGGGAGACAGTTCTTGCCCTTGATATTCCCTACGTTATCAAACTTTAGACTGATTGTTGGTCCTCATGAACATCGTATGGTATCTTGCCTTCCGGTTGACCTTCACGTTGAGTTTGAGAAACTGGAGAAATGCCTGAAATGTGTAAACGGCGAAGGAAGCACAGATGGGATCAGGCAAGTGCTCAAATGCACCAGCACTTTGTTCCTCGAGCGACAATGGAGTATCAAGAAGCTCTCTGTATTCAAGATCGATGAGATGGACGAGCTTAAGTTTTGTCTGTTGGTGGAATGCAATGAAATGAATGATGTTGTGGAAGGAGCCGACTTCTATGATCAACAAGGAGACAAAAGAATTAATAGAGCAGTTGGAAAACCCGTGCTCAGGTCGCTACAATACTTGGGCATTCATTACATGAAGAACTTGGAGTGTGTATGGAGAGGGCCAGCTGTTAATGGTTGTTTTTCTTCCCTAATAATTTTGGACCTGCATACATGCCCCAATCTGAGTACCATCTTTAGCCCATTGCTGCTTTGTAATCTGACAAACTTAAAAGAGCTTACACTTGAAGACTGTCCGAAAGTTAAAAGTGTAATTTGTGTAGACTCTTGCAGCTATGAATTTTTACTCCCCGGTTTGGAGAAGATATCACTATTAGGCTTGCCTGAATTGCTAAGCGTTTTCAGTGGTGCACGCATTGCGCCAAAACTAGAAAGGATGTTGGTTTATAATTGCCCAAACCTTAAGACTCTTTCTCCCTTAGAAACATCATCTATGAAGGAGATCAAAGGCGAAAAAGAATGGTGGGAAGGATTGGAGTGGCACAAATCAGAGCAGCGCAGCAAGCAAGATGATAATTATTTGCGTGGTATCTTTGTTCCACTTAAAAGTGATGGTGATTTGGTGGAGGAATTAGCAGAAGCTGAAAACCAACGGCTCGACACTTTACGCATGTTTCATACCTCTGCTGAAAGTCAGGTAATTATGTCACTACCCCAAGGATATAATCATTTTTAAAATAAAAATAAAAATGTCTAGGCCTTAATTAGTAGGCCTAAACAGAAATATCATAAAAATGAATTATATTTGAAAAGCCCAAATCCTGTAGCATACATGAATACAACAACCATATAATCAATTTACATTCCAAGTATGAGCCTAAAGTGATAGAATGAATTGGGGATTGGGGATTGAGATTACATGAATACAACAACCATATAATCAATTTACGTTCAATGAGTAATATTTTCTAGCTTTAGCTACTAATCTCTCTTTTTCTCTCTCTATGCATTGAATTATTTGATTCCATATATTCGGTCCAAATTGGGGATTGACATTTGATTCAAGGCTTGAGGCATAAGTGAGTGTGATTAATAATAAAATTAAAGTGACTAAATTTTATATTAGATTGAAGGAAAAACAGTACTCCAAAATTAGGAAGGAGGAATCCCTTGGTAATTTGAGTACTAGTCAATACTTTTGTAAAAAAGTTATAGAGTTAAGTGCAAAATTACCCTGAGCTCACAATTATCCATCTTAAGGGATAACAAGTTTACTTTGAAGTTTGTTAACAATAATTTCCCATGATTCCTCAAAACAAATCATTCATAAGCAATTCTTGAAAGTATTAAATCCATGGACTCTGTTATTGTTATTTCAATCAAAGAAAACCAAGCACTATTAAAGGGAACTGTTTAAATGAGCATTTTATGTAGACCCCATTGATTGTTCTCTCCAAAGATCTACCCAAAAGCAACTTCGAAAGAAGAACAGCCTTGGCCGGCTTATCCTAGAATCTAAATATTATATATATATATATATATAAACAGGGGCAGAACTGAGGTATTAAAGTAGGTTAAGGAACATTCAAACAAAAAGAAAAATATATTATTTATTAGATATGCTCTAGAGAAAAATTAACTCGTCTAGCCTAATCTAGCCTATTATTTCTCGATTGTTCTAGCTCGGTCCGTCGTCCATGTATAAAACATTTATAGAACAGATCAATGAAGTTAAAAAAGTTGGGGAAAATGAAGGATTTCACTAAACATGTTATCATTTTCCATAATAATAATAATACCAACTAAAACTACTATTTTTCTCTCAAACTAATCTTTTTTCTGCCTGCTCCCAATCTCATTCGCTAATGAAGAGCCAGACCCAAACCCGGATACAGACCTAATAATAATAATTATAAGTCCCCCATCCATCCATTTCTCTCCGGTCCTCATGCTATTCAACCAAATTAACTTCCATTTCAATATTTCTTCTTCACCCATTTCTCTCTCTGTCTAATACCCATAACCTGATTTCTCCCCTTTTTCTTTTCATAAATAAATCAATATAATATCAAATCATATATAATACCACATAAAATCAATACCCACATAAAATCAATATAATTCTAAATCATGTATAATACCTATAGAAAATCATTATAATACCCACAAAAAATCAATAAAATGAAGTTTAGGGCTTACTCGTGTTACTATGTTAGGGCTTGAGAGGCACAGCCGGTGGTGATGGTGAATCGGCGGCGTGAGAGAAAAGTGGTGAGATACCGTGCGTGTGTGAGAGACGAGACAAAGAGCTACAAACGAGATCTCACTTGAGGAGTTCGTAGAGATGTCAGAGTGAGAGACGAGAGTGAGAGTGGGAGTGAGGGTTTTGAGATGGAGCCGGTGGTGGTGGTGGTGGAGGATCGGAGATGGTGCCGTGGCTACAAGAGAAGATCGAGTGGGTAGAGATGTAAGAGTGAAAGACGACAGTGATAGCGTTGGTTTTGAGATGTGAGAATGAGAGTGAGAGTTTTGAGAGGAGACAGATTATGAGACTTGAAATTTTAGATTTGGGTGAAATTTTGGTAGAGCGAGGGAAAGAATCCCACTAAATATTTGGCTAAAAAAATAGTTCTTATGCGACAGATATTTATGAAGTCAGTCGCTCAAGATCTACTTAAGCGACAAAATTTGAACAATTTTAGTCAATTAAGTGAAAATTAAAAAATATTATTTTTTAAAAAATTCTTAAGTGACATAAGTTGATCAATGTCCGTCACTTAAGTGAAAATAAAAAATTCTGGAAAAGATTATTTCAAAAAATTCTTAAGCGATTGATGTATATAACTAGTCGCTTAAGAATTATTTAAGCGACTGGAGTTGATCAATATTAGTCACTTAAGTGGAAAAAAAATATTTTTTTAATAATAATAAAAAATAAAAAAACTGCTGAAAAGGATTTTTTATTTATTTATAATAATAATAGAAAATAAAAAAAAATGCTAAAAAATATTATTTATTTATTTAATAATAATAGTAACAACAATGATAAAAATGAATAAATAACGTGCAATCCAAAACATATTTTAAGAAAGCTGTATACACAACCTATATAACTGTCAAGCACGGGGTGGGGGGATGATATATTTGACCCGTTTTACCAATTCATTAAGGTCGAGATGGTTAATAATCATTCACCAATATATAGGAATGTTAATATCGCATTATTGTTACAATGACGTTATAAATTTATAAAATTTTAATTATAAATAAATGGCACCATTAATAGTAACCCTCATTTAAAAAAGTAATATGTTTTAGATTTATTTATTTATTTGAGTAATAGTGAAATCAATCTAAAGAATTACAAATCAGAACATGTCAATTATCATCATCATCGTCATCCTCGTCCTCGTCCTCCTCATCATCCTCATCCTCGTCCTCGTCCTCCTCATCATCCTCATCGTCCTCGTCATCGCTTAAGATGTCATTGTTAAACCCTTCAGCATCGTCCTCATCATCATCGCTATCGTCATCATCATCATGATCGGGAACTTCAACTCGTGGTAGATCACCAAGTTCGATGGTGAAACCAGAGATAGGAATGTAAGTCATGTGATGCTCTTAATAGGGTTCTTGTACTTCAAACTGTGGAGTGGCGGTTTCATCCCTTGCAAATGTGTTATCACTGTACGTACTTCTGTGTGACATCATGTTTCCTATTATTTACACACAATATTATATATATAAATACTATATTTACACACAATATGTACATAATTATATATACATATATATATTATTTATTATAAAAATTTATATTATATACTTTTCTTTTATATATTAATATAATTTTCTAATATATATTTTTATATATAATATTATGTATAATACTATATTTACACGAATACTATATTCACACACAAGATTATTATTATTATTATTATTATTATTATTATTATTATTATTATTATTACACACAATATTATATATAAATACTATATTTACACTAATACTATATTTACACACAATATATACATAATTATATATATATATATATATATATTATTTATTACAAGAATTTATATTATATACTTTTCTTTTATATATATAAATACTATATTTACACACAATATGTACATAATTATATATATATTATTTACTATTAAAGTTTATATTATATACTTTTCTTTTATATATTAATATAATTTTCTAATATATATTTTTATATATAATATTATGTATAATACTATATAAACATGAATACTATATCTACACACAATACTATTATTATTATTATTATTATTATTATTATTATTATTATTATTATTACACACAATATTATCTGCTATGAACACAAAATTTAGAAACAAATTAAGATAAATAAGATATATTATACTAACGTAGAGATCAAATATGAGGTAAGAAGCCTTTGGTGATGAAAATGGTGATTTGCACCTCAAAATCGCCCAAAATCGCCTCTCTTCGGACCAAAATGCATCTTCCAACCAAAATGCATTCTGAAAAAAAGCTCTGTACTTAACTAAAAAAAATACACTTAAGCGACTGATAATGCATAGTCAGTCGCCTAAGTAAGATCTTAAGCGACTGATAATTCGCAAAGTCAGTCGCTTAAGCAGTCTGGTCAAAGTCCTTTGACCTTCTCTTAAAAACTGTCAGTGGAAGCTTTTAAGCGACTAACTGTTGTGCATGCTTTTGTGCCTATTTTAGACCTCTTACCGAACTTTGTTTACTCGTTTTAGGTAGTAAAAATTATTTATTTATTTATTTTTAGTATATTGTAATAATTATAGAGTTAGTGAAGAAAATATCAAAAAAAGAGTTGAATTGAGTGAATAAAGTATCGAAGTCAAGAAGAAACGAATAGAAGCAATTCCGGAACAAGAATCATATTTGAGAAAGTTATGCAGCAGTTCGGTATTTTGATCATATTTTCTCGGTCAGAACTCGGATTTTGGTGTTCTTTATATGGATGGAAAGAAGATTCGAAGACCTACAACTTTCGTGTTTTGAGTTTTCTCAAGTTCAGAGGTTTACCTTTCCGAAAACAGCCCCGAACCTACTGCCAGTGCACAACGTCGAAAATTAAGATGTGTAGCCTCCATTTAATTTCTTGCGCCTTACTCCTCTACAATCCAATCCTTATTCAACCTCTTTCCATATTTTCCTCATTAAACTCCAACTCTTTTCCTTCATTAAACTCAAACTCTTTTCTTATTTATAGAATCCTTCTTCATAAAAAAAAGGAATCTTTAAATTTAACCAAAACTCCCAACTCCCATTATGCGATTTTTTAGAGAGACTATCTGCGATTTTAGCAGATGTATCTTTTCTTAAGAGAAACATGGTGAGAGTTCTGGAAACTCCTAATTTTTATTATGTGAAGCCTCGTTTAGGTTGTTTGTGTTTTTTGAAGAACAAATAAATCTTTACGATGAAAGAACATAATGAAATTTCGAGCCTTGATTTTCGTGGTACGATATTAGGTGGTGAGGCTATTTGTGTTTTTGGAAGAACAAATATTCTCGTCATTGAAGTTGTATTGTGAAGGTTAGGAAGGGAAGAAATTTTCACGTTTCGAGTTTGTGTAGGATTCTCTGTTGCAGATGCAATTTGAAGCAGAGGAGGATTTGAAATTTCATCCATCTATCTTAGAAATTAGTTTTGTTTTTTTTAGATTAGTTTGCAATTTTAATTTTTGATGTAATATTATTTTTCTTATTGTAATAAGTAAATTAGATTAATACAAATTCTAGACTTTCATTCCCTGTGGATTCGATCCCTTACTTTCGCTATCTATGTTGTTAATGTAGTGTAGTAAAATAAGGGTTTTTGAATTAGTGTTTTTCTTGCGACGGAAAAATTGCTCTTTCAAATTGGCGCCGTTGCCGGGGAATGAAGTTGCTTTAGAGTTTGTATTAATTGAATTTGCTCGAGGACGAGCAAAGTTTAAGGTTGAGGGTATTTGTTGTGCATGCTTTTGTGCCTATTTTAGACCTCTTACCGAACTTTGTTTACTCGTTTTAGGTAGTAAAAATTATTTATTTATTTATTTTTAGTATATTGTAATAATTATAGAGTTAGTGAAGAAAATATCAAAAAAAGAGTTGAATTGAGTGAATAAAGTATCGAAGTCAAGAAGAAACGAATAGAAGCAATTCCGGAACAAGAATCATATTTGAGAAAGTTATGCAGCAGTTCGGTATTTTGATCATATTTTCTCGGTCAGAACTCGGATTTTGGAGTTCTTTATATGGATGGAAAGAAGATTCGAAGACCTACAACTTTCGTGTTTTGAGTTTTCTCAAATTCAGAGGTTTACCTTTATGAAAACAGCCCCGAACCTACTGCCAGTGCACAATGTCGAAAATTAAGATGTATAGCCTCCATTTAATTTATTGCTCCTTACTCCTCTACAATCCAATCCTTATTCAACCTCTTTCCATATTTTCCTCATTAAACTCCAACTCTTTTCCTTCATTAAACTCAAACTCTTTTCTTATTTATAGAATCCTTCTTCATAAAAAAAAGGAATCCTTAAATTTAACCAAAACTCCCAACTCCCATTATGCGATTTTTTAGAGAGACTATCTGCGATTTTAGCAGATGTATCTTTTCTTAAGAGAAACATGGTGAGAGTTCTGGAAACTCCTAATTTTTATTATGTGAAGCCTCGTTTAGGTTGTTTGTGTTTTTTGAAGAACAAATAAATCTTTACGATGAAAGAACATAATGAAATTTCGAGCCTTGATTTTCGTGGTACGATATTAGGTGGTGAGGCTATTTGTGTTTTTGGAAGAACAAATATTCTTATCATTGAAGTTGTATTGTGAAGATTAGGAAGGGAAGAAATTTTCACGTTTCGAGTTTGTGTAGGATTCTCTGTTGCAGATGCAATTTGAAGCAGAGGAGGATTTGAAATTTCATCCATCTATCTTAGGAATTAGTTTTGTTTTTTTTAGATTAGTTTGCAATTTTAATTTTTGATGTAATATTATTTTTCTTATTGTAATAAGTAAATTAGATTAATACAAATTCTAGACTTTCATTCCCTGTGGATTCGATCCCTTACTTCCGCTATCTACGTTGTTAATGTAGTGTAGTAAAATAAGGGTTTTTGAATTAGTGTTTTTCTTGCGACGGAAAAATTGCTCTTTCACTAACATATGGATCTATGTCGCTTAAGATCTCTTAAGTGACGAACATAGGTTAGTCTCTTAAGTGTAGTCGCTTAAGATCTTTTAAGCGACCAACATAGGTAAGTCTCTTAAGTGTAGTCGCATAAGATCTCTTAAGCGACTAACAAAGTGCGGTCACTGAAGTATTGTCGCTTAAGAGTCTCCTAAGCGACTAATTAACTTTAGTCACTTAAGTGTAGTCGCTTAAGCTTGTTTAAGCGACGAACTGTAATGTTAGTCGCTGAAGAAGCGTTTAAGCGACTGACCAAAAAAAGTCAGTCTCTTGAGATCATTTCTGGTGTAGTGTTAAGAAATTGACTTCACCATGAGTAGTGATACAATATGACAATTATAAATCTGAATGTGACAAGCATCCACTGATTCATCTTTTACTATTTTCCCATACTCTAACTGGCCAACTCCTACTTAAAGCATCCACAATGAAAAGGAAATTGAAGTTTAATTTGCTCCATGAGGGTATGCAATGGATACGGTAAGTATGCTAAAATATTGTACTGTAATATAAGAGTATAGTAAAATTAAGTTTTATTAGGTTTTTTACTATGCACCAAAGAGAAAGCTGTGGGAAGGGGGACGCCTAACTCTTAGGTGTGGGAGAGTGAAAACGTCAATTATTAGGCATGGATTCTCTCTATCTAATCTCTTTTCCCCGTTTTTCTCACTCTATATTAATTGTGTCTCTTAAAATCACATATAATATATATTTTATTTCTGTTTTTCTATGAAGTCGATCACTACCATGCCACTATTTCAACACTTAAGTAAGGTAAATATACCATACTTACCATACCACTAAGTTTACCGTATCAATTTCATGGTTTGGTCATTGTGTTGGCTAGAGCGTGCCCGGGTCAGCCATCTTGTAAACTTATCACATTGGTTGATTAACAAAAATTGCGCAAAGTAATTGCACTCATCCGATAAATTAATTAATTAAACAAAGTAAAATTAAACTTGATTTTTGAACTGTCGTTTGATTTCATCCACTATCCTAACATTGAAATAAACCTTAGACTTTAGCTACTGATTTGCGACAAATTTAACCTTAATTATATACAAACATACCTTATGAGGGGAAAGTTGGTACAAAGTGGTTGCTGAATATTTTGGACCAAATAGAACGGCTTTTGCAACCCCGTTTGAATCAAACATAAATTTGCTGTCCCCATAAAATGGAATATCAGAGAAGTACTGCATGCATGAAAACAAAGCAATCAGTATTCCCTCGACCAGTTTAAATATATCTAATTAGAATCATATTTTTTCTTTTAGAACGTCTCAAATTAAGAGACTTATTTTCAACTTTAATTAGTGTGTCAAATCTTACAGTATTAAATAATCTTTCTTTTTCACCACGTCATGTGTGCTTTGTGTCTAGTTGGTAGGGAATGAAAACTATAAAGTATGTTCAAATATGTAATTCTTCAAATTTACAAATAAAATTTCCCCAAAAGAGAGAGAGAGATTCTTAATTCTTCAAACTGATACTAAGTTGTAAGGTAAGAGGTAGAGTCTTAACAGTTTCATGTCATATTAATGGCGGTCAACCAATAAAACACAATAAGTCCTACTTCATGTCAGTTAATATTGTTAACACAATAATATGTGTTAGAATCTTATATATACATACACTGATACACATATTTGTATATTTGTATAATAGTATATATATGGTACATAGGTTTTTTAAATTCATGAATGCGTGTGTATAAATGTGTTTCCTGTATATAATATATGTATATATCATGAGCTTGTTAGTTGATTTAATTGAGTTTTTAATGGCTCAATGTGTTAAACCGTATTGAAATTGAAACTTTACTCAACGGGTAACAACGAGTTGTCTTGGTCATTTGCTAAGATAATGAATAGAGTTTCAATATAATATTTTCATCAGATTAAAAAGTCACCCGTTTAGACTCAAGCTAATAACACTTAATGCACGATAAATTAGGACAAGAGCACGACAAGAACCGACGCATTCCATCGTCTAACTGTGTACAAACCTCTTTATTGAGTTGAAGAAGATCAAAATCATCAGGTGTGGGCATAACAGCAGTACAATAAATAGCAACAGCAATTTTTGAAGGGAATTTCTCCATAGCAACAGAAATGGAGACTCCACCCATGCTGTGACCCATTAGAACCACCTTCTCATCAGGCCGTAGAGATTCAAAGAAGACCGAGAGTGGCTTTAGATAGTCGGAGTATGTGGGAATATCTGATAACTGCTTTGGGCTAATCCCAGATGCGCCGAGATCCACCGGAGTTTCGGTGTGGCCGGCCAACTCTAGTAGACTCGCCACCTTGTACCAGTTCCATCCTCCGTGGCAGGATCCATGTGAAGGGAATTAGGGCAGTAATCATGCATCGTATACACTAATTTACGCACTAATCTTAAACCCTAGGATCTATGTTGTTCAATAAAATCGACAGAAGACATACCTTATGTGTGATTTGATGTTACTAAAACGAACCGGATGGATCGAATCCTTCTGTTGTTGTCGTCCTTAGCGTAGAAATTACGACGCCTCTACGGTATGCACACACGAACGGGATGAGATCCTTGCTTGGTGTACTAGCGCCTTCTAGGGTTCTCACAATTATTTCGACTCTCTAGCCTCTCAATTATTTCCCATAACGGCCAGGATGAACAAAGGTTCCCTTTTATAAGGAACCCTAGTGAGAACCCTAAGCAACAAACGAACTGGGCCCAAGTCCAACTTGGCCCGTTTTAATTCGTTTTGATCCAACTCGTTTTGGTGTGCGACCCTGTAGGTTCTACACTCTTTGGCAGTATAATTAAAAGCCCGTTTTATTATACGAATAGTAAGCGGTCTCTAGTAAAACATTACTACTATCCAAAGGGTATAAAGGTCAAAAACGACACAACCTTAAATTGATATTCCACATATTAACTCCTTTTGTCAATCGATATCTAGATTGAACACAAGACTAGGCAAGTGTCATTCTTGTATAGTTCAATCTTTATTTCTTGATCTCTAAGTATAATTAATCTAAAACAAATGACATCTCATTTGTGCATGGCCATGCAAATATTAATTACACTTATCAAGGGGCCCAACGATATCTCTCTCAATATATGAGAGTGACAAATCCCATCTTGATCAACCACATACCTCTACATAGTTCAAAGTATGCTCGGTCATCATCTTTATAATTACTCGATCAAGAGCAACGTTTGATAATGCCTGACATGCTAATCCCTATGTTGGTAACCATGGCGATCTCAGGTCTGAGGATAATACGATATCACAAATGGGGAACATCACTGATGACATTATGTAACACTCCTCGCAGTGTCCCCAAAGTGGGTCAGTCCAATACTTTGTTCCCTAACAAGTATCAGTATGTTCAGCTTGATATTTCCATATCCATGACTCGTGGAACATAATCATCAGCTGACCCATACTCTAATCATTATATCAATGTGATCCTAGATTATTGACACATGATTAGGGACATCTAAATAATATTATTATAACATTACTAGCATCTCACAATCAAGTCACGTACTTGATGAACTAGTATTAATATATATTATTTACAAGAGAATATAAAGTATAATAAATAAACTTTATTAATAACAATAAGCATAAAATATCCAAGTACAAATCATAATCTATGAATAGTCCTAGGACATATCTCTTTCACCATGGACGAGTACAAAATGAATTCTCGTAGTGGCAGCTGTTGACATGTTTTTTTTTTTTTTTCTTGAACGAGAAAGAGTTCAATTTTTTAATCTAATTTAATTGCTTGCGATTTTTTGTGTTGTCCTAACGTTGTAGCAGTGGATCTCTATTTATAGGATGCTTGGTCCGTCAGTACGATTGGACAAATAGCTGTCTAGGGCCTACCAACATGAAATACTTCATTTATTTAGGCACCTTGCTAATGTGAAATACCCGCAAGTTTTCAAACTTACATACAATCTCCAATCACAAATCTGAAAAGAAGACCTACTCTTATTCAAATTTTGTATTTAGTTTTGAAAAAAAATTAACTATCATTAAATTTATAATTACAAAATCAATACTATATTTTGTCTTTTACACAAATTCACCCATAACATATTTGCATCAATGTTAAATTGGGTACGTCACCATTACCAATTAAAAATAGGATATGTTCAAGTATATAATAATTTTTTAAAAAAAAATTATAAAGAGGCTTTAAAATTATTAAAACTATTAAAGTAGTAAAAGAGGCTAAGTGAAAGCGTTTAGTTTTGAAACTCCTAATATTTAAAACGAATAAATATTAGCGTTGATGAACGCTCCATTTAGAAGTTTTTTCCTTTATTTTTTTGGCATTATTTTATGTTTGGGGTTGTCTTATAGGGGATTTTGTTTGTTGTCCCCCGTTGGTATGTTTTTGGTTGTGTTTTTTGACGTTTGATACGTTTCAAGATGTGTCTTATATACATTTGTGAGAACCCGCATTTTTACGCCGATCCCCGTGGGCGGAGATTCCTTCATTTTTTTGTTTATTTGAAAAACAGTTCATTTTAACTTGGAGAAAAGGAGACAATTTGTAAATAAAATCAAAGTCACTAGTTTCTTTTTTTACTAAACAAATAAAAGTGTGTGAGAAAGAGAAACATTTATGAATTAAACGACCTTCTAAACACAATTAATGCGAAACCAATTGATTCGGAAGTTCGGGGATTAAATTACGAGTCGGGAAAGTATTAGGCACCCAATTTTCCATTTCCGTCTCTGATTAGGATATGTGCGTATTTATAATCGAAGATTTGCATGCTTATTTGTATTATTACACATCAATCCATAGTTTTAGGAAAATAGGATATATGGTGGGGATAGAAAGCATATGCTTCGTAATTCGCCCATTTGATTTCAAAAATCAATGTTTGTGATTTAAAAAAGTTATTTTTGTAATAATAGATAAACAAATGTTTTTGGTGAAACTTAGGGCTTTTAGGAAACTAATTCAATTTGGAATCGGATAGCCGCTAGTCCTTGAGATTCGTTCGTCATTAGTATACCATAGTTTAAGGATTTAAATTAGCATTTACGAACTTAATACTCTCGTATTTGATATTTACATGAGCATCGCGATTTATTGGTTAAACCGGATACAAATGCTTAACGGTTCTTTCGTAAAACGAGACTAAAAAACCGAAATTTTGTGAAATTAACATATTACCCTAATTAAACTGCCGGTTTTATCAATTTTCGAAGACTCTGCTATCAAATCGAGCTGATTTTTTAGTATGATACTCCTGATGGCAATTTGTAAAAACCTTCGATTTTTGGTAGCTTCCGGTTATCCTCGTAACTTATTGTCGGGGAGTCTTTTTTGCCTCCTTCGACTTGTATCACATGTGCAGAGTATGTATGCTAGTTTTTAAAGAAATCAGATTCTTGCGAGGGTCGTAAAATGAGGTGTTCACAACAACAGAAATAAAGTATTGAAAAATTCAAAAGCATGGTATTGGTTCATATCTCAAATATCAAAAATCAAAAATACATACAATTTTAGAATACGTTAATTGAATTGACCAAAACCACCCAAATAAAAAAAGTGATAACTAGAGCATACTTGATGCACTTTTAACTGTTGAAAGCAATAAAAAAGAACAATTGCAAAAAATTTTACATCGAAATTATTAAAAGCCGCATTATGTTACCTCAAATGTGTATCTATTTTTATAATGAATTTTTGTTTTTTATAGTCAGGTTACGGGTCATACTTTACTATAAATTTGGATTGTTTGTGAAATAATTACAATGGAGGACTAGTTCATAAATTAGAGAATAAAATAGGGGACTAATTCATAAACTAGTCCGAAGTTTCAGTTTTGTAAGTAATGTCTACTATAAAAAATATCTGGGTGTAAATTGACTATAAATTTTCAAATACTCAAAGCGCCTTTGAGTTAAACATTTTCCTTTATTTAGAGTTACATTAATATTAAAGGAGTTTTTATTAATGTCCAAATAATATAACATACATAAAGCATAATGCACAACTATACAATACATTATTTACTTTGACACTACTGAAGACTATTTTGGTAATAGTATTACCACTATATATTAAACATATTAAGGAACTTTTGTATGTATACAAAATTATTAAGTTCCCCTTCTAGTACCGAAAATTATAAAAGTACATTTACTTACTATTAATAGGCCATATGAAGTGCATAATGTAAAAGTGTAATGTAAAAGTGAGTATTTAGCCTACAAGTTTAGAAAAGTTGCACTACATCAAGGTAAAATTGCACTTGGACGACACATGGTGTGTCGCCAAAAAACTTGCCCATTAAACAACACATAATGTGTCACTCAAAGCTATAGTTTGGCCGATCAAAATAATACAAATTTCAAAAAAGTGCATGCCCTTAGGATCATTTGTAGCCCCATGCCAATTTTCAATTTAAGTCCACACATGATGTGTCGCTAGTGTAAAAAAAATCGAAAGGTAACTTTGCTTAATTTCAGCATTTACCTACACTTTTCCCATTTTTAACACACGTTGGGGCACAACGAAAAGCAAATTTACCTTTTACAATATGCGCCGGAGATTGCAAATGATCTTAGACCAAATATCATTGTTGTTTTTAATGTAAAAAATTATTAATTATCCTATTACATACATACATTGTTCTTCTAGACTAGTATTATGCACGTGAAATCAATGATCCAAAATTATTGATAGTAGCACAAAAGAATTTTGACCCTTGGATTAGTTTTAAAATAGCAACTCACACTCCCACTACAATTTATTTTTTTCTTGATACATACTCCATTACCATTTAAACACATAAATGTACTCACCAGTCACCCTCTTTTGCCTTTCTCAAAAAAGTTACAAATTTTAAAATTTCCAATTTTTCAACTTTCATTTTTTTCTTAAAAATATCTCTCTCACACACTTCATTTTTATTTTTTATATTAGCGATAATAGATCCGAGTAGCTCTTGGAGGGGAGGGAAGAGAGATTCAATTATGACGTCTTGTGCGAATTATCATACTTTTGACCGCTGGGGAAAAACTCGAATATTACTATTTCATAAAGTTAATTTCAAATTCATTTGATTGATTTACGTGGTTAGTAACATTTTCTTTTGTTTCTTCTCTCTTAATAGCCCAACTTTTACATCGATACATGTTATTTGAGATGACTAAGTGTTGCGGATAACGAAAGAAATTAACTTAGCCCCGAACCACAATTATAACCCAAGAAACTCATTTCGGTAGTTCCCACGAACAATAAGCGGGCGAAATTCAAACTTATAATAGGATCAATTAAAATAAACAACCCATATACATAAACTATGCACATCTATTAATAATATATAAAGCAGACGATAATCATACAGCAATAAAATAAAGAAAACACACTAGGATGTATTGTTGGTACCCGTATTAGGTTTTCCACGTGAAAGCTGAGAACTTTATTGATGAAGAGAAATTTGGATCTTAACACTCAATTTATCACCTCACCGATCAATGGAACAAACTTCCAATTGATCTAACCATCTTAAACCCTAATCAAACCCTAGCTAGAATCCTTCACAAAAAATCTATCTTGTACAATCCTAACCCCTAATTTTCTCTCTCCACACTATGTTTCATACACACTCCAAAAAATATAATAAAACCTATATATTTATAATGAAAGTTAGTAAATTGCATTCGCACTCAACGTAAATCAATTATTCAAGTGTTATTTAAAACAATTTCACATTTGCAATGGAAATAAAGTAAAAACCTAAATTACATTCATATCCAATTTTACTTTAAGAAAATGGTGTGTTGTGTGTACAAGCTATTACAGGTATCTATACAAGCAAAATCGGATATTCAAACAATAATAATAAAAATAAAGTATTGAAGCACACAAAACCAAGATCTAAAGAGATGTCCCTACAATTGTAGACTAATCCTCTTGGTAATCACCGTAAACATCCATTAGATTCAAAGAGAGTTTTATAGACACAAACTCAAAGTTCCAGCATAAGATGTACACTGACACATACCGATCTACTCTTCAAACTCGTCTTGGACTTCTTCGTCATAACCTTCGACTGGTTTGGCAACGAATGTCGTCATATCGATAACACTCCGATGCTACGCTTTGTGCACGTCCTACTCCTAGCCCAAACACCTAATTGTTTTGCATAGTCGGTGTATACAATGCCTGTTGCACCATGGACTTCTCCGTTCAATGATTATCACTCTCACTTCTTTGATATACGCTTGAAGAATGATAGATCGTGATCTAGAACATGTTTTTATAAGAAGAACAAACCAATTTAGGATTTGATTGAAACCGTATGTAGTGAAGTTTTTCAATCTAAAAGCCAAATGTGATTTCTCTCTTTTAGATTTGCAAATGAGCTCTCAAAAACAATTAAAAAACTCACCACCTAAAACTGAGCTTAAGTTTCTTATTTGTACTACAAGGTACAAAAAAAAGCTACACTCAATTTAGGTTAAGAGAATGTTACTGGTGGCGCTCTAGAGTACCAGTGTAAATTGATTACTTGTACCAGTATGCTTGGCTTTTCATTGTTGAGAAATTTTCTGCCATCAGGCGCACTAGTATACGCATTTAAGCTTCAGTACCAGAAACCTAGGCTTGAATTCTTTAAGAAAATTCTCTAGCAGCTAGCATACTGCTATACACATTTAAGCTTCAATACCAATACGCCTGGGAAATTTAGGAATGGTGGTTTACTACTAAGTACAAATATACACATTTAAGTTTAAATAATTGTACTCGAGTAAATACATTCAACGCCAAGCATTTTAAACAAAAACTTGATTTCAAAAACTGTTTTGGATAAATCCATTTAAAAATTTCCACGACTAATGAATTAAATAAAGTCCACCTAACCAAATACATACCTATTATCCTAATGAATGCAAATCCTAACTTCTTGGATAACGGAGCTTGATTTCTATTAAAACCGTAAGTAGTGAAGTTTTTCAATCTAAAAACGAATGTTTTCCCTCTTTTAGATTTATAAATGACCTCTCAAAAACACTTAGAAAAAATCATCATGTAAAACTAAGCTTAAGTTTCTTATATATACTACAAGGTACAAAAAAAACTACACTCAATTTAGGTTAAAAGGTTGTTAATGGCGTTCGATTCAGTCTTAAATCTATCGTTGCTTAGAATATATGCATATACAGGGCACCTGAACACTTTAAGCGTAAAGTAGTCCACTTATCATCCCAAGCATACTTATTCCAGACACTTCAAACCAAGATTCGTATTCTAGTGACCTGTTAATCGAATAAACAGTATGATTAACACTTGCCACCAAAAAGGTTTTAAACAATCTGGCTTAAAGCCGTAAGCATCTTTCCCTCTCCATAATGGTTTGGTTCATCCTTTTCGCAATGCCATTTTATTGTGGAGTTTTCTTCACATTAAAAGTCCTCTTGATCTTAACTTCTTTGTAAAATTTCAAGAATTCACCAATCTTATACTCACCCCGTTGTCACTCATCAAATACCATATTTTTCAACATGTTTGACTTTTGATCATAGCCTTCCACTCCTTGAATTTTTCAAAAACCTCGGACTTTTCCTTTAAGTACTAAATCCAAACTCAACGTGAAAAATCAACAAAAATAACAAAGTATTTGAAACCTCATAATGAACATACCACTGAAAGACCCTAGATATATAATGAACATAATCAAGGATACACTTGCTTTTATGCTCAAAAGTATCAAACCGAACTCTAGTTTACTTGCCCATCACACAATATCACACAAATAAAGCTTGCACCCATGGATCCCCTTCAATAATTTCAGCCGATGAAGTTCCTCCATACCTTATTGGCTTGTATGACTAAACATAATGTTCTATAAGAACATCTCGTCACCTTCTGCTTCCGTGGAGACTATCGCTTCAGTAATTACTGTGTTCCCTTTCAATATGTAAAAACTGTTTGGTGAATTTATGCCTCACAAAATCACCATTGATCCCTTCTTCAGTTTCATATCCCATTCTTCAATTTGAATCATACACCTATTTGCATCAAGTGTATCTAAAGAGATCAAATTCTTCTTAAGAGATAAAACTTGTCTGGCATCACTTAGCAGTCACGCCATCCCACGTTTTAATTTTCATAATGCGTATACCCATCACTTTGCATGCAGCATCATTGCGCATGAGGATTTTTTCTCCATTACATTCCTTGTTATTGGTAAACAATTTCAGTTCGGGCTCATGTGATAGGAGCATCCAGAATCCAAAATCGACCCTTAAATACTATCAGCTAAAAAAACATATAAGAACCTCATTATTAACCTCCTGGATTGTAGCTCCCTCAATCTCTTTCGACGCGTCTACCTTTGTACCTTTTAGCTCTGAGCAAACTTTCCTATGACACATAAAGCACTCCCAACTACTTCGATCTTGAGTCTAAGACCAATAGTGCTTTTATTCTTGGCACCTCGTGACCATGACTGTCCTCTTCATTCACTACCACCTTTGGCAACTAAGCCTTTACTAGTTCAAGAACTTGGCATGTTTCCTTCTCTTATAGTATGACATCAATTATCTTAAGATCATGCACCAGTGCCTTGAAAAGATTGATGTGCTTATTCAAATCATGCCCCTCCTTCATCTTCAATTTGAAAAGTTGCCTCTAGAGGTTTAATTTTTTAGACATAATGTGCCCTATGTACATCTTCTCAAGCTTATTCCACATATTCTTTGCATTCTTTCTTGATATCACATTTCTTAAAACTCCGTTGGTTAAATGCATCTCGATGTGGACATAACATTTTAATCAATTTAATTTCATTAGTCATTGGGCATATCTTGCAGTTTCTTTTGCAACCTAATCTAGTGGCATGCAAATTTTATTGCACAAGTAATCCTCGCATCTGCTCTGTCAAATAACGAAATTGATAACCTCGTCGCAAACTTTATCTTAACCTCCATAGTGATTCTTACACTTACATGACGTTCTTATTTTCTAGTTGAACTATGATATATAATTTGTGTTAAACCCCATTATTTGGCCATTAGACAAACAATCAATGTAAAAATCCTAGCAACCGAAATAGACGAAACCTGATACCGAACTAGTACTAAACAACTTAATCCCTCTGATACCACTTGTCGTGGAAACGAAAACAAATAACTTAACCCCCAAACCACAATTATAACCCAAGAAACTCCATTCAGTAGTTCACGCGAACATTAGGTAAGCATAATTCTAACTAGCAATAGGATCAATAAAACCAAGAAATCCACACACACAAACTATATCCATCTATGAATAATTAATTATAAAGTAGATAATACTCAATTAGAAAAATAATTATGAAAACACACTAGAACGTAATGTGGGTACACAAATCGGGTATTCCACATGAAATGGGATAAGTTTATTGATGAAGAGAAATTCAAAACTCAACACTCAATTTACCCTATCACCGATCAATGTAACAACCCTCCAATTAATACAACCCTCTCAAATCCTAGCTAGAAAGCCTCACAAGAAATCTCTCTTGTAAGATCTCAAAACCCTAGTTTTCTCTCTCTACTATCTGTTTTGTACATTCCTACAAATAGAATAAAGCCTATAGATTTATAAAGTAATCCAATCAAGATAAATAAAATAATAGGCGTGGGCCATTTAGCCACCACATACCAAAATGACCCTAAACTGATCGATACAGGTACGCCAGTTGACAAAACTTGTTGAACCTCATGAGTACCAGTATTACTAAACCAGCCAATACCGGTTCACAATAAGCCAGCACCAACTAGAAGATCTGGTGCCATGTGTGCCGGTAGGCCTCCTTGAGTGCAGTATTGGTACCCCCATCAACTAATATATAATGAGCCAAACATAACACTAAGTTTATATGTTTTTTCTAGTAATAGATTTTTGTCCTTCCTATTTATGCTTAATTTACTAATCTAAATTTCCCAAATTCCAAGGGTAGATATAGCACCAAGTTGATCAGGGCCGTAGCCCAACCCAAATTTTGTATTTAATGTTATAATAGATTAAGTTCTTAGTTATATTCTTGTTAATTAACCTAATTATACATATAGACATTAATCTATCTTTTCGTAAAATCGTGGGTCCGTTCTAACCAAATGTCATAGTAATACACAATTTTTACTTTGATTAAGTATATTGTTTAAACAAATACCAACACAACTAAATTATTCAACTTATCCTCTCTATATATTTTTATTTTTAAATTATAGCCCAAGACCTTAGAATGGGACTTGAGTGAAATATCATAAAAATAAGAGTAAATAAACTAGGTGCCCTTAAACTATTTAATTTAAGCCAATGTAACCCTTAAACTATTAAATGGGTTAATCAAGCATAAACTATTTAACCTTATTCGAATAAGCCCTTGTGTCAACTTGTTGTCCAAATTTGGACAAAAACAAATGTCATTTTTGTTATTCAACCAATTATTCTCATCTTATCCCTATTTTTTTAAACAATCTAGTGCTTAACCATATTTCTTCCCTTCCTTCCATTCATTTTCACAAAACCCTAATTCACCAATTAATGATGAAGTTCAAAATATGTAGGTGCATTACATCAAATTTCAAGTAATAGAAGGAACGTCACGAGTTCGTCAACGTACCATAGTGGAAAAGCAAAATGAACAACAATTGTATAGTAGAAACGTAGATGACAAAGGGGCTTATTCGGCTAATGTTAAATAGTTTAGGGGCTTAATCAGATAATTTAATAGTTTAAGGGCTAAATTGGATCCAATCGAATAGTTTAAGGCCTCATGGGGTTATTTACTCTAAAAAGAAATATGGGGTTTTGAAAAGCCCAACCTGAAGTGGCTAACAAATAAGTCTAAGGAAAAGGGGGGGGAACGACTTGGAAGCTAAAATGGAGAAATTTAACCTCGAAACAAAACAAACATGTTGGTCGGATTTCAACCCTAGAGGGGGGGTGAATAGGGTTTAAAAAAACTTAATGCGGAATTAAAAACTTTTTCAAAAAGTTTTAAGCAATTTAACTAGCTAAACAAGTATATTAAGGAATGCAATCAAATAAACAATAAAGCAATCAATCCCAAGAGCAATCAATAAATATAAATGCAATCAAATAAGGAGCTTAAGTTAGAAAAATTGAACCAATTGAAAGTCCAAGGCTTTTTGTCCTCACGATTTTGGTTTACCAAACCATAGTCCGCACTCGGTTAGTGCCCCGAGAAATTCCAATAAACTGTTTTTCTTCCAGGTGAAAAACAAGCCTCTACAAGTGTATTATTCTCACACACTCTACAAGTATTGATTTACCACAATACTCTCACAAGAATCCCTCTTGCTATCTTTGTGAGATTTACCTCTCACAATTACTAAACAAGAATTTACCTTCTTGTTTTCCTATGAGATTTACCTCTCACAATTGAATACTAATTGTCTCATGATTCACACCAATTAACAACAACTCTCAAGTGTTTAAAGAATACAATTGAAGCTCACACTAGAGTTATTTGTTTGATCAAGATTTAGCTCAATAAGAATGATTGATCAAAAATAATTTCTTGAATCTTTTGATATTGAAGATAGATGAAGAATAGAGTATATGAATGCTTCAAAGTAGTCAAAATGTGTCTTAGATAGTGTATATATAGTCCCAAAAGTGATATAGCCGTTTGTGAGGTTTGGTAGAAGTTTGGTACAAAAAATGGTAAAAAATCAGAAATCCAACGACTATATTCTAGTCCATCAATCGACTGAGCAAAGCTCCTTAGTCGACTGAGTGGGCCTTAGTCGACTGAGCACAAGCCATCAGTCGACTGATGGACCAGACTACCTATCAGGCTATAAGGCTAAAAATCTCAATTTATGCACTTTTGCATATAATCAACAAAATCAATTATAATGCTTTGAGGACCTTAAAAATAAGTTTCTAAGACACCTATTTTTGGGAAAACTCAAAATATGATCATTTGAATTTAATATGAATTTATTTCAAAAATCGGTTTTGTAAGAATGATGTTTTTGAAATGATTTTTGATTCAAACTGATTTTGATCAATCTAAGAAATATACATCAATATGTATGAGCTATATAAATAATCAAATAAAAAACTTTACATAATACCTAAGCACTCACTCAATTATCGAATAACGAGTCTTTGAATGCTTCAATTTGTTTCTTTAATTTGATCTTCACTTGAAGCTTTTGTCTTGCAGCTCTTGCATGTGATCCTTGATCTTGATCTTCATGAATTGCATTGTGATGAGATTGATCCTCTTGCTAGTCCAATGCGCAGTTGACTTAATCGGATATTGATTGAATGATCCTTGTCATGCTTCCTTTGAGAAATCATGCTATTTTTGATATTCCATATAAGTGAACTATAAACTTATATCAAGAAACATGTTAAATTACACATGATTGATTTATTGTTATTATCAAAATAAGATAAAGAACTTCTAAGTCAGCAAAACAAGTAACTAAAAACTAAAGGAAAATCTAATGGGCGCTTCCTAGTAGACCACAAATGATGACCATTCACCAGCTCTAGAATTGGGCCAATCCAATTTCTAATTAGTACTCTTAGCTGGTTTAGCAGCCTGAATAATTATTTGAATCTCGTTCAGCTTACACTGTTCAGTGATTTATATTTTTTTGAACTTTAAAAACTGATGTAGTAAAATTATCATTTGCTAAAAATGTAGCAATAATCTCCCTACTCGAAGAACTATCCAATAAAACGGAACTATAATGAGGGACGGAGTGTTTGTGGGAAGAAGTATCCTCTTTATTTAAGCTATAAATGATAGCCCCCAACCTCCTCGTTAATATTCAATGAAAATAGTGGCGGGCAACCACTACTTCAAAACTTATGTTTCATTTATTTTCATTTTCAGAATATTAGTAATCATCTACACTTAGGATGTGTTTGGGTACATAGTTTTAGAATTCTATTAGAATTATAATTCTATGGCATTGCAATTCCAAGAATTACAATGCCATAGAATCACAATACCATTGTTTGGATTGTTCATAGCTTTCATTTTGAATTCTAATATAATTCAAAATTTGTTTGTTTGGCTAAATCATAAAATTCATTTGAAATTCTAAAAAGACAATGCGTTTAGAGACAATAAATTTACATACATATAAGTTTAATATTAATACACACACACATATATATATATATATATATATATCATGTGTGTGTCTACAGAAATGTTACGGGGAAGACAAAACAGGGGCTTTGGAGTTGGGGGTGTGGTAAGTGTATATATGTATATGTTTTTGTGCTGAAACAGGGGATGGTGGCCTGTTTGTTGGCGCGGGTAGGGGGTTGGGGGTGATGTGGGGTGCCTGTTGGGGTTTGTTTTAATTGGGGTGGGGGGAGAGGGTTGGTGTGGGGTGGGAGTGATGGGGATAGTGATTGAAAGTGATTTTTTTTATGTTTTTTTTAAAGAATCCACACTAAAAAAATGAATACTTTTAGTGGCGCGTCAACGCGCCGGGAAAAGTATTAAAAACGCGTCGGCAAAAGTCGATAAACTTTTAGCGACGCGTTTTTGCACCGGCATAGAGCGCCGTCAAAAGTCCGCCGGTAAAAGTACCTTGCAGACTTTTTGTGACGCAAAATTAAATGCGTCGGGAAAAATTAGCGCGCCATTGAAAGTGTATGACATCGTGTCTTGAAAGAATACTTTTGCCGATGCATTTAGAACCTTTAATGGCGCGTTTGATGCCCAAGGAAAGATCATTTTTAATGATGCGTTGAACGCACCGGTAAAGATCTCTTTTGCTGACGCGTTTCAGACGCGCCAGGGAAAATCATTTTTCCTGACGCGTTGGACGCGTCGGTAAAGATCTCTTTTTCTGACGTGTTCCAAATACGCCGGGAAATATCATTTTTTGTGAAGCATTGGACGCGCTGGTAAAGGTCAAAATCGCGATTATAAAAATGACTTTTGCCGACGCTTTGTGTAAAACGCGCCAGCATAGGTGAATTATATATATATATTTGTGAAAATTAAACATAAATACAAATGCACTGAATAATTACCTTTTTTAATATTAATAGAAATGGTAGGCTGAACCAATATCTCAATAATCAAAATGATAGGTTACATATATTATCAACACCATAGTAACATACATATTGTTATGTCTTAAACATTAATCAAAATAAAAAAGTGTCAATAATAGAAAAGTTAATATTAAGAAAGTCAATATCCTAATCACTCGAGAGATTGTTGGGAGTGGCACCTGAAGGAGTCGTTAGGGGCTGATACTGGAATCCAGGTATAAATTTTAATTTGCATTTGAGCAAGGACATTGTTCGTCTCGTTCAGCCTATCATTTTGAGCAGCCAGTTGCGCTGATTGAGTAGCTAGTTGTTCTGCTTGAGTAGCCACTTGTTCTTTAAGAGTAGCGATGACTTTATCCTTTTCATGGTCTTGATATGTGCCTCTGTTGCTGGTTGCTCAACTACCTCCAACTGCCTTGAGCCTAGGTATAGAACCATATCCCTTGTGATGACGTGATCGAGGGCTTAAGACTTGTGTCATAATGTTCAAGTCTTTTGGCTGAGCCACTCTTCGCCAGGCTCAACAGATCCAGCAGACTCAACTGGCTGGGAAGCTCGCATATGTATCATGGCATCCTGAATAGAAAAAGGGAATAAATATTTTTTTATGTATATCCCAAAAATAGTTCCCAAAACAATGCTATATAAAGGTATTAAATCTAAAAAATCATAAATAAATTGAGAATGATTAATTAAAAAATTGATAATATAAGGCACTAATATTTTATCCCACTAATATAGAGGCCCACACATATATACACGTATTTCATCAAAGCCTAATGACAGCATTTCATTAAAAAGGGTCTGTATATATATATGTGTGTGTGTATTTTCACCAGAGCCAAGCAAAACATTTGACTTACTTAATTGGTTACCCATATGCATGATATTAAGTGCAGCTAGCATATGCATGCAATTAATTTACTGTGTTAATCACAAATTCAGTATGCACGAGCAATTTCTTGTAAGTGAAAAGATAACTATTATTCAGCAAATACGCAAGTTTAGTTAATAAATATCTTAAACTCTCATAATTTTACATTGCTAGAAGAAATACTCAAACAAAATTAACTTATTAATGTACACAAATTATAATTATCACGAAAGTTAATATGTTTTCGCCATATGGAAATCACATTGAAATTATATATTTTATTATTGTGCATTATTCTGACAAAAGTAAAAATTAAAAGGGCAACAGTTGAAAAATAACGAGTTGCTTTTAAACCTCTCGTGAGAGCAAAATTTCATCCATTTGCCTTTCTTTAAGAATAAATTAAAGCTATCAAACTTCAAAATTCTTATTTTTCCCTGCCTATTCATGCTAGCTTTAAGGATAATCTAATATATCCAGTCCTCTAAAAATTAGATAATCAAGTGAATATATTTGTGAGAATCCGCAAATGCGACCCCCGGGTCTCGTCCCCGTTCGGTGGGAGTCTGAAACATCAAAAAGGATTCCGTTGTTCCATTTGCTTCTATGTGTTGATAATTCATATCGGGTGTCCCTCTATCCTATTTCTAGATGCAAGAGGGTTTGTTCAGAGTCGCCAGTACGTTTTATGAGAAAACGGATAAAATGATTGTGTAAGAGGGAAGGCTACAGATAAGCCTTTCTTTACACATTTGTCTACGAAACCAGGATTCTATAGGGTTCGGGAACTATATTACGGTTTGGGAAGGTGTTAAGCACTCATTCCGCCCTTTCGGTCTCTAGTGGTCTTACATGTTTATTCTATGTTGAAAAACTTGGATGCTTTTACTGATATTCTACTGCTTTCTGGAAATAACTAATGAAAACCTGTTTTTCGAGCGCGTTAGGAATCTACCACAACTATGTCGCCACTTCGCTTACTAGGACGGGTATCAGCTTTCCTCATAAGAGAGAAAATATAATACAGCAGAGAAGACCTCTGACGGATATCAGCTTTCCTCTTAGAGATATTTCCGGCGGTCTGACTCTAGAAGGTGGCACTCCGGGTGCCAAGATTAGATCCGAGACTCTTGCGGAAATAAATGTTATCACATATGCTTCCGGAGAAGGCTTAAAGATTAGAAAATATGAGAGAGAATAAGGCGTTTTGTTGTAGAAACCGTGGCGAGAAGTTGCCGTCTAGAACCCTTGTGGGTGTTGGCCTATTTATAGTGCTCGCGAGAGATTGTCGCGCGACATTCCCCCAGAAAGGGCAAGTGTCGCGCGACATTTCTCTTTGTCGCGCGACAATCCATTTCACTGTACCTGTTTGTCGCGCGACATATCTGTTTGTCGCGCGACAAACGGCTGAAGTGATGGGTTCTGACACTGTGATGTGTCAGAAAATGGTTGGTCGGGTGCAGAGGGGTTTGTCGCGCGACATTAGAGTGATTGTCGCGCGGCATACCAGTATGTCGTGCGACAATCCCACTTAAAAATAGGTTTGTTGGCCAACAAACCCTTTCGGGGTAGTTTCGGGTGCTCGGTGAAGGGAATTAGGGCAGTAATCATGCATCGCATACACTAATTTACGCACTAATCTTAAACCCTAGGATCTATGCTGTTCAATAAAATCGACAGAAGACATACCTTATGTGTGATTTGATGTTACTAAAACGAACCGGATGGATCGAATCCTTCTGTTGTTGTCTTCCTTAGCGTAGAAATTACGACGCCTCTACGGTATGCACACACGAACGGGATGAGATCCTTGCTTGGTGTACTAGCGCCTTCTAGGGTTCTCACAATTATTTCGACTCTCTAGCCTCTCAATAATTTCCCATAACGGCCAGGATGAACAAAGGTTCCCTTTTATAAGGGAACCCTAGTGAGAACCCTAAGCAACAAACGAACTGGGCCCAAGTCCAACTTGGCCCGTTTTAATTCGTTTTGATCCAACTCGTTTTGGTGTGCGACCCTGTAGGTTTTACACTCTTTAGCAGTATAATTAAAAGCCTGTTTTATTATACGAATAGTAAACGGTCTCTAGTAAAACATTACTACTATCCAAAGGGTATAAAGGTCAAAAACGACACAACCTTAAATTGATATTCCACATATTAACTCCTTTTGTCAATCGATATCTAGATTGAACACAAGACTAGGCAAGTGTCATTCTTGTATAGTTCAATCTTTATTTCTTGATCTCTAAGTATAATTAATCTAAAACAAATGACATCTCATTTGTGCATGGCCATGCAAATATTAATTACACTTATCAAGGGGCCCAACGATATCTCTCTCAATATATGAGAGTGACAAATCCCATCTTGATCAACCACATACCTCTACATAGTTCAAAGTATGCTCGGTCATCATCTTTATAATTACTCGATCAAGAGCAACGTTTGATAATGCCTGACATGCTAATCCCTATGTTGGTAACCATGGCGATCTCAGGTCTGAGGATAATACGATATCACAAATGGAGAACATCACTGATGACATTATGTAACACTCCTCGCAGTGTCCCCAAAGCGGGTCAGTCCAATACTTTGTTCCCTAACAAGTATCAGTATGTTCAGCTTGATATTTCCATATCCATGACTTGTGGAATATAATCATCAGCTGACCCATACTCTAATCATTATATCAATGTGATCCTAGGTTATTGACACATGATTAGGGATATCTAAATAATATTATTATAACATTACTAGCATCCCACAATCAAGTCACGTACTTGATGAACTAGTATTAATATATATTATTTACAAGATAATATAAAGTATAATAAATAAACTTTATTAATAACAATAAGCATAAAATATCCAAGTATAAATCATAATCTATGAATAGTCCTAGGACATATCTCTTTCAGTCTCCCACTTGTACTAGGACCATTCATTTATAAAACGAATGCCTAGTGCACTAAAATGACGATCATGTTTAGATTGAGAAAGTGGCTTAGTCAAAGGATTAGCTACATTCTCGTCTGTGGGAACCTTGCATATCTTCACATCACCATTACTGATGAACTCACGAATGAGGTGATAACGTCTCTGAATATGTTTGGATTTTTGGTGCGACCTTGGCTCTTTAGCCTGAGCAATAGCTCCATTGTTGTCACAATACAAATCCACTGGATTGGTGCTACTAGGAATGACACCAAGTTCAGCGATAAACTTCTTTATCCATACCGCTTCCTTTGCTGCTTCTGAAGCAGCAACATATTCAGCTTCTGTTGTAGAATCAGCAACTGTGGCTTGCTTAGAACTCTTCCAACTCACAGCTCCACCATTGAGACAAAACACAAAACCAGATTGTGATCTGAAATCATCCTTATCTGATTGAAAACCAGAATCCGTGTACCCATTTACAACCAACTCTTCTTCCCCACCATAAATCAAGAATATATCCCTAGTTCTTCTTAAGTACTTGAGGATATTCTTGACAGCGGTCCAGTGACTCTCACCTGGATCTGACTGGTATCTGCTAGTCACGCTCAATGCGCATGCTACATCGGGACGAGTACACAACATAGCGTACATGATAGAACCTATAGCCGAAGCATACGGGATTCTACTCATGCGATCTCGCTCATCTTGTGTCTGAGGACACTGAGTCTTGCTTAGTGTTGTGCCATGTGTCATTGGCAAGAACCCTCTTTTAGAGTCTTGCATGTTGAACCTACGTAAAACTTTGTCAATGTAATTACTTTGACTCAGTCCTATTAGTTTTCTTGATCTATCTCTATAGATCTTGATCCCTAATATGTAGGCTGCCTCGCCCAAATCTTTCATTGAGAAACATTTTCCTAGCCAGGTCTTAACAGACTCAAGCATAGGAATATCATTCCCAATGAGTAGTATGTCATCTACATACAATACCAGAAAGACTATCGCGCTCCCACTAGTTTTCTTGTATACACAAGGTTCCTCTTCGTTCTTTCTGAAATCAAACTCTTTGATAGTTTCATCAAAACGAAGATTCCAGCTCCGAGATGCTTGCTTAAGACCATATATGGATCTCTTAAGCTTGCATACCTTGTTAGCATTTCTTGGATCGACAAAACCTTCAGGTTGTGTCATGTACACATCCTCTTCAAGGTATCCATTAAGGAAAGCAGTTTTGACATCATTTTGCCATATTTCATAGTCATAATATGCGGCAATGCTTAAAAGGATCCGGATTGATTTAAACATGGCAACTGGCGAAAAGGATTCATCATAGTCAATACCATGGATTTGTCGATATCCTTTTGCAACTAATCGAGCTTTATAGACATCGATCTTGCCATCTTTATCAATCTTAATTTTGAAAACCCATTTGCAACCTATGGCTCTACAGCCATTTGGCATGTCAACCAAGTCCCATACTTGATTGTCATCCATGGATTTCATTTCGGATTTCATGGCTTCTAGCCATTTCTCGGAACTAGAGCTCTCCATTGCTTCTTTGAAAGTCGAGGGCTCATTGTTGTCTAACAACACTAGGTCTTGCTCATCTGAGACGAAAAGTGATAATCTCCCAGGTTCGCGACGTGGCCTACTTGACCTTCGTAAGACTGTAACTTCTTCAGGAGTTTCTGCAACTATTTGCATACTTTGTTGAGGCTCTTCATTAAGATTACTATCATCTCGAATTTCTTCTAGATGTATTGTGCTCCCACTGTTTTCTTTGGAAAGAAATTCTCTTTCTAAGAAAACTCCATTCCGAGCTACAAACACTTTGTTCTCGGTTGGATTATAAAAATAATATCCTTTTGTTTCCTTAGGATATCCTACGAAGAAGCATTTATCAGATTTGGGTTCCAATTTAATTGTGATTAGTCGTCTGACGAAAACGTCACAACCCCAAATCTTCAGAAAAGACAGACTTGGAACTTTTCCAGTCCATAACTCGTAAGGTGTCTTTTCTACAGTCTTAGATGGAGATCTATTTAGTGTGAATGCTGCAGTTTCAAGAGCATATCCCCAAAATGATATTGGAAGAGATGTCTGACTCATCATTGATCGAACCATGTCTAACAGTGTTCGGTTTCTCCTTTCAGATACACCATTCCATTGTGGTGTTCCTGGTGGAGTAAGTTGTGAAACAATTCCACAACTCTTAAGATGATCAATGAATTCTTGCCTTAAGTATTCTCCTCCTCGATCTGATCGAAGAGCTTTAATAGTCTTGCCAAGTTGATTTTGTACCTCATTTTGAAATTCCTTGAACTTTTCAAAAGATTCCGATTTATGTTTTATCAAGTAAACATAACCATATCTACTGAAATCATCAGTAAATGTGATGAAGTACTGATATCCTCCTCTGGCAGTTGTGTTTAGTGGTCCACATACATCAGTATGAATGAGGGCCAAAAGATCACTTGCCTTATCATTGTTACCATTGAAAGGGCTTTTAGTCATCTTTCCCAACAAACAAGATTCACACCGTTCAAAAGATTGGAAATCAAATGAATTTAGAAGACCATCTTTATGGAGCTTCAACATGCGTTTCTCATTTATATGGCCTAAACGACAATGCCATAAATAAGTAGGATTCTAATCATCAGACTTGATTCTCTAATTATTTACGTTATAAACAGGTATTTCAAGTTTTAGAATATAAAGACCATCCAATAATTGTCCAATACCATATTGCATATTATTCAAAGAAAATGAACAACGTTTGTCCTTAAAATTGAATTCAAAACCTTGTTCGTCTAACAAAGAAATAGAAATAATGTTTCTGCTAAAAGCAGGCACATAGTAACAATTATTTAATTCTAAAATCAATCCTGAGGGCAAAGGAATCTCAAATGTTCCTACAGCTAGAGCGGCAACTTTTGCTCGATTTCCAACGCGTAGGTCCACTTCTCCTTTAGCCAGCTTCCTACTCCTTTTGAGTCCCTGTACATTTGCACAAATGTGAGATGCACTACCGGTATCTAATACCCAAGAAGTAGAAGAAGCTGAAGTAACATTTACTTCTATAACGTAAGTACCTGAAGACGAAGGGGCTAGTCCCTTCTTTTTGTCGTCAAGGTATTTCTTGCAGTTTCTCTTCCAATGACCCTTTTCATTGCAGTGAAAACATATCATTTCAGCTTGTGGATTAGGCTTGGGCTCAGAATCTTGCTTCTTGTTCTTCCAGTTCTTAACTGGAGCTTTACCTTTGCCTTTGGCATTGGACTTTCCTTTGCCATTTCCACATTTCTTGAAACCTTTTCCCTTTTGAACCATCAGAACATTATTCTTAACTTTCTTAACAATGTTCTGCTCAGCCGTTTTCAGCATCCCATGCAGCTCAGTTAATGTCCTTTCCAGGCTGTGCATATTGAAATTCATAATGAATCCATCATATGACTCAGGCAGCGACTGGAGAATGACATCAGTGGCCAACTCTTGGCTAATAGTTGTCCCCAACCTTTCTAGGTGATCAATGTACCCAATCATTTTGAGTACATGAGGACTGACTGAGCCTCCCTCAGGAAGCTTGCATGAAAATAAAGACTTAGTAGTCTCGAAGCGTTCGACTCGAGCTTGTTCCTGAAACAAACTCTTCAGTTCCTTAACCATGTCGAAAGCATTCATATTTTCAAATTGCTTCTGCAGATCAGCATTCATGCTAGCAAGCATGAGACATGAAACATCTAAATCATCATTTAGATGCTTCTGATATGCATCTCTCTGTGCACGAGGAGCATTAGCTGCTGGTTCTTCAGGAATAGCATTTCCGAGGACATAATCTTTCCTTTCGTGCTTGAGAGCAATTCTCAGATTCCTAAACCAGTCTAGGAAGTTGGTTGTATTTAGTTTTTCCTTCTCAAGGACAGATCGCAACGAAAAAGCGGTTGTGTTATTGTTCGTCATCTATCTACAGCAAAATAACATATGCAAACATTTAATATGCTTATTATAAATAACCTACTATGTCTTACACGCAATTATGGGTCCCAGACTCCAAAAACAGTAGTTCTTGAAGGTCGTTAGGGTTCTTGCGGGGGTCACGGATCGGGGTGTCTACAATATTATATACAGTTACGATAAAAGGTTGTGCAAAGACAAAGAGCATAAATTTATATATAGATCGAGAAGGGGAGGGCCCTCATAAAATTAATTTCTTCTACTCTAAAAACTAAAAAGACACCCCCCCCATTGAATCTATCAGTCTGCCATGCAAGTGGAAGTACACATCCAGTCCTTGGCTTTGTCATTGAATTGAAGTGGTTGTTTTCTTTAACAAGCAAGAACACTTAATTGGAGACATATGACATATTCACTTTATCAAGTAGGGTCTCAATTTTCTTTTTATACAGACAGAATCTAGCCTACTCTTCTTTTGTGTTTGGGGACTGGGTGGGTTAACCAGGGAGACTTAAATTAGCACATAAAAATCACTTTGGATAGTTCCACGAACAATTGACAGGCCTCAAATTACTTTTTATGCATACAATCATATATATATATATGAATTAGTTCAAACAAAACTCGTTCATAATATTAGTAACAACCAAGGCTCTTGATCAAGTGATATAAGGCTGCCATTAGGATGATTTTGAGGTCGACTTGTGGAACTGCAGAGGTTGTTGATATGAAAGAACAGAGAAGTGAAATAACTTACCCAGTGATGGTGAAAAATAGAGCAGAAATTAGAAGCTTTCTTTTTGTTTCAACAGTGGAACCCAATTCAAATCACCCACAAAACCATTTCTCAAAACCCTAGTAATCCCCTTTTTAGTAAACCCAATTTAGAGTGAAATTCAAGTTGTCAATGGGTTCATATCTTCGGTACCTCCTTCTTATAAATATGCAAAAAATGGTCCAAAAGAAGCCCTGTAGAAGAAAAAAATACAGCTAGAGGATGAGTATACACAATCAATCCTTCTATTTTTTTCCACCTAATCAAGAACCCAAATCTCCTTGGATTGATAAAGCAAAAAAAATAGGGGAAAAGTAAACAAAGCGGCAGCTATAACTTTTTTAGCTTTAAAAGAGCCATTAATATCACAAATATCACTCACTGATGCAAAGACTTCATAGAGAGAGAGAGAGAGAAGAGTTTGTTCTTCTAAAGTTTACAATCTATGGTCACTGGACCATAGATTGCCCAAATACAGCATTCAGAGCCATCGACACCCTAACTGGTCATTTTAGGGCTTGGGGTTCACATTCACAGTGCGACAATAATTGATTTTTTTCATAAAAAATTAAAAAAAAAACATATATACCTAATATCTAACACCAAATCATTCATATAAAATAGATTGAAATATTACCTTCTCTGTTCATTGCGAGAAATTTCTGGATGGGGGACGATTGCGAGAGGTTCGATGGCGGCGGAGATGACAAGGAGGTGGAGAGATCAACAGGTGTTGTGAGAGAGAGAAAGGGAGAGATCGACGGGTGTTGTGAGAGAGCGATGGCTGTCGACGAGATTTGTGAGTGAGAGAGAAAGCGATGACTGTTCTCTTAGTTTTTTTGTTTTTTTCTTTTTTTTAAGTAAATTAATTGTTTCCGCGAAAAAAATTAGGGCGCGGAGGTGGGCGCCAATTTTTTATAGTCTATAATGGCGCGTTGAGTAAAATGCGCCAAGAAAAGTTAATTGGACTGTTAACAACGCGCTTCAACGCGCCGGTAAAAGCACTCAGACTAGCTATATTACAACATGTCTATACCGACGTGTGTGGTTATAACGCGTCGGTATAAAAAACCTTTATTGACGCATTTAAAGTAACGCGCCGGCAAAAGTCATGTTTCTTGTTGTGTCAATAGGAATTGGAATTAGAAAACTCTACTATCTTCATGGAATTCATTACTTTAGAAATCATGGTTTTGGAATTCTAGTGGAATTCCAAAACCATAACATTTTAACATATCCAAACAATAAAATTCTAAAACCATACTCTAATTCCAATACCATAGCACGGAATTGGTGTTGCCAAACACACCTTTAGTCTTTCAATGTCATCTGCACTTATTAAGTGCTCAAAAATATGGATATTCACATAGAACACCAAAATTCAAGCCCCATCTCCAATAACATGTATTTAAGTTGTTTTAGTTAAAAAGCTTGTAGTTAGACTTTGGGTTGAGTCGGCCATGAAAGAGATATGTCCTAGGACTATTCATAGATTATGATTTGTACTTGGATATTTTATGCTTATTGTTATTAATAAAGTTTATTTATTATACTTTATATTATCTTGTAAATAATATATATTAATACTAGTTCATCAAGTACGTGACTTGATTGTGGGATGCTAGTAATGTTATAGTAATATTATTTAGATGTCCCTAATCATGTGTCAATAACCTAGGATCACATTGATATAATGATTAGAGTATGGGTCAGCTGATGATTATATTCCACAAGTCATGGATATGGAAATATCAAGCTGAACATATTGATACTTGTTAGGGAACAAAGTATTGGACTGACCCGCTTTGGGGACACTGCGAGGAGTGTTACATAATGTCATCAGTGATGTTCCCTATTTGTGATATCGTATTATCCTCAGACCTGAGATCGCCATGGTTACCAACATAGGGATTAGCATGTCAGGCATTATCAAACGTTGCTCTTGATCGAGTAATTATAAAGATGATGACCGAGCATACTTTGAACTATGTAGAGGTATGTGGTTAATCAAGATGGGATTTGTCACTCTCATATATTGAGAGAGATATCGTTGGGCCCCTTGATAAGTGTAATTAATATTTGCATGGCCATGCACAAATGAGATGTCATTTGTTTTAGATTAATTATACTTAGAGATCAAGAAATAAAGATTGAACTATACAAGAATGACACTTGCCTAGTCTTGTGTTCAATCTAGATATCGATTGACAAAAGGAGTTAATATGTGGAATATCAATTTAAGGTTGTGTCGTTTTTGACCTTTATACCCTTTGGATAGTAGTAATGTTTTACTAGAGACCGCTTACTATTCGTATAATAAAACGGGCTTTTAATTATACTGCCAAAGAGTGTAAAACCTACAGGGTCGCACACCAAAACGAGTTGGATCAAAACGAATTAAAACGGGCCAAGTTGGACTTGGGCCCAGTTCGTTTGTTGCTTAGGGTTCTCACTAGGGTTCCCTTATAAAAGGGAACCTTTGTTCATCCTGGCCGTTATGGGAAATAATTGAGAGGCTAGAGAGTCGAAATAATTGTGAGAACCCTAGAAGGCGCTAGTACACCAAGCAAGGATCTCATCCCGTTCGTGTGTGCATACCGTAGAGGCGTCGTAATTTCTACGCTAAGGACGACAACAACAGAAGGATTCGATCCATCCGGTTCGTTTTAGTAACATCAAATCACACATAAGGTATGTCTTCTGTCGATTTTATTGAACAGCATAGATCCTAGGGTTTAAGATTAGTGCGTAAATTAGTGTATGCGATGCATGATTACTGCCCTAATTCCCATCAGGCCAGTCCACCAATAGGTATGCACAGGCCTCATTCCTCTCCAACTACCCGAATATACCCATTAATTAAATCTTTTAGTACAAAGATAATAATAATTGAAATCAGTATAAAGTCCCTTATCATTGTTGTGTACGTTTGTTAGTTGAGCAAATGGCAGCTGGAAAAAACAATTGAGTTCTCACTTTAAATACGTAATCCGTTGGACCGACATGGTTTGTACGAGTTTGAAAAAGTTTATTTACTTCGTAGTCATTTCACTTGTATAAATTTTATTTATATACATTTCAAATTTGTATAAAATAAAAATCGGACCGCATAAATTTATGAAAAAATAAATTATTATTATCCAAATAAATTTAAATCACACGTCTATTTTTAAGGAAAATGTTAACATTTGCCCTTAAAACCATTTTAAAGCTGCTTTGAATAATTCTTTTATGATAATATGTAGAATATACTATATTTATTGGATATTCTTATCACTTATTATTACCAGTATACATTATATAGATTATACTTTCACAAAATATATCAAAGGAGACAACCCATTTAATACGTCTAATAAAAATAAGTAATAATATTTATAGTTAAGAAAAACATTTTCCTATCCGAAATCACTAATTGCCGTAAGATGGTTGGTTGGCTTGTCCCAATTTCATTACTAGTCAGGTTGTCAAATTATTGGTTCGGTTCTTACCAATGTTACCCAACTTGCATAAAAGAAATTTTAAAACGTTATTTATATTTTTAAAATAATTATTTCTTCAAAATTCATTGCAAATAAGAAAATTGAAAAATATTATGATTATTTCCTGTCTGATCTAAGTACCTAGCACTTCAAGATTCATTGCAATTATAAAAATTGTCCAAGCAAAATGTATTAAAAGTGCCATTTAAAATAACATTATAGTATTGCCGTACGCTTATAGAATGCTACATAGCTAGCTAATAGTTCTAAAAATAAATGTAGCTATAATCCAACCGTATTCATTTTCCTCCACCAAATTTTTGCAAAGGTGTGTGATTCACATGCCTTTAGACAATAACTTTTAAAATAAAAAAAAATTGACTTCAATATTATTATGCTTAGTTTGAAACGTGGAAAATATACATTTTTGGTTTCTTCCCTAATGAAATAAGAAACACGAAACACAAAAGTCAACGTCACATTTATTACTTTTTTTTTTTGTTGGCCGTGCCCTGGGGTATCCGCACCTTCGGTCCGACTAATCCCCGATCCTTGTACAGGCCACCACTGTACAAGGTGACTAAACCCCATGGCGGACACATTGGCATTAAATGTCGGCCCGTTCTCCATGAGTGATGGTTGTCCCCAAGGTGTTGGTGCTGCCAGGATTCGAACCTGAGACCGGCTGCTAAGAGCCTTTAACCTCAGGCCGAAGCCAGTAGACCAACCCCTTGAGGTTAACGTCACACTTATTACTAACTTTTACTCTTTTTGTTTTAGAGCATATTGTAGACACCCCGATCCGTGACCCCCGCAAGAACCCTAACGACCTACGAGACTACTATTTTTTGGAGTCCAGGACACACCCGAGCACCCGAAACTACCCCGGGGGGGTTTGTTGCGCGACAAACCTTTTTTTATGAAGGATTGTCGCACGACATATCACATTGTCGCGCGACAATCATTGGAATGTCGCGCGACAATCCCTCTCTGCACCCGACCAACCACTCTCTGACACATCACAGTGTCAGGACCCATCACTTCAGCCGTTTGTCGCACGACATACAGGAATGTCGCGCGACAAACAGATATGTCGCGCGACACTTGCCTTTTTTGGGGAAATGTCGCGCGACAATCTTTCCCGAGCAGTATAAATAGGCCAACACCCCCAAGAGGAAAGGGGCAGCGATTGGAATCTGAGAATTTGGAGCTTTAGATTTGATTTTTATCAAGCACTTTTCTACTATTATCTTATTTCTGAAGAATTATCGAATCTATCCTCGACACTCGACGTGTCCCGTCTCCGGAATCGATTTCTCGGAAATATCTGAAGAAAGAGAAGATTATTATCGCCGGAGATCCCTCTGCCGTATTATATTTTCTTTCTTATTATTATTCTCGTCAGGAAGGTAAAGAAAGTCCCTTCTAGTATTTAAAATTAGATATCTGTGTACTTGTTTTACTTCTGTTTTTCTGTCCACGTTTTATTTGAATAAACTTATTGTCAAGTTACAAATAGTCTATCGTTTTCGACACAAAAGACCCTGATAAAACCACTTTCAAAACCAGAAGAGTAAGTACATTATCGTCCGGATAAACCCTGTTTTCAAAACCCGGACTGATAAGACTTATTTAGGAATTAAAAATCAACATATCCTGTCTTCTCTATAGACTGCGATGTGTCTGATAATTCTCCTCTCAAGAGTCATGATTCCATATTAAATTAGTCCCGATATTAGATCCGAACTATCACAAAAGTAAACACAACACGAGAAAACCGTTATTATCTGAGGAAATAATACGGGATACTCTTTCAAAATAAAAGGTTTTGTCATGTGTATTTACATCTTTCAAATAAATAAAACATCGGATCTCGGAACACAAAGGTTTTCATCCCTTTCCCGTCTTCCCCCAGAAATTAGGGTTTTCATTTTAAAAGTAGTAGACTGTCAGTAAAAGCATCCAAGTTTTTCAACATAGAATAAACATATAAGACCACTAGAGACCGAAATGGCGGAATGGGTGCTTAACACCTTCCCAAACCGTAATATAGTTTCCGAACCTTATAGAATCCTGGTTTCGCAGACAAAACGTGTAAAGAAAGGCTTATCTTTAGCCTTCCCCCTTACACAACCCTTTTTGTCTGTTTTCTCGTAAAACGTACTGGCGACTCTGGACGAACCCCTTTGCATCTAGAATAGACGTAAGGACACCCGATATGAATCATCAAACAACTCCAAGCAAATGGAGCGACGGAATCCCTTCCGACGCTTCAGACCACCACGAACGGGGACGAGACCCGGGGGGTCGCATTTGCGGATTCTCACAGTGGCGACTCTGCTGGGGATGCTAGAGAACTAGACTCTTATATGTGGACTTTTGTTTATTTTGAATACTTGCTTTTTTCTGCTTTCCCTACTTATGTTAATTAATTGAGAAGAAACATTTTTTCAGAAAAAGGAAATTTTTCAAAAAAATACGTAATCAAGATAATGATATTTGTAAACCCAACCTTTTTCACACGCACTATCACAAATCATGCATTGGTTCTACGAGTGTGAATTTATCCCAAACCCTCGGAAGTATTATAAGTGAGTAGGGAGTTGGCTTGCTTGGGCCAACATAAACCGAAAGCATTTACTTCCACTCTCCTTGGCCAAGTACGCCCCCGAGGTATATCGAGTGACGAGAACACTCACGTACCCGGGAAGTATATCAAAAGGCTTTTGCACGTACCCGCCCCTGGGGTATATCGCAAGGTCTTGCCAAAAAGGAGGGAGCCTGAAGCTTTAACCGTTCGTACACCTGCGCTGCATATAAGATCGAGTCAAGATAAAACACTTGTCAAACAGCCGTAGGGGATGTACCACCTTACGGCTTACTTTTGAACGCCCTTTTAAATCCGAGGCTCTTCTCAGCAATTTTTAGTGGTTCTTTTGGCAAAAAATCGAGTCGCATCACAGTCTTCCTTCATCTTCGCCATGTGGTTTCGTCTACAGTCGTAAAGCAACAAACAGACTGGAAGGTTGGGCCGGCCGTGATCACACCGGAAGACTAGTAAGACCAAGCACACCTGAAATGGCCGATGAACGTGAGAATCGAGAGACAGATCAGAGCCTAGCCGAGGCATCATCAGCTCAGCCAACCCTAGCCGAAATGCACCGTTTACTCATGACCGTCAGCAGGGATCTGGCAAACCTCACGAACGAGCAACAGGGTACCCGGATCCGAATAGAAGAATTATCAGCCGAACGAACTGCACCACCGGGGTTTGATCGACTACCACCGAATCGAGATCCGAACCAAGGACAGTCTTCACAAGTACTCCCCCCAGTTCAAGGAACCAATCCACCCCAAACGGGCCCTATCGTAGTTGGTCCCGTTCAAACCGACCCCAACAATCAGAACCAATGGGCCCCGGATTCAGGCCCCACTTACCAACAGCAGGAGCCACCCATAGTCTGGCCGCAACCCCAAGTACAACCCGGTTTTGACCCCCAATACCAACCATGGCCACAAGTTCCCGCAAAACCCATTCCACCACCGGCCCCAGCAGCCCTCCCTAATGAATACCCAGACATCAACCGACTTCGGGCAGTATATGCAGAATCGGTAATAGCACGGGAACAGCCCGACGAGATGTCAAGAGAGAGTGAGGAAATGAAGAAGCTGAAAAAGCAGATGAGGATCCTACAGAAGGGGGTGTCCCTAATAAAAGGTGCAGACGAGATCACGGATATGAATGCCTTCTCCCTCTACCCAGAAGCGAGATTGCCCCAGGGATTCAAACTCCCTTCCATCACCAAGTTCACTGGAACCACGCCCCCTAAAACTCACCTACAGTCCTACATCAGATCCATGCAAGTGTCCAGTTGTGGAGAGCCGGAATTAGCACAAGCCTTTCACATGACTCTCACGGGAGCCGCCCTGAGATGGTTCTTTGGTCTAGAAAGGCATCACACGCAGACTTGGGGAGATATCGTCAAAGAATTTATGACCAAATACGGGTCCAACGAGGATTTGGAAATTACCCGTAAACACCTGGAAATGGCCAAACAGGGCGAGAAAGAAAGCTTCAGCGACTTTGTCACCCGCTGGAGGGAGATGGCCTCCCAAATGTCCAAACGACCCGATGAAGAAGAACAGCTGGAAATCATTCAGAAAAACTTCACTCCAGCCGTACTGAGTTGCATGGGAAAGCACGTATTCCCACACTTCAGAGCCCTGTTGAGTATGGGGTCACAAGTAGAGGAAGAACTGGCCAAGAAAGTTGAAACCGATACCAAGAAAGCCTCTTACGCCGGAAGAAAGACGGCCACTCCAGCCGTAAACCAACTAAGCTCGTACCCGTATCAACAAAACCCATTCCAGCAGTCACCGCAAGTCCCCCCAATGAATTGGCCTACGCAGGGAGACTCTTCAAACACCGAGGCCAAGAAAAGGAGAAATTTCTGCACCCTCCCCACTACTCTGGTTAAGAGCCTGGAACTACTCCAAAAAGCTGGACTAGTAGCTCCACTCAACCCACGCCCCCCACCAAACCCTATTCCCAGCACTTGGAGAATGAATGAGAACTGTGCGTACCATCAAGCGGCAGGCCATGACACGGAACGCTGTTTAGCTCTCCGCCATCGAATCCAGGACCTCATTGAAGCCGGAACCATCCCCGCACCCGGCGGGCCCAATGTTACTAACAATCCACTTCCTAACCATGCTCCACCTGCAGGGATTAATGCCTTGACCACTGATGAAGAAGGCTTCGATCCCGTGGGGCTCATTCGAGATGACCCAACCTACAGGGCACTCATTGTACTGCCAGCAAAGGCTCAAGTTACCCCAGGCCTCAATCCAATAATTGACCAATGAATGGCCAAAATGAACTTCCTACCCGGGCAGGGTTTAGGAAAAACAAATCAGGGGATCTCACAACCACTCACAATCAAAACCAATCCTGGAAAATCTGGGATAGGATGGACCCAGAATAAGAAGAAACAATCATGGAAATCCCAAACCCCCCCCCCCCCAGGGAGACAATCTGTATGACAGAAACCTCCCCCGGGACTTTCAGTTGGTCGACAGAGCCAGAATCGTCAGAAACTTCAGAGGAATCAAACCCGGCATCCCTTTGGATCCAACAAATCACCCGTTCAGGAAGGGTATACCAACCACCACCGGATACTGAGAAAACACCGCCACCTAAGGAAATAGGAGGAGATAGAGTGCTTGAGCAGTTGAAGAAGACCCAGGCACACATCACCATTTGGGGCCTCTTGGTTGCCTCCAAACCCCACAGGACCGCTTTCATCAAACTTCTGGACGAAGCTGTGATATCACCGGACTCCACACCCGAACAACTGCCAAACATGATCGGGTCACTTACAGTCCAAAGAAGTCTGTCATTTTCAGATGAAGACTTATCTCCATTGGGGAGAAAACACAGCCTGGCTCTCCACATCACCGTCCGAACCCGAGGGAAGATCTTGCCACAAGTCCTCATCGACAATGGGTCGACCATAAATGTTTGCCCCCTGAAGACTGCCAGATGCTTGGGTATTTTGGATTCAGAGCTTTCACCATCCGCCGTAACCGTCAGGGCCTATGATAATACCAGGAGGGCCGTTCTGGGTTCTCTAAAGCTTGATCTCATGGTCGGTCCCGGAATTTTTTCGGCCGATTTCCAAATCATAGACATTCCCTCCAGTTTCAACCTCCTGCTGGGAAGAGCGTGGCTACACGACATAGGAGCACTCCCCTCCTCCTTGCACCAAAAGATCAAGATACCGTTTGAAGGGAACATAATTACCATCCAAGGAGATCCTGAAAGGACCTTGGCAGATGTGGAGTTACCTGTTTTGGGAATCGGGAGCCAGAGCATACAGTTAGGAGGCTTTTCTTATGAGCCTCAAGTACAAACTCTCAGCACTCAGATAATCGAATATCTCCCCCCAGACAATATCCCCGGTCTCAGCACCAAGATTACAAATATGCTAAGAATGATGAAATATTTACCTGGAGCCGGCCTAGGAATGGGACAATCAGGACTACTTCAAGCCTTGGAACCGATAACGAGGTACGAAAAGGAAGGTTTGGGGTACCAACACACTGAAGAAGACGATCAGCAGAAAAGGGGCCGAGGGCATCAGTATCCGAGTTTCAGCTCTTTGAACGGGTTTTTTGTCAAAGAAGGAGAGGACTTCCCCTTTTGCGGTTTTCAGGAACCTTGGAGAAACAGTGACGGAGAGAACCTGCCGGGATGGGAAATCTTCTATGAAGAGGACCTATATGTCAAAGAAAGCATTGAACACGGTTTCTCCACCAAATTAACGATCGGGCTGAAAGAAGGAAATGAAGACAAGACAGACAAGGAGGAAGAAATGATCGGAGATCTTTTCGACATCATGGTTCTAGGAGATGACGAGCCAGGGGATGACCCCGTACACCTGATATACGCTGATCCAGACTACCAAAGGGAAAGAGAAAAGAGTGAAATTGTAAGGGTGAGAGGTGAGAGTGAAAGTAAGGCTAGGAAAGAGCCACTCCTAGATTTACTCTTTAAACTTGTACCTGTAAACACTATTATCAATGAAGAAAACTCTGTGTTGCGTTATCCTGTTATTTGTAATTCTGTAATAGCTTATAAGGAGTTAGAAAGACTGAACGAACACCCGGAACGGGAGGAGCAGCGTATACAAAGCGAGGAAGGAGACACTCTTGTGATTAACCTCGGAACAGAGGAGGAAAGAAGAGAGGTCCGCATTGGGGCAAGCCTAAGTGAGACAGAAAGAGAAGAATTCACACAAACTCTGAAAGAGTATGTGGATGTCTTCGCCTGGTCTTATGCGGATATGCCAGGTTTGAACAGCCAGATAGTCATGCACGAGATATACACCAAGCCAGAATTTAGGCCCGTCAAGCAGAAGCTGAGGAAACTTACGCCAGAATGGTCCTTAAAAGTGAAAGAAGAGGTGATGAAACAATTAAGTGTGGGTTTCTTGCGGGTAATCGAATACCCTTCGTGGTTGGCCAACATCGTGCCTGTTCCAAAAGCTAATGGGAAAGTCCGCATGTGTGTGGATTACCGGGATCTCAATAAAGCTTGTCCAAAAGATGATTTTCCCTTGCCCAACATCGATTTGATAGTAGATAATACTGCCAACCACGCCCTGAAGTCATTTGTGGATGGTTTTGCCGGATATAACCAGATCAAGATGCACCCAGATCACCAAGAGAAAACAGCATTCATCACACCGTGGGGAACATACTGCTACACCGTTATGCCATTTGGGCTAAAGAACGCCGGGGCAACGTATCAGAGGGCAGCTACGGCTATCTTTCATGACATGATTCACAAAGAAGTAGAGGTGTATGTAGACGACATGATAATCAAGTCAAAAGAAAGGAAAGGCCACGTACCAGCCTTGCGAACCTTCTTTGATCGGCTCCGCCAATATCAGATGAGACTCAACCCGCAGAAATGTGTGTTCGGGGTAACCAAAGGAAAACTCCTGGGATATGTCGTCAGTAAGAAGGGAATCGAGGTGGACCCCGCTAAAGTTCAAGCTATCCAAGACATGCCTAAACCTCGTACCGAGAAAGAAGTCCGAGGATTTTTGGGTAATCTGCAGTACATCAGTAGGTTCATCTCTCAGCTCACTCAGACTTGCGAGCCCATCTTCAAACTCCTGAGGAAATCTTCACCAGGAGAGTGGGACGGCCAGTGCCAAGAAGCTTTTGATAGAATCAAAGAATACCTCTCCAAACCCCCAGTGTTAGCCCCGCCCCAGACCGGACTGCCACTAATCCTATACCTAACCGTCACTGATTCGGCTGCGGGAGCAATGCTAGCCCAGCACCTGACCGATACCCGGAAGGAGCAGGCCATCTATTTCCTCAGCAAAAAGCTGTCCCCGTTTGAGATAAACTACACACCATTGGAGAAATCATGTACCGCTCTCGTCTGGGTAACACAGAAACTACGGCACTATATGCTAGTTTTCCCAGTCATCCTGGCATCACGGATCGATCCGTTGAAATACCTCTTCGAGAAACCGGCTCTCTCGAACCGAATGGCAAAATGGTTATTTCTACTCTCCGAATTTGACATCACCTACATGACCCAAAAGGCAGTCAAAGGCAAGATCATAGCTGATTACCTGGCCCACAATCCGATATTAGGAGACATGCTAGAAGAAGCCGAGTTCCCGGACGAAACCATCATGAACGTCAAAATCGATGAAGACTGAAAGTTGTACTTTGACGGGGCCGCCAATCGAAACGGAAACGGGATAGGCATCCTGTTAGTTTCTCCGGACCAAACTCACTCCCTGGTATCATATCGTCTGGACTTTTTCTGCACTAACAACATGGCCGAATATGAAGCATGCATACTCGGGTTAGAGATCGCTCTTCAAAAGGGTATAAAGAGAATACAGGTATACGGAGATTCAGCACTAGTGGTCCACCAAGTTCTGAAGGAATGGAAGATCAAAGATGAGAAATTAGTCCCTTACCTCGCCCGACTAGAGGATGTCGCAGGAAAGTTCGAGCGTGTGGACTTTTACTATATCCCCAGGTCCCAGAATAGTTTTGCTGACGCATTGGCAACCTTGGCATCTATGATCGATATTCCGGAGGGGATGGAAAAAATAACCCTCACGGTACAAAAGAAATCAAGACTCGCGCACTGCATGACCCTTGAGGTAGAAACTGAAAAAAACGGTGACTCGACCGTTTGGTATTATGACATCTGGAACCTTCTGAAGAACCACCAGTATCCCGAGGAAACAGACAAGAGAACGCAGGTCACCCTCAGAAGACTAGCATCAGGATTCATACTCTGTGCCGAAAGATTATATAAAAGGAACTACGACGGGACTCATCTTCAATGTCTCACCAAAGAAGAATCGGTTAGAATGATGGATCAGATACATGGGGGCGATTGCGGACCTCATATGAGCGGGCATACACTTGCCCGCAAGATCATCAGGCAAGGGTATTTCTGGTCTACCCTACAAACCGACTGTGCTGACCATGTACGCCGTTGTCACAAATGCCAAATCTATGCTAAATCCCAGAAGCTTCCTCCAAAAGAGTTGTACAACATGACTGCTCCCTGGCCTTTCGCAACTTGGGGAATCGACGTCATAGGGAAAATCTCGCCCAAAGCCAGCAACGGCCATGAATTCATACTAGTAGCCATCGACTACTTCACCAAATGGGTGGAAGCCGAGTCTTACCAGACCCTGGATGCCAGGAAAGTTGCCCGATTCATCAAAAGGAACATTGTCTGCCGATATGGGGTCCCACACGAGATCATCTCAGATAACGGCACCCACTTCGAAGGAGAAGCTAATACAGTCATGGAGGAATACGGTATCACCCGACACAAATCTTCGCCATATAGGCCACAAACCAATGGGGCAGTTGAAGCCGCCAACAAGAATTTGAAGAATATCCTAAGCAAGATGACCGACACCTGCCGGGACTGGCCAGAGAAATTACCATATGCATTGTGGGGATACCGCACCACCGAGAGGGTCTCCACCGGGGCAACCCCATTCTCGCTGACATACGGGATGGAGGCAGTCCTCCCTGTCGAGTTAGAAGTCCCCTCCCTCAGGGTAATACTAGAAAATCAAGTCAATGAACTGGAATGGGTCCAGGCACGTTACAACGAGCTAGCCCTACTAGATGAAAAGAGATTGAAAGCCGCATACCACCATCAGGGGTATCAGAAGAGAATCGCTCGAGCATTTAACCAGAAAGTAAGGACTCGGGGTATCAACGAGAACGATATTGTATTGAAAGAAATTCGAGAACCGGCCAGAGATCCGAGGGGTAAGTTCGGACAGAAGTGGACAGGGCCATACATCGTCAAAGAAATCGATACAGGAGGTGCCGCTATACTCACTGATTTGGATGGGCAGTTACTACATTCACCAGTCAACATGGATCGACTGAAGAAGTATTATCAATAGGTGTGGCATGTAATAAGAACTACGTAAACCTGAGCCCCAACTCAAAACTTTTTGTTCTTTGTAAAAATCAAAAAGGGGAACGTAGGCAACCTGAGAAGTGACTTCAGGCCCGGTTTAAACTTTGTAAATAAATTTATTTCCCGCAAAGCAGTCCCTCATATATTATTAAAAGGTGGTTCAGAACACCAAAGGTTACAAAGGAGACATAACAAATACGAAAGAAACTAATCCCTAGGGGTTGGCCACACTGGGTCCTCAATAGCCAAGTCGATCCGAGCTTCGTCCAAGATCTGATATGCAAAGACAATGTTATCATCAGTAGCCTCTGTATCCATGAACCGGAACCATTCCATTTGAAAGGGGTCGTCGATCAGTTCTCCCTCCAGAGATTGCCAGCAAGAGCGGATGATATCAGCCCGGAGGGGCCGGGTAATACCAAAACGGGCATAGTTGAACCGACGAGTCAGTCGAGCACGCCACATCCTCTCTACCGATAAAGAAATATGTGGGGTCACAAATTTAGACTCAGAAGAGAAGTTGTTCAGACCAAGGGGAACCTCCTGAGGAATGTTAAACTGCCGAAAAAGACGCCCAGGGAGATAAAAGGAAGTGAACCAGAGCCCGCGGAGCCGAACATAGTTCTGACCCCCAGTGCTAAGTACCATCGCCCTCAGCTTCCACCAAGGAATGTTCCACCGGATAGCCCGAAAGTTCTCCGAAAACCATACCGTCCAATCAGAGGAAGACATGGTCAAAGCACCAAAGAGAGGCCGATGGAAGAAATGAGTCGGATTGTCGAGCCGAGCTCCGTTGAAACCCACCGATCGAAAGCGCTCTAGCAGCCACATGTATAGCAGACGCGGACTCCCCCGGAAGAAGGGCGAGACCCCCCGTTGAACATCATCAAGACCATTTAGGGTCTCTGCAAGAATGATCAGCACTATAGACTCCCCATTTCTAGCCTGGTAAATCAGACTCAGGATAGTCGGATCAACACGGGAAGAACCCGTCACCAGCAGCATATCAGAAACCAGGCAAATCAGGGCCGCTGCAGTACGCCCCACGCCGTAAGAGGCCCTATCTTCATAACGATGAAAGAACCTCACCATTTTATGGAGGTCAAGAAAACCATCGGCAATAAAACCATCACAGGCCGCCGGGGGAATGGCTAACAGGGCAATTAGCATGTCACGGGGACCGATTTCTTCTATGGGAACTGCCATCGGGAGACAGACGTCAGAACGTAGCAGCCAGGAAAACTCCTCGTAAGTCGGGCAGAGCTCGTCAAGCCCAAAACGGAAAAGGTGATCCACAGGGCTCCAAAAATGCAAAGCGCCTAACAAAAAGGAAAAATCTACAGGGCGATGACACCAGCTCGCCAAAGGACTGAATGCACCGAAGTTCAAGCCGTTTTCAGAAGATACCAAAGCATCCCGAGCATTAATGAAAGAAAAATCAGAGTTTGTACGATAGGAAGACATTGTGGAGAGGTGTGGGGATGAAGGAAGGAAGATGGGTGTATTTATAGCAAAAAAAGGGACCTGTACCTGTTTGTCGCGCGACAAACCCATATTCAGGAGGGATTGTCGCGCGACAAACTCCTTTTGGGTCATCCTAATTTTGTTCTTCCTACACATAGCAGTCATGATTGCCAAAATAATCATTTTTGGATGCTTTCTTGTTCTCATTTTGCTCTTTTTTTACAGGAAAAGTATCACTACACTACAAGGTATGACTTCTAAAAAACCGACTCTGATATATATATGTGTATGTATATACCTTTTCACATACAGAGAATAAAAGTATAATCAAACACAGATAAAGATATTTTATAAATCCAATAAAAGAACAGTTTTTAATATCTGTCTAAAATAAATACATATCTGTCCAAACTAACACTAAATGCAGAAAGGGAAAACTAATCTACTCGGGCGCGTTTTGACACGCTCCCGCTATCACCCGAGCCTTCCTCGGGAGTAAGATCAACGACTGGGACGCTGGGAGCAAGAGGAGCTGCCGCCTGGGAAGGACCCGTAGACTGAACCGGTGCCGTCGGACGGATCACCGAAGATCGGGATCGCCTAGAAGTCCGACTGCTACTCCGCCTAGACTCCGACCGAACATGAGAGGAGGTCAGGGGGTCGTCCGGCCGTAAGGAGACGTCGATAGCCCTCTGATAATCACGCATGTAGGCCGAAGGGTCTCGACCGACGTACTGGAGCAGGTTCCAGCTGTAAAGATAATGGGCGTGCCAAGCCCGTAGGTCTGCCACCCGTACACTCACCCGCTGTAAAAAGACATAAGATAAAAAAATCAGCACAGTCAAAATAGATAGATATGGATGTAAAGGTATCAAGAGAAGTTGAAGAAAGTACCTCGTCATCAGGGCGACCACCCAGATAGTCAAAAGTATCCTCAGGAAGGGGGTACTCTGGGACGGGATACCGACGTAATCCAGCGCCAACGTAAGAGATGTCCCTGGGGAGTGGGGGTAGATCTACCCACGGAATAGATAACCCCGCCGGAACACCAGCAGAAGTGGACCCGCCCTCCTCACGGATCGGGAACAAGGGAGGCCGGGATGAAGAACCCCCCAAACCTGGAGATCGGGCAGGAGGACCCATGACAGTCGCCGGAAGGGGAGTCAACGTGGCGTAGGTACGGACCCCCGGAGGATCCACTACGGCCGTCGCCCTCAAAGGAGGTACCCCACTGGAAGGAGTAGCCACCGCAGCTGGAGGAGTCCGCCCGAACTGCTCATAGTCTGCCCCAAGGTCCGCAGGCTCCCAGGACCTCTCAGACAATCCCGCTCTCCCCTCAGCAGCCTCAGCAGCAGCAAAAAGGACCCCCGGAGACACAGAAGGGCCGGTGGGAAACTCGAAACCCTCAGTACGCTGCTCCCTCACAGGTGTCGCCTGAGGCGACGGCTCCGGAACAGCTGTCGCATCACCTCCCTCGCCCTCTGGCCGACCACCGTCCTCGGCCGCAGCAGGAACATCCCTCTCTCCCTCAGGATCCTCGTCCTCAGAATCCGAAATGTTGTCCCTCTGATCGGGGACAGGTGGCAAGTGACCCGGAACCGCCCTAGCTAAATGGGTCTGTCCCCGTATGTAGTTGGGATCACCTCCCAGTGCCCGGTACCTCTCATAGAAGACCCGTCCCCGAGTCCCCTTCGGCTCCCTCATCAGATAACGGGCAGCAAAAACGGGGTAGTCTCCCTCCTCGACGAACGTCTGGAAGCCGAGTCCGTCAACCAAGGCCTGCACCGTCACCGGATCGATCTCGCCCGTCCGCCTCATCAGAACAGGAGGGAATAATGGAACACGAGGCCACTGGGACGGCGTGTGCTGGCGAATGACCCTCTCGCCCAAGTAGAAGAGAAGGCCATACTCATCCCGGATAAGCCGCCTAGTCCTCGAGGCGGTCAAGGCGCGGCCATATCCATAATGGGGACTCAGATCACCCAAGGAGCCCACTCAACCTGAAAAGAAAACAAGTTTTTTATTTCCAATAATTTATATATTCTATTTAACTATAAAAGAACAAGAGAACTAAAATATTTACCTGCTCCTCCAACAGGTCGTGAACGGCAGCAGCTCCGGTCTCCCGAGTCCGGTATACATAGGGAGCCCGATAGTTCCCCGCAATGAATCGGCGGAGAAAAGGAAACTGGTCCTCATTCTCAACGAGGAGATCCACCTGGGCACGACCCAGGCGGGTATAAGCAACAAACCAGCTCTGAAAAGGAAAGATAAAAGAAATCAGCAATGATCAACAGGTAATATGCAAAGAATTGAAGCAAGGACAAAAGGACTAAAGTATGTACCTCCCACAGCAGAGAAAAGCCCTTGAGGTTCAGGGCTAAATGGCGAGAGACCTGGTCCATGGCATCATAGAGGATTGCAAGAATGAAGCCTCCCCAGTCATAGTCAAACATGAGGCTGAAGTCCCGAAGATAGGGCAACCACCAAAGGTGAGCCGTGTCCCCGCCACGTGCCTCGAACAAATCATGGAGTGTCAACAGAAGAAGGACGCGGGCATACTGGCGCGCCTCCTGACGGGTCATAGGAACCCCTGAAGCAACTAACCGAGCTCTCTCTACGGCTAGCCGCGTAACCAAGACACCCCGAGGAATCGTATCGCCGGAACTCCGCCGCTCCGAAAACCATCCAAGTGCACTAACGATACCCTCTGCTGTCAGACGCAAAGGGACATCGATCTGAATAGGGACCCCCCCTGAAGGAATCCCGGTCAGAGCAAAAAGATCGAGGGGTGTCATCGTCATCTCACCCCAGCTCCAATGGAAGGTATGAGTAGTATCCCACCAATGGCAAGCCAGGGCCGACACCAAAACTGCCGCCCTAGAAACCCGCTCCGGGAGGGCGTCGAAGAGGGAGCCAAAAGGAGTCGCAAGAATCAACTCCTGGACAGGGGCCGGTGCCCGTCGCCACTCCGAAGATATAGTGTTGGGAGAACCCCAACCCCGGCCAACCCACTGCAGACAAGAGAAAGAGATATTGGGTTATAAGGGTAAAATTATGTATTTTTTCAAAACCTGAGGGTACTTTGGTGTAATTATGAGAGTTATAGGGCTATAGGGGTAAATTATGTAATTTTCCAAACCTGAGGGTACTTTGGTGTAATTATGAGAGTTATAGGGCTATAGGGGTAAATTATGTAATTTTCCAAACCTGAGGGTACTTTGGTGTAATTATGAGAGTTATAGGGCTATAGGAGTAAATTATGTAATTTTCCAAACCTGAGGGTACTTTGGTGTAATTATGAGAGTTATAGGGCTATAGGGGTAAATTATGTATTTTTCCAAAACTGAGGTTATTTTGGTGTAATTATGAGAGTTATAGGGCTATAGGGGTAAATTATGTAATTTTCCAAACCTGAGGGTACTTTGGTGTAATTATGAGAGTTATAGGGCTATAGGGGTAAATTATGTAATTTTCCAAACCTGAGGGTACTTTGGTGTAGTTATGATAGTTATAGGGCTATAGGGGTAAATTATGTAATTTTCCAAACCTGAGGGTACTTTGGTGTAATTATGAGAATTATAGGGCTATAGGGGTAAATTATGTAATTTTCCAAAACCTGAGGGTACTTTGGTGTAATTATGAGAGATATAGGGTTATAAGGGGTAAATTATGTATTTTTCCTAAAAACTAAGAGGTATCACAGGTAAAAGTATGTGTTCGCTAAAATCGGGCGTTATTCCTAGGCAGACATGCATACTAACATTATCTAAAACGAATACAGGAAATGATAAGAAGCGGAACAGATAAATGCACGAAAAAAAGACATACCAGAGATCGACGACGAATCTCGTGAGAGACAGGCTCCATCAAAAGCCACGGGACATCCGGGACCGGAGCAGCTCGGATAGCATCCCGATAGACCACCGCCCGACCGCGGTCTATCCCATCCTCATCATACCAGTCCAAGTCCGCCCAGTCGTCGTGATGAGGGCTGCAGCGGAGAACGCCCTGAGCGTCAGTAAAGGTGACCTCCTCCTGGTCACCCTCCAATCGGTCGAGATGGGCAGGGTCCATCGGTATAGGTAGAATATATGTGAAAAGGTCGCAAAAATCAAAAACACGGCAGAGCTTCCGCGCTTGGGAGAGAAGAAAAGAAGAGAGAAGGAGAACTAGAGAGAGAAAGAGAAAGGAGAGAATGAGGTGGAATGAGCTCAGCAGGAGGCTTATATAGTGGGTCAGTTTGTCGCGCGACAATCTCCCATCCCCCTTGATTTTTTGACCTTTTTCTCATTTCTACCCCCTGCAGGAGGACTTTCGAGGGGCAGTTTTCGAAAAGATTGCTAAAACCGCACACCCATGATAAAGATTTCAACGAGAAAATTTCCAAATCATCTCTCCAAAAAAAAAAAAAAAAAAAAGCGCGAGAACAGAATGCCACGATTAAAAGTAATCTCTGATCTCACGGAAGGACCGAAACTATCAAAGCAGAATAGCGAGATAAAACGGGAATAGAAAAAATTGAAAGAGTAGAAAAGATAAGAAACCCGCATAAACGCCCAAAGCAAACGAGAGAAACAGAAATACAGAGTGGCAGGGAGAGCCACACCAAAAGTGACAGCTAAGCCAAACCGGCTCAGGGCTTCGTTTTGGGTGAGTAAGGCTCCTGACCACGACAAAGGGATGAAAAGACTCCTGGTCAAAAAAAACAGAGAGGGCCAGGAAAAGTCTTTCCCAAAAGAGGGAGAAATAAGGGCATCGAAAAACAGAAAACGATGTTGGGCCCACCAAAAAGAGAAACTGAGAAAAGAACAGAGATCAGAGATTGGACTTTCAAACAAATTTTCTTTTCAGCACGATACAGAAGAGATGGTTTGGAAAATCCTCGAATCATCACGCTGCGGAAAGCAAAAGAAAATCGAAAACTACCTTCTGAGAAAAGTACCCTCACTCAAGGAAAACATGAGAACAAAATTCAAGAAAGATGTAGGAAAACGGACATTCGGATAAAATTAGACCTCGAGGAGCTCTTTTCACCCTCACAAAAACTTCTCTCTCTCACTCTAGCAGTCTAAAGAGAGACAAATTAGATTCTACAAAAATCACAAACACAAGCCCTCTTCAGAGGCAAAATCACAAGCCCTCTCCAGAGGCAAAAGTTACTCATGAAAGTCCTCTCAGAGGCATTTTTTCCTTCTTCTTACAGATCTAGAAGCCCTCCCAGAGAGGCACAAACGGTAGTCCTCCCACCTGAGGCGAAGCCCTCCCAGAGAGGCACAACGGTAGTCCTCCCACCTGAGGCGAAGCCCTCCCAGAGAGGCACAAACGGTAGTCCTCCCACCTGAGGCGAAGCCCTCCCAGAGAGGCACAACGGTAGTCCTCCCACCTGAGGCGAAGCCCTCCCAGAGAGGCACAAACGGTAGTCCTCCAACCTGAGGCGAAGCCCTCCCAGAGAGGCACAAACGGTAGTCCTCCCACCTGAGGCGAAGCCCTCCCAGAGAGGCACAACGGTAGTCCTCCCACCTGAGGCGAAGCCCTCCCAGAGAGGCACAACGGTAGTCCTCCCACCTGAGGCGAAGCCCTCCCAGAGAGGCACAAACGGTAGTCCTCCCACCTGAGGCGAAGCCCTCCCAGAGAGGCACAACGGTAGTCCTCCCACCTGAGGCGCAATGGTAGTCCTCCCATCTGAGGCAAGTGGAGCAAGTCAAAGCCCTCGAAAGAGGCAATGAGGTAACAAAAGCCCTCTCCGGAGGCAAAACCAAACACGAAGCCCTCTCCGGAGGCACTCACAAGCACTTTTTGCATAGACACTTCTTTAGAGTTCATGCGGGAGCCATGGATCATGGTCTCTTCCAGTCGCCTCAATTCCTTGCAAGTAAGGAGCTTGAGTCGAGAGGGTCTGTAGACACCCCGATCCGTGACCCCCGCAAGAACCCTAACGACCTACGAGACTACTATTTTTTGGAGTCCAGGACACACCCGAGCACCCGAAACTACCCCGGGGGGGGGGTTTGTTGCGCGACAAACCTTTTTTTATGAAGGATTGTCGCACGACATATCACATTGTCGCGCGACAATCATTGGAATGTCGCGCGACAATCCCACTATGTCGCGCGACAATCCCTCTCTGCACCCGACCAACCACTCTCTGACACATCACAGTGTCAGGACCCATCACTTCAGCCGTTTGTCGCACGACATACAGGAATGTCGCGCGACACTTGCCTTTTTTGGGGAAATGTCGCGCGACAATCTTCCCCGAGCAGTATAAATAGGCCAACACCCCCAAGAGGAAAGGGGCAGCGATTGGAATCTGAGAATTTGGAGCTTTAGATTTGATTTTTATCAAGCACTTTTCTACTATTATCTTATTTCTGAAGAATTATCGAATCTATCCTCGACACTCGACGTGTCCCGTCTCCGGAATCGATTTCTCGGAAATATCTGAAGAAAGAGAAGATTATTATCGCCGGAGATCCCTCTGCCGTATTATATTTTCTTTCTTATTATTATTCTCGTCAGGAAGGTAAAGAAAGTCCCTTCTAGTATTTAAAATTAGATATCTGTGTACTTGTTTTACTTCTGTTTTTCTGTCCACGTTTTATTTGAATAAACTTATTGTCAAGTTACAAATAGTCTATCGTTTTCGACACAAAAGACCCTGATAAAACCACTTTCAAAACCAGAAGAGTAAGTACATTATCGTCCGGATAAACCCTGTTTTCAAAACCCGGACTGATAAGACTTATTTAGGAATTAAAAATCAACATATCCTGTCTTCTCTATAGACTGCGATGTGTCTGATAATTCTCCTCTCAAGAGTCATGATTCCATATTAAATTAGTCCCGATATTAGATCCGAACTATCACAAAAGTAAACACAACACGAGAAAACCGTTATTATCTGAGGAAATAATACGGGATACTCTTTCAAAATAAAAGGTTTTGTCATGTGTATTTACATCTTTCAAATAAATAAAACATCGGATCTCGGAACACAAATGTTTTCATCCCTTTCCCGTCTTCCCCCAGAAATTAGGGTTTTCATTTTAAAAGTAGTAGACTGTCAGTAAAAGCATCCAAGTTTTTCAACATAGAATAAACATATAAGACCACTAGAGACCGAAAGGGCGGAATGGGTGCTTAACACCTTCCCAAACCGTAATATAGTTTCCGAACCTTATAGAATCCTGGTTTCGCAGACAAAACGTGTAAAGAAAGGCTTATCTTTAGCCTTCCCCCTTACACAACCCTTTTTGTCCGTTTTCTCGTAAAACGTACTGGCGACTCTGGACGAACCCCTTTGCATCTAGAATAGACGTAAGGACACCCGATATGAATCATCAAACAACTCCAAGCAAATGGAGCGACGGAATCCCTTCCGACGCTTCAGACCACCACGAACGGGGACGAGACCCGGGGGGTCGCATTTGCGGATTCTCACACATATATGACAGTTGTATATATTTTATACGTACGATCTAATTGGTTTTACATATAAATTATATAATTTTTTTTTTAGATTTCAATGGTTCACTTTTAAAATTATGCGTAAAATTTTAATAGACCAAAATTATAAAAATAAATGGAATCGAGAAAATGGGTTGCATACAAGTTCCTCTTTTATAATTATATTTAAGTTAATGAAACCTTACAATTTTATAGAGTATTTCCTCCGTAATTTAATTTAACTATAAGGACAATTTTCATTTTTTGTCCACTAAAAGGTTAAATGATACACCTCTCTTTTTCAATAATCAAATTTATACACTTACCACGATCTTTTATTTATTTATCAATTATATATTGGTGGTCCCTAAGTCTCAACAACCATTTCCGTCACCACCACCCACTAGAACTCCAGGAAGAACTTCTATACAGTGCAAATTAAATATAAATTAAAGGTGCATTCAAATCTACATCTTTAATTGCCTACAAATTTAGTGCCAAAAAATAGCATTGCTAATGAATTTAATGCAAAAATAGATCTGCACTAAAATTTATATCTTAAGTTGTCTATATATTTGAGCTCCTCTGAGTGAAATAAATTCAAGATGTATATTGAATTAGTCTCAGCCATATAATTAATTTATCCATAACTCTACAAGCAATTGAATCTTGATAAACAATAATACAAAAAAATAGACATGACATTAGGTCAATTTGTGTCAGTCTGATGTCGGATCCTAACAAAAATGGGTCAGTTTTTATACCACCCGAACACGAACCAATAAGTTATTGACTGATATTTTTTAATTCGTATACAACTCGATTTATTATGGGGTAACACGCTATAACCGAATAGTATGCGTTAAACATATAAATATTATATATAAAAAATCTTTTGAAAAAAATTCACTATAAACAAGAAGAATCAACTAAAATTATTAAAATTAGGAATAAAAATTAATAAATCTTAAAATAGTTAAAAGCCTTAATTATATTAGAAGTTTGAAAGAAAAATAACAAGATTAATAGATCACTTAAATTCATTAATAATAAATATATATCTAATTTGTTATAATTTTGTATTATACGGGTCGACTTGATAACGGGGCCGCGTCATTATTCGCGGCAGCAAATGCTCCCAAACATGACCGTGTTTTTTCTGTTTTTTAGCCCCGGCGGGGTGGCGTATTCTCAAGTGTCATCTTCCTAGCCTAAAAGTATTGAATGAAGATCTCAATTTTCACATTGTAAATCCACCTACCTATCAGTTTCTTGTTCACATTGAGGTACACGAATACGCTCAACGTTAAATCTTGATAAAAAGTGGGGTAATTACTGATGCAATAAACACTACTTAGATATATGAAAATTTTGGGTCAAATTTCAATCGTATTCCTGAAGTTTGAGAAATTGTAAGTTAAACCTGAAATATATTAGCTGACAAATTTTAAATCTTACACTTAATCCGTTAGTTTTTTTTTTATTTTACGGAATGTTTACTTCATATCATATGTGGATCTTAGTTAGCAAGAAAATATAATAATTGAAAAAACATAACACAAAAACAAAAGCAATGATATAAATATATAGGTATATGGAAAAAAAAAATACAAAAAAGACCCCTTGAAATATGACCTTACGGGCAATGTTTTCCCTGATGTTTCAATTTTCTCAATTTAACCCCTGAAGTACATTAAGTGAAGCAAAATGAACCCAAGTGCTAATACTGTTACTGATTCCATCCATTTTTTTTTACATTTAACCCCCTAAACTTTTAAAATTGACACTTATCCCCTTTAATTTATATTTTGTTAACACTTAACCTCATTTTTATTAATCTTTATTACCACATTCTTCAACCCACGTCCATCCACCTTACTTATTGGTATTATTAAAGTAAATATGTGTGTTTTGATTTATCACAAGATGTCTTAAAACTATATTAAATGTGATTAAATTTTGTTTGCGGATCTGAGTCTACCTTTAATTACAATAATTTTGTAACTACAAAAATTTGAGCTCAAAATGTTCTTGAATTATTCATTCTAGAGATAAACAAATTCAAGTCTCACATGAAACAGGATAGTGTTTCAGTTATTTTGTTAAATTCAAACATACATACTAATATTTGTGAGATTTTACCTTTCTCCCACCACTGCTCCAAAGGAAAAAAAGGGCCCGAGATCTAATCCACTGTATTTTATTTTTTTGATGCAATATCTCATCTCTAATTAACATGGTATGTTTAATATTTTTAAGATCATCTCCAGCAGATGTATAAAAATGGCTCAATTCATTTTTTCAAACATGTAACTATTATTAAAATATGTATTTTATATTAAAAAATATTATATTTTAAAATTTTATAAAAAAAATTAAAAGTGACAAAACTAATGTGACAGTAAATTTGATGTATATTTTACACAAAAATTAATTTTACATAACCATTTAATATTATTTTATTTTGACAAAAGTAGTGTATGAGCTTCTCAAGTATTAATCTGGTAGAAAAATTGCACACTTTAGATGCAGTGGGAATGTTAGTCAAAATCCCATTGATTTAATGAAGTAATTTTAAAGAAATTTTTTTAAACCCAACTAATTAGCAGTAGTGAAATTTTTCACTAACACCGATATTTACCATTATTGGAGTAGTAAATATACATTACTCCCAAGAGCATTTTTGTCACAAAAAAAAAATTTCCTTACACAGAATAATAAATAGTAAATATAATATGTTTTACATATATATTTGTGAATTTATATATAAAGATATCATTATCAATGATGACAAATAGTTATTACGTTGGTATGATTTTGAATGAAAATTATTAGATCAATAGTGTTTGGGATTAGGGAGAGAGAGAAAGTAGATAGAGGCGGATTGAAGAATGTGGTGATAAAGATTAATAAAAATAGGGTTAAGTGTTAACAAAATATAAATTAAAATGGTTTAGTATCAATTTTAAATGTTTAGGGGGTTAAATGTAAAAAAAAATGGATGGAATTAGTAACATTGTTAGCGTCAGGGTTTATTTTGCTTCACTTAATATACTTTAGGGGTTAAATTAAAAAAAATTAGAACACCCGAAAAAATATTACACGTAATGTCTTTTTTTTGTATATATATTTATTTATAAAAAAAAAAGTAAAAGAATCGTTTTTTAAAAAAAGAAAAATCACGGCCCGCCTTTCATTAATCTTGTCACATCATGTGGGCCAAGTCAATTAAAAGTTTGTACGAAAACTTACATGAAACAAAAAGTTTGTACGAAAGCTGGTAGGGCACTTTTAATGGTGGCCCGATACACTTATTATAAAAACTCATTTTTAAGTGTTTTTTATTATAAAAACTGATTTTTAAGTGTTTTATATTTATTTTTAAAGAGAATTTTGACTCAATATTTTTTCATAAATAGAACTTATTGGTTTAGAACAAAAACACATAATTCTAGAAAGATTTTTGAAATGAAAAATATCTAAACACTAGAATCATATTTTTGGGAGTTTTGAAACACTATCTAAATTTTATTTACATGCTATAAGTCAGTGGCGTTGCCGGGAATTGTCGGTCGGGGGTGCGCAACTTTAGACTGGAGGAGGAACTTGTTCCTATTTTGCTATAATATTTCTTCATTTTAAAATCAAATCTATATATTCAACATTTATTAAATTAATAATCAATTTCATATCATAACATCCATATTATTACTATTCGTGTAATGGCCGTTATGTTAATGTTAATAACTAATTGCATATCATAACATTCAATTGTCTTATGGCCGTTATGTTTGTTTTTTATACATATACGAACAAATATAAAATTTGATTAAAGAGAAAAATTCAAACAAAACTTGTTCCTATTTTTTTTTATTATACATATACAAACATGGGAGAAGATAACGGAAAAAGAAAGGGGGGAGAGTCTCGGGTTCTCTCTCTTCACTTAAGTGTATTTCAATTCTCCAAATGCCCCTTCACTTTTATTTCTTACAATTATATACCCTCAACTATAAATTTATGCATATAAGTCCCTTATTTTTTTATTTTATTTTTAAAAAAATTTACCGAAATCGTCGGGGGTGCGCGTGCACCCCTCGCCACAGTGTGGTTACGCCCATGCTATAAGTGATCATATTGTTCTTCAAATTTAAGAACTAAAGTTTCAAACTTTTTCGGTCCTCCGAGAATATTTTTTGTTGTGATTGGAAACGTAATGAGCGAAGTGGCTAACTTACAATAAAGAAAATCGCAAACGGGGGTAAAGAATTGTGACCAAGTGTGTAGAAGGAATTGACGAGAGAGTCAGAAAACAAGAAAATCGCAAACGTATCAAGCCAGCTACGGTTGGATTATATGTTCGAGTAATTGACGAGACTGTTATATAAATTGTCAAAAAATAATTATTGTAAATCATCGAGTCTGTAATTTTGTTTTGATCATAGTAAAATACGTTCGTTTAGTCCCAAGGATTAGACCTATGCAAATATAGATACCTCGTTACTTCCTAGTGAGCCATAAGCACTTAAGTTGACCTTAAGTGTGTGATTGTTTTGATTGCCTGATTGATTGTTTAATATAACTATTAAACACAATACAAAATTTCGACAGTAAAATTTGGTACACCTAAAGTTTTAATACTGCTTATAAATTTTTAAATTATTTTTAATACAAATAGTAAAATCAACCTAGGCAATACGGTTCTAAAAATTTCAATTGATATTAGAAGAGGTCTTCTTAATTTACTAGGATTTGTATCTAGGTCGATTGTGTCTAATTGCTGCGTTTGATTTATTCTTATTTTCTCTCAATTTTCACCATGAGTTTTTATAAGATCTAAGAGGTTTTATTTAACCCCATCTGATGAAGAAGATCTTTCCAATCTTCATGCAAAAGGCTTATGACGATCTTTTAGGAATTAAAATATTAAAAAAAAATCATAGCAAACTCGAAACTTGCGTCCAAAGCAATTTTTTTTTAAACGGGCTTAATGATTTAAAATTGGATCAAGCAAGTTTTCAAGAATCAAAGACCGGGAAAGATTGAAGTTTCAAAGAATACTAAGCAACTTAAAAATGAAAAATCCGATTTACAACGGTTTGATTGTTTACAAAGTTTCTTATCACACTATCAATTTTTATCGGTTTGAGTTTCACTAAAGAATAAATTATATTCAAGATTTGTATAAATTCAGTGTCAGTCATATATTTTATTTAGGGTGATTTTATTTCTATCCACGATATCTCGCAGTTAATCCGCGTTATTAAGTTAATTCACGTTGTTTACTAAATTAATCCACGAATGTGGATAGACTGACAAAAAATATTATTGATTTAATTTTATAAATATTATTTTATTAATAATTTAATATTAAAAAATCCACTAGATTAATAAGTACATCCACTTTAATTAAATAAATAAAAATAGGGGTAATTAGTTTTAAGGATGAATATTTGTTTCTCTATCTATTTAAGGTCACAAGTTTTATACCAATAATTTAAGGTCCAAAGTTTTGTTTAAAGTATGAACTTTTACGGATAAAGAATTAAAATTAAATTAATATAATTACAAAAGTATTTGTATTATTGTTATTTCTATAATGTCACTATCATCTAAACTTCTAAAATCTTGCTAGAAACTAATATCTATAAAATCAAATTCAAATTTCAAATTTAAATAATCAAACAACTTCTAACAACTTAATCAATTACTAAAATATAGAAAATCAAATAATTTAAAATTTAAATTTCAACAATCAAGAAAAATTAAACAACCTAATCAAATTGATTAGTAATTAACAATGGTGATTTTATTTATATCCTTGAAATTTGTCGGTCTATCCCTCTTTTTAGGTTTTACAAAGATAATCTCTATTGTCCGGCCACTAAGTTTAACCACGTTGTTGGATAAACTTAGAAAAATTAATATTGGCATAATTTTTTAAAATAATGCTTATTTTTTTATTCAATTGTAAATCATCCACCAAATTTTTACTTCTATCCACCGTCATATAATATATCAAAAACTAAACATAAATTGTATAATAAAATGATATTTCTAATATATATAATTTACTGTCAATTATATCCACTTTTTGGACTCGAAATTAGACTATAAGATTAGACTATAGTCTATAATTCACATTTATTTTCAGAATTGAGATTATATAATAATTCACATTAGTCTTGAAATAGTAATTAAATAACAAGTATACTTTAAAATATTTGTAATACGTCTACAAAATTTAGTTCCTACCTATAAGCAAATTAAAATTATAACTTAATTAGAGATTCATGATGACAAACAAGAAAACAAACATGTACTATAATTGAATATTCTTCCTTTGACTTGAAAGGATTGAGATTGAAGGAAACCACGATGTTTATTGCCTCCACTAATTCTTAATTAGTTTCTTAAGTTCTAATACTGCTTTATTTTTATTTTTTAAAGCCTTCATTGTATAGAAAAAAAGAAAAAGAAAATAGTAAACTCATTTGTTGAAAAAAATTATTCGTTAGCTTTATGATGTAATAATATAAATTAATTCCGCCCAATTTTGTAATATTGTATGTTTTTTATGAATAATGAATATAAAGTACTTGTATCAATATACCTTTTAACAAATTAAGAAAATATATTACTAATGAAATATATTCTAATTATGAAACTAATTTTAAAAGTAAATATATTTAAAGGAAGTATATGCTAGTTAGGAAACTGTTTTAAAAAATAAATATATTTAAAGGATTATTAATTGGTGGATATACTTCTCAATTTTTATAAGGAAGTTTTTAGAAGTTTATTTCAAGATTAACATAAATCAAGGGTGGATAAACTGAAAAAATCCGTGGATAGAAATAAAATTACCCTTTATTTATTACATCCTACACGTGAGGAAATTCAGATCTAGATGACCAACAATATGAAAAGTTGAGAAACTAAGAAGGGAACGTTACATGAAATTTGAAAAAAGAAATCTCAACATATATGGGTGAGATTGATTCAAGATGCACATCTAAATTTCATTTCAAAGAGATTTAAAAAAAATAATAATAATTGACTTCAATATCACTTTTCTACATTGAAAGCGTTGGAAGGGATATAGATTGGTTTCCCCTCGTGAAATGAGAACCAGAAAAGTCAACATCTCATTTACTACTAAATTTGTGCAATTTATTGATTATCCAACAGTTGAAGGCAAACACCAGCAAAATAATTAAGTTTGTATAATCAGTCATCAAAATCAAAAGGCCTTACATATTTTATGTTAGAGCATTTTGATTGTAAGCTATAATATAAAAAAGTCAAGTATATTTATTTTATCACACTGTGCTGTAAGATAAATTTGAGCGACAATAATTTAGTTTCATATCACACAATTCAACCGTATGTTATCTGTTTGAGTTCCTCTGAGTAAAATGAATTTAAGATGTGTATCGAATCAGCCTCAACCATACAATTAATTTATTCATAACTCTCTACACGCTAGAATCTTACTCCAATAAATAATGGGGGCTGCTAATGACACACACCAAATAACTCTATAACACTCCATTACTCACTAACACACCTCAAGTATATATTTTTTCTTTCTAACACTCCCAACACTCCCATATATAATTTTAAAATTAATTAATATTAATTAATAATTAATTTTAATAAAATATAATTTATATTTAACAAAGACCTAATTTGACTTAGGTTTAAACTCTCTCAAACACTCCCTGCTCTCAAATCCTCTCAAAACACACGACATCTGAAGGATAGAGTTGCGCGATTCCTCCTCCCTTCGTCTCTCTTCTTCATCGATTGTCTTGGGTATTTTATTCACCGGTCACCACAATGTGTACTACTCAGACCTTCTTCTCTCTTTGATCTCTGTTCCTTTACGGCACTCAAGCATTCAGGTTTTACTTCTTCTTTTTATTTCATCATTGTTTTTCATTATTTCTTCTTCCTTTTCATTATTTCAATGGTAGATAGAGAAAGAGATTGTAAGAATAAACTATTAATTTACAAATATGAAATTTTTGGTATTAGGTTTAGTGTATGTGCTGTTCTGTCATCACCACATAGAGCAATTTTCAAAATTTTTTGGGGCATTTTCGTGAAGTATGATTTAACAATGAAGTTGCTTTGGTATTTAAAATTTAATACCCTAATTATCCTTAGGGAAATTGCAATCTTTAATTGGAAGATTTATTTAATATTATTAAGTGTTAAAACTAACATTATGAAGTGAAATCAGTTTAAACTAAATCGAGTTATTTTCATAAACCAATTTGAGTTCAAAATATGCGATGACATTGGATATGAAGTCTCCATAGCCCACAATTTTATTTTATTTTCTTTTGAAAATCAATAATAAGAAACTTCAATTTGCTGTTGTTGTTTGGCTTTTTATTTCCATAGAATAGATACAGGCATTCAAATGGGCATATTTACAATGAGGCAAAAGGCATTAAATTCAGAGACGTTTACTGGGAATTTTTAGAATACAATTTTGACAATAAGCATAAATTCAAGAATATGAAAAAGACTCACCTTTAAGAATCAAGAGAAATCTGGAAAGATGCACTTTCTTTCGTTCTTGTTTCTTTAAGTAACAGTAATTTAGTATAATTGATTATTCAAAAAAAAAGTGGTGATATTTTTTTAGTAGACAAAGATTAAAAATTGTCCTAATGGTTAAACCAAATTGTGTAAAAAATCTTCTATCTAGTATAGAATATGCGTGTCCTTAGTTAAATATAATTATGAGTGATTAAGAGTCAATATTTTCTTTTTAAATGGTAAACTCTTTAATTTAAGACATGAGAATATGAACTAGCTTCATTTATATATATACTAGTCTGAAAATAGATTACAAGATAATTAATATGATGATTATTAATAGAGTAATGTATAGATCTTATAAAAGTACATGGTATTTTATTAAGTTCATGTGTTTTTATGATTATGAGCTTGGTAACATATTTAGGCTATTTTAATGGTGGTTAGTGCACAAAAGTCATTGAATTTGGTTACTTCAACATTTTATGCGCATATTAATGGTGGTTAGTGCATTAGCTTTATAAATACATTTATTTAATTAGGTGATGATTGCAAGGTTTAATTTGTTTGGCTTGATTTACCAAAAAGGAAACATAGCCTTATTAGTTTAATATATATATATAGATATATTCAGGGAGTATTTTTTTGGTTCTTTTGGCTTGTTATTCCCGTGGTGGGCATTAGTTGAGAGGAGGATAATTAGAGTCTAGAAAGGTGCAAAATTAACCTCAAACATGTATATACATTGTTATTGCCCAATTAATCAATCATATATATATATGTATGTATGTCATTTGAAAACTAAGTAGCTAGCGGGTGGTATTTAAGAAAACAGGGGATATTAATTGAGTAACTAACACACACAAAATAAGGATTATAACTAACCTGGAATATATTTGTAAATTTATGTATAGTGTATTCCAATCTGTTTTTTCAAAATTGGCTACTGGTGCAATTACATTTTCTTGATGAATGATGGAATGAAAGGCTTCTACAGTCCAACTCATATATATATATATATATATCATCATCATTACATGGTGAGCAAGTAAGTTTTCAAGTAAGTTTTCAAACACAGTAGTACTAAAAAGTACTTCACAAACAGATTCTCTTATTCATTATATTTGCACCCCGCGCACCTTCATTTTTGTAGCAGCGAAATCCCGAAAACAAACAAAAAAAGAAGAAGATACATAACCACTTAACACTATTCTCAATTACAAACTATATATTTGTATGAAGCTCTCTCAATTTTGAACTAACAATTCAGTCCGGTCCGGTCTAAATTTAGAAGGACCGAAATGGTTCGATCCGGTCTTCGGTCTTCGATTTTTAAGGGTCAGTCTGATCTGACCTGACTGGACCGGTATTAATAATATATTATATATATTAATAATACATACTTCATCGACTTGAAGCTTAATTTTAGGAACCTTCTTGTGTGTTTCAAAATTATATATATATATATATATATAACAAAATAAATAAAGTGTGAATTATACATATAGAAAAGAAGCCCACTGTGTATTTTTGATATACTTCATTGGCCTTGCCCATGTTGATTGGCTTTTATGAATACTGCGTGTCTGAATTATGCACTGTGTTGAGTAAGAATGTACCGTTACTCGTTATTTTATAATGAGTCTATCTTTAAAAACCAAACTTTTAATTTGGGAATAAGGGCTAAAATTATTTGCTATTAATATTTTATACATTCAATATGTTGACAATTTTCTTGAGTAGTGTTTGCTATACAACACATGCAAAGAGGTTTTATTTCAAGCTGCCAAATTCAAGGCCAATGAATTTTCATGGTTTTTGTCAGCTATCTTCTTTAATCTTTATACAAGCTTTCTTTTGCTCTCCTTTTCATAGATGAATGATTAAAGTTCTCCTTTTTCAATTATTTTCTTTAATCTTGAAGTTTTTCCTGAATTATTTTGGGTGTTTTGCCAACTTCATTCATGAAATGTGATTGTATTTAATTAGTTAAGTTTATGACAAACCAAGAAGTAAAAGTCTGTTGAACATACATACATTGAAGGGCTATGGCACATGTTCATTCTTCTTGAAAAAATATGTTTTCACTGCTGTGAAAAAAACAGTTTATAGAAACTGTTTTTGCCATTTTTTTTAAACTATCTTTGTGCAGAAAATTAAGTTTAAAATTCATATTATTGTTGTGCAAAAATTCCTTTTTGATCCTAATACAACTCTTAGTACTCAAAGACAAGTTAGGACAATGTGGTTACTCTCTCTGCTGCTTCTTGTAAATAAATAAAGTTCTTCAATCACATTTTCTTAGCTATTTCAAAGTGTGAATTTGGACAAAAGAAAGCTCACACTTTCTTCTTTTTTTGACTTAATTATGTTATAGCTACTATTGATATGCTATAAAATAGTAATTAGTATTACTCTTCTACTATTGATATGTTATAAAATATCAATTATTGTTCTATTATGTTTTTCGTGTTTGTTGTACACTAAACTTATGAAATTATTGTTGTTTTAGGAATGACTAGGGACAACCCAATGACGGCCTCCGAGAGGCAAAGAAGATTAAAGAAAAAAGTTGGGACCAGTTCAAAAAAGCAATATGGAATAAAAAGGAAGCCACTTACACCACCATCATCTGAATCATCCGAAGTAGAAAGTGACTCTCCCTCACAAACAAATCCCCCAACTCAAGAGAATCCCGATGGTACTCTAACTCAAACTCAAACTGAGATACCATCTGAAGAGAATCCGAGCGGCAGTGAGAATCAAGATGAGGAAGTTGAAGAAAGTCTTGGTGGCATAGTCGCTGACGAAGATAATGACGGTGGGCCGGTAGATAAAAGTATCATCACATCCTTTAGTGATCACATAGCATATGAAATTTGGAATCAACATGAGGTATGTCATCCCTTATATTACTTACTTCTACGAATATTATTTAGCTATGCAATTTATGGCTATAAAATATATGGTTAGGCCTAATTAAATCGATCAATGTAGGATGAAAATAGAGAACTCCACACTATATGCCATTGGAAAAAGTTAAGGGAATGGGATTTGTCTAAAGAGGTTGAGGGAGTACAAAGCCGGGTGAAAGCAACTGGATTAACACCGTTGATGGATAACAATTATCGATACATTGATTATGTTACCATCGAAGCCTTTGTTGAGCGATGGCAACCGGAGACAAACTCATTCCATCTTCCTTTTGGTGAAATGACAATAACTTTGGATGATGTAAAACAAATATTAGGTGTTCCGGTGGAAGGGGATTACTTTAATTCCAATGAGGGGGTGAAAGAAATTGACCCAAAGACTGCGGTTACTATGGCATCAGAGTTGTTAAGTGTTAGTGAGGATGAAGTTAGGGAAGAAACACAAGATATGTATGCGGTTAGGTTACAATGGTTAAAGAAAAAATGCATGGGCCGAGCCAAGAATGATTCGAATAATAAGACGTTAGATATTTGTGCAAAGGGGTATATCATGTTCTTGCTCGGGTGTGTTGTTTTCCCCGACAAGACAAAAAATAAGATTTCTATATACTATTTGGGTTCGTTGAAAGATTTGTCTAAAGTTAGTAAAATATGATGGGGAACAGCGATACTCGCACATACTTATCGTTAATTAGGACTTGCGTCGAGAGCAAATGTGAAGTGAATTTCCGGATGTTTGACTCTAGTCATGGTACACTACTTGGCTTGACTTTGTCCATTATTTTTTTTTATTATTGTTTGTAATTGTGTTGATGAAATTTAAATAATTAATGCAGGCTTGGATTTGTGAGCACTTTCATTATTGTGCGAACGCGTTTCAAAATATGGAATATACGGAGATGCAGCCACGGATGTGCCGGTGGAAGCCACAACTATGCAGTAGAAGCGATTATGAGTCAGCCCTTATAACCTTAAGAGAGAAACTTGACGACTTAACTGAGATAGACGTAAAACCCTAAACTCAACTATCTTTAAAATTTAGAATAAATATTTTTTAAGATTACCAATTATTGTTAGCTTACTTTTTTACAGGTGTGTTGGGATCCATATAAGGACCACAGAGTTGCACACCCATTTCATGAGGTCTCTTATTACTGTGGGTTGCTCATTTGTTTTGACATTGCCGAGCCTCACTACCCTGACCGCATGCTTAGACAATTTGGTCGAGTGCAAACAATCCCCACGATGCCAATGATTCAGCCTACGAAGTTGACGCGGGGAAAGACAGCCCAAGTTGACATTGCCGAGGTTAATGAGTTGTCCTCGGTTGCTATGGGCCGAGTAAACTTTGCTGAGAGCTCCCAATTTTCTAATTCCATTTGGTTCTTTACGGCCGAAGTGCATCAGTTGGACTCGGTTGCTAGGGGCCGAGGCTAATGAGTTTTCCTCGGTTGCTAGGGGCCGAGTAAACTTAGCTGAGAGCTCCCAATTTTCTAATTCCATTATGTCCCTTAAGTTTAAGTATTCACCTTATATTCAAACTATACTAAAAACATTAAAATAGAGACAATTATTTAGCTTAATTCATGTGTTGCTCATTCATTCATTTATAGCTTCGGAAAGGATTACAAGTATACATCCACAGTTTTACAAAAGATTCCACAAAAAAGACTACATATTACATGTATACATCCATAAAAAATTTACACAAAAAAGAGACAACACTTGACAAAAAAGAACAAAAGACTTTACAATCATTAATTAGTTAATTATGATTGTCGAATCTTTTGGTCTTACCCCACGTGACGCTAAATCTTTGAAAAATTCAATTCTATTGGCGAAAAGTTGGGCCCAAGCAGTCGCTTCATCCGTTCGAAGTGAATTCCACTTAGTAGCAATGTGCAGTATGGGTGCACCATCATTCAAGAAGAGTTTAACAAAGTGATTTTTGTTCACATAAGCTATTGGGAGGATACGAATTTCGCTTCCATCTGGCAGCGGCTTAGCATGTGGCAGAAAAGTTAAACACTGTTCATTTGAGTATAACAAAACAACATAATTGTACACCGATGCAATAAGGAAGCCCATGTCGGGCATCGTCATCCAATGATGAAAAGTTTTGCATTCAGCTTCAAAAAAATTAACTGCATATTGACAATCCAAGTAGTACCAAGATTCCCATGTGATATCGTATTTTTCTTTGTACATATCTAAATCAGCAAGTAAATCCATTCTGACACGCTTCCAAGACTCTTTGTCATCATACCATCCCATATGCTCAGCAATGCATCGATAACCACAATGGCCGTCACCATTAACATCTTCTATATCTGCAATGTACGGGTGCATGAATTCAGGGATGTAATGCATATAAGCCTTAAATTCCCACTTCGCCCGATCAACTTCTTTCTTCTTCTTTAGCACGTGTTTCATTGGCTTTGAAATGTGAGACAATTGACTTTCAATTATTCCATTTAATTGTTCCTCAAGCGTCTTGGCAAACTCAAAACCCGATGGTTCCCTCTTTGTTGATCTTTCATGTTTTTTTCTCCTTTTGACTTATTTTATTCTTACTACCACGGGGTCTACCCTTGTGAACGACAGTAATTGGCTCTTTAAGCGACGTTGTACTCGGGGAGGCAAGTTCTTTTAATTTTCTCAAAAGAACTTTCTTCTTATCCTCCGTTGATTGATCATATAATTTCTTTAGTAAATCAAACTCGGACGTGTACAAAAGTTCATTTTTATCAATGGTATTTGGTAGGATTGTTAGCCTTGTCCAATGTTCGTCAATGGCCTTAACGGGTATAGGCTGATTTTCACGGCTATATTGCAACAACTCATGTGCACAAGGCAACCCATAAACCATACGTGCAACATGATCACATGCTGATGGATCTAAACCGATATCGATTGACTTATCCCTTTCCTTCTTGATCAAGTCCAAAGCAAAATGCGAAAGGATCCCCATGATTTATTTGAATAACATTCCATTGTGTCTATCTTTGACCGACCCAAGACTCCTCTCAAAAAATAGCTTTCACCTCGTTTATTTGTTGTCTCAAGTAATTGTCCATCCCTGCAAACACCGTAGAAAAAGTTCCAACACCATTATCAAGATAGCTCTTCAATTTGCCATGCGACCCTTCGGCTCTATTCGTAGTTCTATTGCCGCGATGCTTTATTCGATTAGTCCATGCCAATGCGAAAGCCTCTCTATGCTGGAACCATGTACGTGTCAAGTAATTAGTGCACTTTGGAAACATTGGGGACCAATCCTTTTGTAATTTTTCCCATTTTTTAAAAAACTCTTCTTCCGATGTCGACCTCGTAACTGCTTGCCAATCATCAAAGAACTTCGTCCAAATAGCTGTATTTTTAAATAGAGGCTTACAATGTTGTTCTACATTTTTTGCAATATGGAAAGTGCATAACATGTGATGGGAACCAGGAAAAACTCTACGAATGGCATTTATGACTGCAGACTCCTTATCTGTAACAAATACATTCGGGATATTATGGGCCTCAAACAACAACCTCAACTTCGAAAGGGCCCATCCGTAATTATCCTCCATCTCCTTGTACAAAAAACAATGAGCAATGGAAAATGTCTTTGCAGTTGATGTGATCCCGACCATTGCAAACATATGCATCTTATACTTGTTTGTCTTGTAAGTGCAATCGAGAATCACCACAGAAGGAAAACACTTAACCAACAAAATACAATCGGGATGTGCCCAAAAGAGGTCTAACACCTCTTCAGTTGTTTCATCAGATCTATGCCAATAAACGTAATGTTTAGCTACTAGAACCTTCATCAGTTGTTGCATTGCAGACCTTCCCTCCATCTCATGTATTCTCATTTTAGCCTTAGCATTATAAATTGTCTTCATCGTTGAGGCATTATCTTCATGGCGACGTTTGAGTCCACTAAGAACATCTTTTGGTTTAACCCTGGCAATGGACAATTCCGCAACGAACTTCTTTTCCTCTTTGCTTAATCTTCCAGCGAACGGATGCCCAACTAAACTATTCGGTAACTTGTGATTATGAACTCCGCATCTCACTTTCACCTTCCATTGATTCACACCAACATTCACACCACGTATCGAGAATGGGCAATTACATTTTCTTGTGGCACTGTCTCTCTTCTTCTTGGCTTCTTTTCTTTGCGGACGATGATCACGATATACGCCACTTCTTTCACATGCCAAATATAGCCTTGGCTTCCTGTTCCCACACCCTTGGTCAGACTTTGAGGTAAGAATTATAGTTTGGATCTTCCTTGCTTTGTTTTGACACCAATCAACTAAAGCATACTTAGAATGAAAAACTTACAAAATAAATATTATCACACTATTAGCTATTTAAAATTTGTGTAACGATAGTTAATACATTCAACTCAAGTAATGTGTACTTACTTCATCCGTTGTAAAAACGGAAGTCACGTCAACAGCTCGCGCTTTACTAATTTCATCATTACTAGGATTATCGTGGTTTGTTGAAAGGGTAAACTGAAGATGTTGGGAACCACAACTAGGATTAAGAGGCCCTCCCTCATTGTTTACCTCTCTATCATTGTTTGCCTCTCTTGCATTTTTTGCCTCTCCTTTATTAATTGACTCTTCTTCAATCAAAGGCTCATAATCAGTGTAAAGATCAAAATATAACTTTTGACTAATAGGCTCTAAGTCCACAGGCTCTTCCTCGATGACATGCTCCGTATATTGGAAAGCACAGTTGGGCTTGGGAGTAATCTCGACTTTAATTGTAGTGAAGTCTATATTTTCTAAATATGAACAATCTTTCCAAATGGAAGAGTTGAGAGATAATAAATCCTGCATAAACAAGTATTTATAAGCTTAATGTCATCTGGGTTTATGTCAAATTCATAAACAAGTATATATAAACAAGTTTGTATAAACAAGTTTACGTAAACTAGTTTCATAGAGTAAGCTTTTTATGTTTAAGTTCAAATTAGTATACTCGGTTGCTAAGGACCGAGTGTAAGAGGACTACCTCGGTTGCTAGAAACCGAGTAACATATGATACCTTCGGTTACTGAGGGCCGAGTGAACATTTATGATGAAACTGCCCAAAAATGTTGTACTCGGTGACGGGGAACCGAGTATAACCACATGCCCTCGGCCCTTAGCGACCGAGTACATTCTGAAACACCTGCTTTGTTTTTTAATTTTTTATTTTGTTTGTATCTAATGATTTATGAATGAAATCACAAGCAACGAAGTAGTAAAAAGACAAGTATCTTACCTCTTTCGGATCAACATTTCTTTTAACTTGCTCTTCAACTTTCTCATTAACTTTGTCTCTCTCAATCTCTCTCTCTACACTTCTCTCACTCCCCATTATGATTTTTACACTTCAATCACTACATTACCAACAATAATCTTCGTTATCTTGCTTAAATTTCGAGTTTTCAGAGGAAATAAAGATGAAGACGAGTTTAAACGTGGAATCTCATTTGCTTGGAGTGGTAGGGCTTTTTAGCACGTGAGTTTTGTGAAGCTTTATTTATGAGATGGAGTGGTGGGTATTGATATTTAATGTTAATCATTGATTTTATTAATTAAGTTTATTAATTAAGGTTATTAAATGTTAATGATTGGAAGTTATGAAACAATGAGTGTATGTCAATAGATAGTAAGGCATTTAATGGATATGGAGTGTTACAGAATAATTTGAAGTGTGTCATTAGCAGCCCCCTAAATAATAATACAAAAAGTAGACTTGACATTTGGTCAATTTGTGTCAGATTAATGTCATATCCTAAAAGAGACAAGTCATTTTTTATTTCACCCGAAAACGACTATCACGTGATATTTTTCGAATTCGTATGAGATTTGATTTATTATTAAGTAACATGCTATTTATCTAATAGTACTCATTAAATATATAAATTTTATATAAAAAAAATCTTTTAAAAGAATTTCACTAGAAAAAAGATGAATGAAGAATTAAAATTAGAAATAAAAATTAATAAATCTTAAAAAAAAGAAAACCCTTAATGTGATTCAATAAACCTTAGTTATATTACAAGTTTTAAAAAAATTAACGAGTCATCTGATTCGTCAATATTAAATTCATAACTAATTCGTTATAATTTTGTATTACACGAGTCAACTACATAACCGGGCCACATCATTATTAGCCACAGCAAATGCTCTAAACACGAGTCAACCCTTCACGTTTTTTCTGTCTTTTGCAAACAGAGCCTAAATGTGGGGCTAAGTACCCCGGCGGAATGGCATATTCTCAAGTGTCACCATCTTAGCCTAAAATTATTGAATAAAGGAGATTTCCTCTGGACCTTGCGCATGTGCTAAGGGACGAAATAAATGTGCTGATTACACGTCTAAGATTGGAAGGACCGGAAGAGAACTACTCATGCATATTATGATGCCATCGAATGAGCTGGTACAACTCTTGAAAGCTGATATGCAGGATGTTGCATATCAGCGGAGTGAGCCGTGTTTTTTGCTTTATGTCCATGTTACCAACAAAATTAAAGCTAACTTATTACGTTTCTTGTTTACATTTGTGGGCTAGTTTAGTAGTGAGACTTTATCTCTGAAGTTCCAATTACAATATCCAATCTCTTTTCCTTTCTTCCATGATTAATTCGTTTTCTGAATATTTCATGTATCGTCTTGTATTGAAAAAAAAATTAAATAAAAAAAAACCTAATTATTTCTCTTGTAATTCCAAATATGCCCTCTTATTCTTATGCTAGATGCCTGGATGGCTGGATTCATCTAATTAGTTATTCTTTTTTCTTTTCCTCCTTAAGTTGGGTTGATCATAGGTGAACTTATGTGGGGCTGAGGTTCAAGTGTCCCCTCTAAAATTTTGAATTTTTTTAAATTATATAGAATATTATGTATAACCAATAAATTTTATAACTGTACAAACGGTAACTAAATTTAGCCCAACCAAACATTTTGAAAGAGACTCGAACCCATATTTTAAACAAGGAGAAAGACCACCCAAATTTTCAAACCTTTTGTTTTCGTACATTATTAAAAGATGTTATTAATACAATCCCTATTATCTCGTATATACATCTTCATTTAGACTGTCATCCGATTTTAAAATTTTGAATTGTTATCCATCAATTATTTTTGTATTAGTATTACAAAATTCTAAAATATCGGCCCTTAGACACCCCAAACCGCTACTATATATATTACGTATATCTAATTGCATCTACTATATATATGTACGTTCGTGATCGATTACTTTAGACCGATTAATTGCAATAACAATTAAGTAGCTGAACTGTGTAATTCAAAGCCAAAAATATTTGATTTTTTTTGGAAAATTTATGCATTTTCTAAAAAAATAAAAAAATCCATCAGTATCATCTCCTCTTCCTACTAGTTTGTATCCAGCCCGATGTGCAGGCGTTGTATTGTTTAATCTTTACATAATTGTTTCACAAATTATTACTAAGTCAAAATTTGAAAAAAAAATGTATTATTATATTAGGACTATTTATGGATACTCAAATTTGATTTAATCCAGAGCATTAGCACAAATATTAATTATCCTACAAATTTATTATAAATGTCTTGTTTATACATTTGATGCATTTTTAATAGTGACTCTGGAAAATAAATAAGTAATGGTAGGAGAAACCGAAAAATCAAATTATACAATTAAATGACTTCATTTAATGTGAATATTATACTTCAAACTTTTGATTTGTGAAAGCCAGGGAATGATCGAAGTAATAATAATAATAATAATAATAATAATAATAATAATAATAAGATGATAATGATGAAAAATGACTAACAATTAATTAATTAAACGAGAAAATTAAATTTATAGTAATTAATGACATAATTAATTTAGTAATTATGGAGGAATTTCCTCCATTTTACTATTAGGTAATAGATACCATTACTGGAAACTGATTAACTATTATAATTACACATACGGTCTTATTACAGTCAAAATTATTATAATACTCCCCTAAAGTAAATGATTACAAAATTGATCAATCAAGTCATTGATCTTCTCACAACTAACATTCATTCTCTATTATTAAAAATATAAGAATAGAAGGTATTAATTTAACGCAGAAAAGTAGGAGGGGTGGGGACTTGAACCGTAGGCACAACATTTGCTTTGTTTTATACAAAAAGCAAGAGAGATAGGACTTGAAATTGAAAGGTCTGTATTAATTCTCCCACTTGAATCCAATTTGAACTTAATAATAAATCTATAGGAGCAGCCAACATGAATATTTTATTGAAATATTAGTCCATAACATGCATGAGTTTTTCCTGTATTAAATTAATATCTTATTTGACCCACTAGCTAATATTAGAACATTTCCGATGCAAATTTGAATTGAATATGCAAAAAACGTGAATTTATAAACATGTCTAATTAAAGACATGGTTTCTATATGTGAGAATAAAACTAATTTTCACAGCCACGCTTGATCTAAAAATACTATCTACAATGATATTGTAAATTGTCCTGTTATTTTAATAATTATATTTTATAAAGAATATAGATTTTATACGATAGAGTCTAGCAAATAATTTTTGATAAGATAATGTTTATGTGAAATAAAATTATACAATAAAAGTTAAACTACACTAAAGTGTAAAAAGTATATGCTCTTAAAGCTCCACCCAATTTTGTACTATTTTCTTATAAACTAATATATATATATATATTAGAAATGAATTCTAATATGGTGTATAAATTGATTTAGGTATCTAGACTCATATTAGTGTTAAATTCATTCTATCTTGTTATTTTGTTCAGTTATCTTGCTTGTTAAAAGATTGCCTATATTGGTACAGATTTATTATTTATTTGGGCCGAGTCTTTGGCTACGACTTGCTACATTTTATTTTCAGATTCAGACCCCCCATCAAACTGATACATTTTGGTCATATACTATGTGTAATTAGGGGTGCACACAGTTCACAACAAATCAAAAATTATTACAAATCCAACTTCTTTCAATTTGTTAGGTTTGGTTTGGCATAAAAATATGTATTGATTGGATCGGATTGGCTTGAGATTTTAATAAATTTATTGAATTAGTTTAATTTTAAATTATTCAACCTGATCCTATCTGAAGTCTTTATATTTATATTGAATATGTATGTTATATAGTATCTCAATATTATTGGTCCACTTATTTATCCTCGGGTATTCCAAATTATAAAATAGTTTCTAAGAACATAGTACAAAGTTGACGATTGACGGATGCTAAATATTTTTGTCACTGATTAACTATCTTTATAACTATTTGGATATGATTATATATATAGGTTTGGTTCAAGTTTTAGTAATTGATCTAATATGAACTATGTGCCCCCTAGTTGTTGGCCTTTTATTTTACCTTTCTTGGAGCTTAATACTCCATATGTCCCAAATTACAGATAAACGATGGTTTCTTTCAACGATTTTTTATATTAAGAGTAATTTCTTATTTAGAATATTGTCAATTTATCATATTTCAGAATAGTAAATAAGTTTTATAATTGATAAAAGAATTCAATATAACAAATGGTCATTTAGGGACAAAGTGTGTTTTTGTTATGAAACGTGTTTTTTTGTCACTAAACGTACGTATTTATGTGGCAATGAAAATTTTTGCTTAGTCGCATAACGTATTTGTTTAGTTGTGAAACTTAGAATTTGTCACAAAATTAGGAAGCCTAGATCTACTTCATTGGGAAAGGTGGGCCCATCAGCCCAACATGAAGCCCGCAAGGAGGTTTGATAATTGTAGTATTGCATGCAATTTCAAAATATATTTAAATAAAATTATATCTCAATTAATTATTGTCTTAAGAGCATCATAACAGCGAAATATTATGAAGGTAAATTTGTACATTTAAATCTCACATTAGATTTACATCTTTGACTATTGATTATATTAAAATTATCATTAAAATTAATTTAAAATACACGTCTCAAATTCATTTCAAAATTAAATGTGTATATTATTTTGGTCCACACTCTCTCTCTCTCTCTCTCTCTCTCTCTTCATTAGTACCCGCATGAAAAGTTCCAAGAAAGGTCCTATTTAATGATGTGGGGCTAATTGCAGGAAGAAAAATGTCATGGCATTTGTAATAGGAAAATAATTATGGCACATTTTAATCATATTATAAATAAAAAAAATATATTTTATATGTGAATTTATATTTAATTTAATATATATTTAAATTGAATTATTTTTATTTATAAATATATAACTTGTACTTTTAGAATATACATTAACATAATATTTTTTAGTAAATAGCAACCTCAAGTGTCACTGTCAGCAAAAATAATTGGATAAAGATAAGAGACGATATCCATATCCAGGACCACCTCCTTTTCGTAGTTGAATAAAGAGATGTCAAATGATTTTCACGTTAACTTTAGGACCACCTCCTTTTTTCAATTATTCTTTATTATTTTCTGTGCTTTTTTTTTCTTTAAACAAAATTCTAAATTCTATTAAAATTGTTCAAATAATGATTACTATTAAACTTAAAGACGGTAGAGATCATGTGAAACATGAACCATTTGTAAAATAAAATGCAGTTTATTCTTTAATGTTAGCTATTATTATTGCTTTTTTTTTACAACCATAATTTGATTTGAGGAAGAAGAAAAGAAGCTGGAGTTTCTAAAGTTTGATTGAGGCCAATCCCTATATATGGACTCCCTTCTCACGTACATTTTCCTTCTCTCTTTTTGTAAAGTTATATATATTTACAATTGAAAAAAATATATAATATTGAAATTAAAGGTTGGTCTAAAGTCTTTCTCTTTGGAAATACTATAAATCATACAAGAAGAAGAATGGAACTTACAACCACTCAAGTGAGAAGTGAGAGCAATGTCACTTGAGCTAAAGCTCTTGGGAAATTAATGTTGTTTTGGAAATACTACAATTAGATTTGCGTTCATTTGTAATAACAATATCAATTTCTTTAGTGCACTTAGTGTCACATAAGAGATAATGATGAACCTCCGTGTGGATTATATCATTCATCAGGAGAACGAATATCTTTTAAAATGTCTTTTGATTGTATATATTAGTAGATGCTACAATTGATGGAAATGCATATGGGAAAAGTTTAGTTTTAAACAAATATAGTTTAAGCATATATATAGTTGGAAATGCTTTCTTCAATTAGTAAAAAAAAAATTTAATGAATTTTCTTAATTTATTATTTTATTCTTTTATAACAATTTTTTCGAAATCTTTTCACATGCACTATATAACTGCTAATATTTTTATGAGAAAAATTATAGGAGTAAAATTTGAAAACAAAAGTATAATACAACTTCAAAATCTTTTAAAATGGGGCTTGGCTTTGTATATGCTAGTTTTACAAATAGAAGAAAAATTAAGAGAATTCTTAAATGCACCCACCAAATCTTTCTTCTCACCCACCTTAAAACTCACCCCACCAATTTTTTTTAATTCTTGTTAACTCACCCCACCTTATTTTGAAAAGCCAAACACATACTGAAAATATTTTCTAATTTATCTCTCTGTTTCATCTCATTGTCAAGCTCTCTGACGATTCAAATTGCTGCTAGTGAGATGCCGGCTAATGACAACTTGAGTGCGCAACTGTGCCATTGTAAATGGCAATAAATTCCAACACACACAAAAGGTGGTACAGGAGATTGAGGAAGGTAAACTGAGAAAGGAAAGAAAGAAATTTAAGAAACCCTGCATTGCAAACTCAAAAATAGTCAAGTCTTCTCTGATTCTCTTCCTACTAAGGAATTTCAAAATTTCCTGTTTTTAAATAGTAAATATGTATGCATGTTCGATTGTATGTATACTTTACTCTTTCTTTGATTTTGTTATAATATATATATATATATATATATTTAAAAAAAGATCTCTTTGTTTCCTGTTGAACAAAGAGAAAACTCATTGCTCCCTATCTCCCATTTAATTTCCAAATTCCAAGTATGGCCAAACTCTAGATTTGTTCAACAACGATTTTTTTGGGAAGAAGCACAGTTTTGAGCCCTAGGTTTGGGAATGGCAAAGGAGGAGAAGAGGAGTTGCAGAACTTTGTTGGTGGTCGCAGTCAGAGAGGTGTACCAGCCGCTGCTTAGGCTTTTCTATATTAGTACTTGGTCGCAAGGCTGCTGATACTGGAACTCGAGGGGAGGTGCCAGAGGACTGATGTGAAGAAATGGAGGTGCCGAAAACAAAGGCGCAGTGGGAGGGAACAAATAATGAGTAATTATGATTAGGGTTGTTTGGATAGATAATTTGAGTTTTTAATCAAACTTTCAAAAAGTAAATCGGGGTCAAAAGAATAATTACGTGGGTTTAAACAAGATTAGCCAAAATTAACTAATTTACAAATTGACTACTGGTTTAGTAGTAGCAAGAATATTCTAATTTGTCTGGTCCAAATCCTATTACATCAACTATAATTGGTAATCCAATGTATGGCTCAACTTCAAAAGGGCATATATATATATATATATATATATGGATGGGTTTTCAATGGTTACCTCATTTTTCTATTCATTGATGGATACTGACAATAATTAATGTACATTGGTGATGTGTCAAATCCTTTAACATGTTATAGCAGATTAAGGTGACCTATTCTATTTTTATTTTTTTAATTAAACTTTAGGTAGTGTTTGGTTGAGATTTTAAAAGCAAGTTTTTAAATTTTTTATCAAAAAGTCAACTTTACTTCACACTTCCCAAATCACTTTACTTTCTCTCTCATAAATTTTTTAAAACACCATAACTTTAAATTCAAAAATTGGAATTAGATAAAAAAATATATTTGAAACCTAATCATCGAGATCTATAAAACAAGATCCATTGTTACTATTTTTTTAATTTTTTTACAATTGTTTTTGAATTGGTTGAAAAAAACTTTAACAAAAATTAAATTTACTTTTCAAAACATGTTTTAAAATCTTAACCAAACATGATTCCTTCAATGTTTTATTTGCCAAATAAACTTAGGATAACCCAATTCCAAATTAGGATAAGTGTTTATGGGTGTTTTTGTCTTTTCAGTTTTATAGTTAATTAATAACATAAGTTTATTGAAAATAACACTTTCAAAATATATTTGACTTTGAATTTTCATCTCTATATAATAGGTTTACAAATTACATACAACTCAAGTACTATTTCAATAACACTTTCAATTTAATCATTTTATTATCATTTGTGACAAATCATATCACAATAAAAACTCAAAAATTAATTTGAAGCGTCTCATATAGTATGTGCTACTAGTTTTATTAGTCACCGTTCAACTAAATAATAATTTTAACCTAATAACATAAAATAATATTAAAAAAACTGATTTTCTTAATTTAAAATATTTCAAACAAGCTCAACTTTTAATAATTTGATTAGATACGGAAGTATGCGCATGATTTAAGGGGAAATTTTATAAATAATTTGTCGTTGCTTAATTCCGCACTTAAATACAATAAAACCCTACTTTTATGTAAAATAATTAAATTAGTATAGCGAATAAGTATGAGTCGATACAAATTCAAGTTAATACTTTAAAAGTAGAAAAGTTTTTCAAAATCCAATATTTTAGGAATTTAGATTAAAACAGTTTTTAAATTTTGATTTTTGATATTAAACTAAACCAATTAAATTAAATCTAGCAAGTACGTAATAAATAATAAAAAATCCCACGGAAAAAGGATCCACCACCATGAATATAAAAAAAAGTATCTAATTATATTTTTAATATTCATCCCCACTATATAAATAAATTCAAAATCACCATCATTCTTTCTTTAAAACTAATGTAAATAAAAATAGGTATAGCATGTATCCTCATTTAAGGTGATCACAAGAGATCCATCATTTATTTTAAAAACAATTAAAGTACTAAAAAGAAAACACATTATAATAATGGTAATTTCAAAATCTATTTTAATTCGGGACGAATACTCAAAAATCAATTAGAATTAAAATAAGCCCATTACATCCATGGCGGTTCATCCTTCCCTTTTGGGAGATAATTTAGCCAAGCATATTAAATAAATAATACATTAAAACAAAATAATAATTCATTATTAAAATTTAAAATTAAATTACTTGAATACAAACTATAGATAATTAAAAAGCTAGAAAGCGTTCATATTTATGATGCTCGAACTAACGTGTACTGCATGACTTTACGCTGTCCACTTCTTCACCTTCAATACTTTGGCCATACAGCAAATAGTATATGAAGGATTTTCTTTCTCTATAACTCTCTAACAATATCTATATTCTATCTATTTTTTTCTATCTTTTTTCTATGATTTTAAGTGTAGAGAATATGTCTATATTTAGTAATAAGAGATACAAGTTTAAAAGGCTTAGAAAATTATAATTGTAAAAGAAATAACAAATATGAGTTCAATTAATTAAGAAAGAATAAGGAGTTGTATTTTAATTATGAGAGAATATTGAATTGGAATATTCTTTCTTCTTTATCTTCCTTTCTAATCTTTAATAGACTTCTTCCACATTTTTATCACAATTTACTTATTTCCTACAAAAAGACAAAATAAATATTATTCCTCCATAATTTAGGCATTAATTATATTCTAACAAAATATTATTTGCAGGTTTAAATAATAATTTGAGGCACTTATCAACGCACGACTTCCTAAATAACACTTAAAATATATCTTATTTAGTATTAAATAATTAATTATTTGGTTCAATAATCAACGTATTGTGTTTAACAAACAAATTTTGTACCATTTTCAAAATTGAGAACTATATCCAGTAATTAAAATTAATTTATAATTGTACTAATTTAGATTACATTTTCATTTAGATTCCTAATCGAAATCTACTTCCATTTTAATTTATTTTCAATTTTATTTTAAGGTGCATTTGAATTATATAATTGAATTTAGCTTTAAAATTCATAAATCTAACATTCAAAAATTACATATTTGAAATACAAGAGCTTAAAATTTTGTGTTTGCTAACAAATACAAGGAAATTGATTTCTAAATCCAAATATTATTCCGCTAAAATTTATATTTAGTTGATTAGTAAACTATTTTTATTTTTTAACACTGTGGCGGAACTCATGCTTACATAGAATTAACCCGTTTGACTCGACCCGCCCCTATTATAGTATTTTATTTCTTATAATATAGCATAATTACCACGGGGCGGGAGTGGGTTTATGCGTACACTATTCGCGACGGATTTAGATTAAAAAAATAAAACCTGCACCAGGCTGGGATGTGTTTATAAGCTTGTTGGGTTTGGGTTTGGACAACACACGACCCTTTATCATCATTCGTATTATTATTATAATTAATATTACAAGTATATTTATAATAACAAAAAATAATAATTTGTTTAAAAATGAATTAATATTTTTTTCAAATTCGCAAGTTTGGGATCTCTAAGGAAAAACTCTATCTCTAAAATTTGAAAGTTATAACTTTAAGATAAGTATCAAATCTCAATATTTGAATATATTTATAAATCTTAAATCATAATTTCACACCAAACAAAAACATTTAGATTTGAGATTCCAAATCCAAATCTCATGTTAAAATCTTCTCTCAAATCTATATTCCAAACACACCCTTAAAGAATTTTAAAGGGTTTTATTAAAAGATATTTTCAATTAACTATGTTATTAATACTTTCACCCCATAATAATAATAATAATAATAATAATAATAATAATAATAATAATAATAATAATAATAATAATAATAAAGATTTAAGAATCAAGTATACATATTCTTCTATGTTAACAATCACAGTAGACCTATTTCATGTTTATCAAATTTTTAATATATAATCATATAAAGTATTCATGATCATGTAATTAATTAGTTAGTACGACATTTGGTACTGTAATTTATAATAAGAATAGTATTTTCTTTCACTATAATGGTTTGTGAGAGGATAATTATGTAAACAACATATCATAAACCTTTGAGATTTATTTTTTACTTCAATTTTTTTTTTTATGAATTTATGTGAAATAAATGAGCCTACAAACAATTCTAAAAAAATTCATCAAAATTTTAATTTTTTTTGAAAGGATCACCATTCTCAAGTATTTTTTTTTTAAATTGTAGCATCTTATCATTTGATAATTAATTTGAAATTTAGAGTTTTTAGAATTAATAAAAAATATATATATTTAATACTTATTTCTTGGTTGACCTTTGTCATAAGATTTCGATTACATGTTCAAATTTGAAATATTTATTTGAGATGTTTAGTTTGAATTTTAACTTTTGTTATTTATATTTTTTGATTATTTTATTTTTTAATAGTTATTATCTTTAATAAGGGGTAGTTTTCAAAATAACTATCTTTTATTTTTAATAAATTAAAATTTATTTTGTCATCGATTAAAAGGTTGTTCTTGAAACTAATCCTAAAAATATAATATCCTTTGTTAGAATGAGAGTAATTGATTTGTACTTTAAAAAGAAGCCCCATATTTTTATTTATTTAATTAATGTACATGTACCTATTAATCTAATTTAGTTTTTAATATTAAATCATTAATAAAATAATATTTATACAATTAAATCAATAATATTTTTTTTAGTTTGTCCACGCTTAAGGATTAATTTAGAAAATAATACTAATTAACTTAACAATGTAGATTAACTACAAAATATCAATATAAATAAAATCACCCATTTTGTAGGGGTAAAGAATAGGGATATCAAGTATTGAAATTACAAAATCATGTAATGAATATCTAATTTATGATTCCTTAAAATTAAATAGAAAAAAAATGCCATGTCATCATGTACGTATTAACAACTTACCCACTTAATCTTGCATTTAATACTTTGTATTTCTCCAATGTGCATTAATTTTGTTAGCCAACTACACATTTGATCTCAATCATTGATTTTTCATTCAATGGTTAATATTACAATAACCATCCATGAGTAAAAAGAACAATAACCATTGAAACCTCACCCTATATGTAAAAGAAAATTAAAGCGTATAATCTATATTTTAAATTTTATTCAGCTAAAAAAAATTATCGTTTAGTTGACCATGCAACTTGTATCTTTACTAGGCCTTTCCAGATTTTTTTGTTTTTTTTATTTTTTATTTTTTTTAAAAGCAAAGAGGGGCAAGGGCCAACCCCTTAAAAATTTCCGGAATAAAATAATAAACAAGGACAATCAAGGAATTTCCTGAATTAAAAAAAAACAGCAATGGGCATTTAAAAACATTTCTTGAATAAAAATTAAAATTTGCTTACTTTCTTGAGATTTGGTGCATTGCCAAAAAAAATGAAAATGACACTTAATTTAGTACATCTAGAAATGAATTGTGGAATTCACTGGACGAGGCTAAACCCGAAATCCAAATTAACCAGCCCTTATAGAATTGTGCAATATAAACAATTTTTCCATTTATAGCCTAAGAACAATAAATATAATTACAATCGCACCAGTTTTTGCTCTTTTAAAATATTTTCTCAATAATCTGTATAATAGTTACCAAAACATTTATTAAACATCGTATCATTTTCACTCTTTTGCTTTGTGAGCTTTTGTTTGTCAAAAAAAATATTTCAGTAAATTAATTAATTTTAGTCTCTCAAAAGAACCATTTTCATTCCAATTATAATATAATATTACAAATAAGAAAATACAAGTACATTTAAATTATAATATTTGAGCATTTTCCTTTTTTATTTTCTCAATTTAAATCGTGTGTGTGTGGTGCACACATATATCTGATAAACGCATAATATTGTCATGCATAAGCTCTTTCCCAGAGTCGCATGACGCGTTTGTTGCTTTAATTCTGCCTAATTATCCGCTTATCTTGAGATTAGTGTCTTAGCGAGTTTTGTATCTAACATGGCCCAAGTTGGTGTGTATTTTGTAGTATTCCATGTGTTTGTAGGATTGGAGTACAATGGCATTGCATGAAGTGATCAAGAGTAAGCTCGGAGGCTTGCAAAGTGCTGAGTGAACAAGTTCCAGACCCATGATCGATCATGGGCAAAGCCATGATCGATCATGGTTGCAAGATTTTCTGGCAGAGCACTTCCATGATCGATCATGGGCATAACCATGATCGATCATGGCCCTTGCAACTTAGCCATTTCACACCCAAAATGGGCTATTTTAGTGGTTTAAGCTATTTTAGATATTTAGTTAGATATTTTGCAACCTTTTAATATATATTATTTTCTCTTAGCTTCTTGGTGAGGAGATCTAAGTTTTTGTACAAGTTCTAGAGAGAAGTGGGAGCTAAAACCTTGTAATTTCTTCTTCTTCTTGTAAGTTTACTTTGATTTTAAGAAATGAATGCTTCTTCTATAATTCTTGTTTCGAGTATTATGGAGTAGTCTTTTACGAAGGTTACGGAGGTGAACCGCGATATAATATTCGGTGATTTATGGCTCAATCCATGTTTAAAGTTTGAGAAATAGTTGTAAATCCTTTTCTTCTTCATTTCCTCCATTGTTGCAAGCTTTCTAGGTATATTCATAATATTAAGACTTTATATGCCTTGTATATTTAGTGCTTGGTTGTTAATGAACATACAACATATTTATATGGTTCTAAAAAGCTTGTAGTCCCTTTCCCCCATCCATGGAGTTTTTCCCTCTTCATAGAAATTATGAATAGTTCTTAAAACTCCATAGATGGATTTTAAATTTGTTTAGCTTATCTTTGATTCATTTATTGATATATTGAGTGCTTCTTACACTTTATGTGATACTTAGACTCTTTATTTTCTACCATATGTGATAAATGATGAGTTGACTAATTTATCCCATAAACTTTATTCCGTTTCATTGTTAGGATTCACTTTATAATTTTCATTCTTTAAATCATGAGATTACCACACTTGCTTGATGTTAAATCTTTTTATGATGAGTTCGTCATATCTATCTCGGATTAGCTTCATCGGGAATGGGTTGCCTTGCTTCACACCCGTAGCTAAGAGGTAGGAATGATAACCTCGTCTTTGGTGGTATGTCGTTTGTATCTCTCTTGATATAGCTTCAATTCGGGAATGAGTCGCCTAGCGTCGCACCCTCTGCTATTGAGAGATACACCAACATTCCCCATTTCTCGAGAATCCTTGTGTTCTAATCTAAGTATGAGCTAATGATCACCGTTTCTTAAATCGCAACTAATCTCCACCTACCTTAGTGCTTTCTTATTTATTTTCGCATCTGTTTTACATTTACGTTGTTCTACAACAAACCAACTCACAGAAACCAGAAAATCACTTAATCCGTAATCCATTCCATTCCTCTTCACTTATCCCTGTGGTTCGACACTCGGACTTCCGAGACTATATTACAACTTGACGTGCCTGCACTTGGGCTATATCGCAACGCGTTATTCAAGTGGCGTCAAGTTTTTGGCGCCGTTGCCGGGGATAAGGCAAAAAGGCGGATTCTGGGTTTTGTATAAAACCATTCTGTAAGTATTTCTCTCTATTTGATTAATTTATTTTTCTCCCTTATTTTCTGTTTTATTTTGTAGAGTTCCCAAGGAGTGATTCGAATCATTGTCCAAGCCCATGCAAGGGCGATTGTTTGTGGATATTCGAATTAGCCCTCCCACATCTCCAAGAATGGCAAACCAAGGTAGAGCAGCGGATCACGAGAGCGATAATGAAGGGGAAGGTGCCAACAATGTTCCTCATGTTAGGACCATGAGAGACTACCTTCAACCGCCTCGGGCAACTTCGAATTCGTGCATTGTGCTTCCCGCTGGCCAAGCCGGAGCATTCTCTTTCAAACCGGGTATGCTTCAACATATCCCTTCTTTTCATGGTATGGAGTCGGAAAACCCATACTTGCACTTGAAAGACTTTGAAGAAGTCTGCTCCACATTTCGTGAGGCAAATATTAATGAGGATGTCATGCGTTTAAAGCTCTTTCCTTTCTCCCTAAAAGATAAAGGAAAAATTTGGCTAAATGCTCAAAGACCACAATCAATTCGGTCTTGGCAAGAACTTCAAGCGGAATTTCTAAAAAATTCTTTCCCGTGCATTGAACCAATGCTTTAAGAAGGGCGATATCTAATTTTTCGCCAAAAGAAAATGAAACTTTTTATAAGTGTTGGGAAAGATACAAGGAACTTCTAAACGCATGCCCTCACCATGGTCACGAAACGTGGAGCCTTGTTAGTTTTTTCTATGAATCTCTCACCCCTGATATGCGTACGTTTGTTGAGACCATGTGTAATGGTCAATTCTTAAGTAAGAATCCCGATGAGGCTTTATTGTATTTTGATGAATTAGCGGAAGGTGCCCAAAATTGGAACACCTATTCCGAGGAACCCAAAGCAAAAACTCAAGGAAGGGGTGGGTTGTACCAAGTGTCTAATGAGGATGACATGGGTGCGAGGTTATTCCAATTGTCTAAGAAAGTAGAGGCAATGGAAGCAAGTAAGTTTAAGGAGGTCAACGTAGTATCCTCGAGTCAGTTGTGTGTCATTTGTGAAAATTCAGGACACACCACCGAGGATTGTCCTACCATTCCCGCTTTCCGGGAAGTCCTCAAAAATCCCGCCCAAGTCAATGCTTTACACCAGTACAACCAAAACCGTAACCAAAACGATCCTTATTCTCAAAGGTACAATGAAGGATGGAAGAATCACCCCAATTTCAGTTGGGGAGGAAATCAAAGTCAGAACCACAACCAATATAATCAGAACCAAAGGCAACAACAACAACCTCAAAACTCTTTTGTTCCACCTCAGAATCAAAATCCCAACCAAAACTTGGAAGCTTTGTTGAGATCATTTGTGGACAAAACGGATCGTGATGTGGGTGAGTTAAAAACTCAAATGTCTAAACTCACCACCGCCCTAGCTACCCAAGAGAAGGGAAAATTCCCCTCTCAACCTTTAGCGAATCCTAGAGGTCAAGTTCAAGTAGTAGAGGGAGGAGAGTCTAGCTCCAAGATAGAAGAACTCAAATCTATCACAATCTTGAGAAGTGGTAAGGAGGTAGACAAAACTATTGTTCCTAAAACCCCCAAGGTGGCGGACATAGTTAATCCCACGCATGTTGAGGAGTCGGAGGTAGAAAAAGTTGTGAGTGAAGAGAAGAAGAGAGAGGAAGAGAGACAAGGAAAGGAGGATCTTGAGAAAATCAAGAACGGAATTAAGGTCCCTTTCCCGGAGAGATTGAACCAACCATCCAAATCTAATACTGAGATTTTGGATGTGTTTCGACAAGTGAAAATCAACATTCCATTGCTTGACGCGGTCAAGCAAATACCTTCGTATGCTAAGTTCCTCAAGGACTTATGCACGACAAAACGAAGGTTGAATGTTAAGAAGAAGGCCTTTATGGCGGAGCAAGTGAGCTCCATCATGCAAGGCACGAGAGCCCCTAAGTTCAAGGACCCCGGTTGCCCCACAATTTCGTGTGTCATAGGAAATTGTAGGATCAAAAATGCTTTGCTAGATTTGGGAGCAAGTGTGAACGTACTCCCATATTCTGTATATCAACAATTGGGGTTGGGTGAGTTGAAACCCACGAGGGTTACTATTCAATTAGCGGACCGATCCGTTAAGATACCAAGAGGGATAGTCGAAGATGTGCTTGTTCAAATTGACAAGTTTTATTTTCCCGTTGACTTTATCATCCTCGACATGCAACCCGTGTCGAATCCCACTAAGGAGATTCCAGTTATCCTTGGGCGACCATTTCTTGCTACTTCTAATGCCATAATAAATTGCAAGAATGGAATTGTGAAGTTAGCATTTGGAAACATGACTTTAGAGCTAAACGTGTTCTCTTTGAGCAATCAAAGAGACGACGATGATGATGAGGAAAGTGAACACGTAAACATGATAGAGTCATGTATCCAAGACCACTTTGTGGCAAATTTCGAATCGAAGTCAATGGAAGGTTATCTAACCACTTCCGATGAACTCGAGGATTGTATGCAAGTGTTTTCCTTGTGTGACAAACAGGTTGAGTTTTTGGAGAAAGAGGAAAACACACAATCTCCCACCAAAAAGCTTGAAGGAAAAATGGATCTCAAGCTATTGCCGAGCAATTTGAAGTATGCCTTTTTGGGAGCTTCAGATACCTTCCCAGTTATCATCTCGTCCGAACTTTCGGATGACCAAGAAGGAAGGTTAGTTCATTTGCTTGGTAAATATAAAAAAGCTTTTGGTTGGACTCTTGCCGACCTCCAAGGAATAAGCCCTTTGATTTGTACACATAAAATTCACTTGGAGGATGGGGCAAAAACATCAAGGCAATTTCAACGCCGGTTGAATCCTAACATGCAAGAAGTGGTTAGGAACGAGGTGTTGAAATTATTGGATGCAAAGATCATCTATCCAATCTCGGATAGTAAATGGGTTAGTCCAACTCAAGTGGTACCGAAAAAATCGGGTCTTACGGTAGTCAAGAACGACTCAAACGAGTTGATTCCACAAAGAGTCACCACCGGGTGGCGAATGTGTATTGACTACCGTAAACTCAATGAGGCTACTCGTAAAGATCATTTCCCCCTCCCCTTTTTGGATCAAACTCTAGAGAGGGTAGCGGGTCATGAATATTACTCTTTCCTCGATGGTTTTTCCGGGTACAATCAAATTGAGATTGACCTAGATGATCAAGAAAAAACCACCTTTACATGTCCTTTTGGTACCTTCGCTTATCGAAGAATGCCCTTTGGTCTATGTAATGCACCGGCCACTTTCCAACGGTGCATGCTAAGTATCTTTAGCGATATGGTGGAAAGAACTTTGGAAGTTTTTATGGATGACTTTACCGTCTATGGTAAGTCATTCGACAATTGCTTGGCTAACCTGGAACAGGTCTTGGGAAGATGCGTGGAAAAACAATTGGTATTGAACTGGGAGAAGTGCCATCTTATGGTTACCAAGGGAATTGTTTTGGGGCACATCATTTCTTCAGAAGGAATCGAGGTGGATAAAGCTAAAATTGAGTTGATTGCTAAACTTCCTACACCGAAGAATGTCAAAGATGTTCGATCTTTTCTAGGACATGCCGGGTTTTATAGGAGGTTTATCAAGAACTTCAGTTCCATTTCCAAGCCCATGTGTAGTCTACTTCTCAAGGATGCACCCTTTCAGTGGGATGCCAAGTGCGAGGAAGCCTTTGTCTCTCTGAAGCATATGCTTACTACTGCGCCGATTATGCAGACACCGGACTGGAGCTTGCCATTCGAGCTTATGTGCGACGCAAGTGACTATGCGGTGGGAGCGGTTCTTGGTCAACGAAAAGACAAGAAACCGGGTGTGATATACTATGCAAGTAGGACCTTGAATGATGCGCAAATGAACTACACCACGACAGAGAAAGAGCTTCTAGCAATTGTCTTCGCCCTAGACAAGTTCCGATCCTATTTGATAGGATCGCCAATTGTGATTTTCACGGATCACGCGGCATTGAAGTATCTATTCACAAAGAAAGATGCCAAGCCGCGGCTTTTGAGGTGGATACTCTTATTGCAAGAATTTCATTTAAGCATCAAGGACAAAAAGGGAGTCGAGAACGTGGTGGCCGATCATCTGTCTCGACTCACTTTTACGAACAACATTGAAGAAAGCCCGATCCAAGATTCGTTTCCAGACGAACAATTATTGGCAATCTCGACGCTCCCATGGTATGCAGACATTGTAAATTATCTTGTAACTGACAAGATACCAAAGTCATGGGGCGCACAAGATAGAAAAAGGTTTTTGAGTGAAGTGGGTCGATTCTATTGGGATGAACCGTACCTGTTTAAGTATTGTGCGGATCAGATTATCAGACGGTGCATCCCAGAGGAAGAAGTGGAGAGAGCTCTATCTTTCTGTCATTCTGAGGCTTGCGGAGGACACTTCTCGGCCAAGAAGACCACCGCGAAGATTCTGCAAAGTGGATTGTATTGGCCGTCGCTTTTTAAGGACGCACAACGCTTTTGCAAGGCATGTCAAAGATGCCAAATGCTTGGAGGGATCTCCAAGAGGAATATGATGCCTCTCAACCCAATTCTGATGATCGAAATCTTCGACTGTTGGGGCATCGATTTTATGGGACCATTCCCATCCTCCTACGGTAATCTTTATATTTTAGTTGCCGTAGATTATGTTTCGAAATGGGTGGAAGCCCAAGCGTGTAAGAAAAACGATCACAAAGTGGTGATCCGATTTCTGAAAGAACACATTCTTGCACGTTTTGGCACCCCCAAGGCAATAATAAGCGATGGCGGTACTCACTTTTGCAATAAACCGTTTCAATCATTAATGCAAAAGTACGGTGTAAATCACAAAGTATCGCTCGCTTATCATCCTCAAACTAATGGTCAAGCCGAGTTGGCAAATAGGGAGATCAAACAGATCCTAGAGAAAACGGTAAACCCGAACCGCAAGGATTGGTCATTAAGACTGACCGACGCACTTTGGGCCTACCGTACTGCGTACAAAACAACTCTAGATATGTCTCCCTATCGCATTGTATATGGAAAACCATGTCATTTGCCAGTAGAGTTGGAACACAAATCATACTGGGCAACTAAGATGGTTAACTGTGATTTCGAAAAAGCCGGGCTTGACCGTAAGTTGCAAATTGATGAAATCGAGGAATTGAGAAGAGATGCATATGATAATGCGAAGATAAGCAAGGAACGTGCCAAAAATTTTCATGATAAATCTATTTTAAGGAAAGAATTCAAACTTGGGCACAAAGTTCTTATTTATGATACTCGTCTGCATCTCTTCCCCGGGAAATTGAAGTCTCGTTGGACCGGCCCATACATTGTCCGTCATGTATTTCCTTTTGGGGCTGTGCAAGTTGAGGATCCCAAAACCGGCTATGTTTTTAAAGTAAATGGACAACGTTTAAAGCCATTTTTAGAATTCCCAATTCGAGAGGAGTCCACCCCTTTCGGAGACCCGACTTATGCCTAACAAGCATAGGTCGATTCTGTAAATAATGTTTTTTGTAGTATTTTTGAGTTTCAGGAATTTTTGGGCGAGATTGGATCGAGCTGGACCAAGTTGGGGGGAGTGGAAAGGTGTTTCAAGTGAAGAAATCTCATGGGAGAATTTTTGTTGAAGGCATGATCGATCATGGTTATACCCATGATCGATCATGGGATCAAATTGAGGAGGCAGTGCACTTCCATGATCGATCATGGGCAAAACCATGATCGATCATGGTGAAATTTTCCTGCGGCAGTAGACTTCCATGATCGATCATGGGCAAAGCCATGATCGATCATGGTCCCTTTTAAAAACAGAGCAGCCGTTTCTAAACCCCAAAATCGTGCCCCATTTTCTCTCTAACTCCCATTTCTCTCCATCTCCCTTCTTCAAACCCTCAATAATCATCATATCAAACCCTCCCCTAGCCTTTCCACCTCCATAAACTCTCAATTTCACCCCCAAACTCCAAACCCATCTACTATCAACACCTCTTTCTCTCTCTAAAACCCCAAACCCCCAATTTCGAGCCCTACTCCCCAAAATTTTGAAATTTCTCTCTATTTCTCCCCTCTCCCCACATCAATGGCTGCCATTACTCCAGTTAACAAGCCAGAAGAGCTTCAAGCCGCGAGGGGTGGGTACCGCGGGTTCCGTAGCCGTCAGGAGTACGATTGGTGGAATTACGCTTTCAGGAACCGGGCTGTGATGATCGAGAGGCCTGTGATTATTGGTGCCTTGGACGATTTCCCTCAAATGGGAACATTCGAAAGACACGAGGGGTGGGTTCAATATTTGCGACAACCAGGTAATCAATGTAATCTCACTCTATGTCGTGAATTTGTAGCAAGTTTGGTGCGTGTGCCCAATGCTGCTTATGCCTATGTTGCCCACGTACGTGGGAGAACTGTTCCTTTCAACCTCGAGGTTGTTAGTAGAGTCACGGGGATTCCGGCATTGCCGGATGGCAGCTATGACCTCCCTCATTCAGCCCGTATTTTATACCCCACTGATGACGAGTTGGCTACGTTCTTAGCCGGTCGTCCAATGACTTGGATTGGCACGCAATTCGATAGGAACAATTTAGCACCACAATTCAGGACCCTGTGGCTTGTTGTAGCCAATGCGTTAGATCCCACCTCGCACATTCAACATTTGTACACCTATCATGCCTATGTTCTATATGTAATTGCTCGCAATAGGCCGTGTTGTTTGGTTCGCTACATAATGCGAAAAATCATGAAAGTCTATGACACGGTAGCCCATAACGAAACGATAAAATTTGGTGTGCTTCTGACCCGCATTTGTTTGGAGGCGGGTGTCCAAGAAAGGGACACCGATGTCAGAAAGATACAGCGGGCCCCGATAAACAGGTCCACCCAGGCTAGAGCCGCCGGACAACTGAGAAATAGGCCAAGTTCTTCCACAGCCGCACCACAACAGGGGGATAGCGAAGAAGAAGGGGCAGAGGAAGCAGGAGCGGATGTTCCGGGTCAGTCAAGGCGTAGAAGAAGGGCAAGCTCTGGGCCTGTGGATGACAATAGGGAGTTCATTAGAGAGCAGTTTGAGCAGATGACTGCTTTGATGCAGACCGGGTTTGCTAGCGTCAACGAGAGGGTAGAGATTATGGTATTGCGTCAGGACCGTTTGGAGGCAGATATTGCAGCTCAGGTCGAGGCACGAGTTGCAGCTCAGATGACGACTCAGCAGGAGTTCATACGCCAGCAGTTCGAGGCGTTGTATGGTCGTTTTCCACCACCCCCACCTTCTGATATGTGATGATGATGTGATAGCCTGAAAACTCTTTAAGTACCTATATTTATGCTTAGTTTTATTTTATTTCTTTTGGGTTGTATTAGAATTGAGACTTGATGTTAACTCTAGAACTTGGTTTTAATGATTGAATATTATAGTTTTTGCTTTTGAATTCTAATTCTAACCCGTTTTGTGAATAGTTTTTGTTTATCTCTTATTTTTGTCTCATGGAGAGCAAAGCCATTGTAGCCCTTCCGTGCGTTGTTGTTGTTATCTTTACATTGAGGACAATGTGTGCTTCAAGTGGAGGGGGGTACGTTATTTTGTGTTTATTTTGTTTGGCTTGCTATCAGTCATTCCCATGAGTAGAAGAGATTTGTTCAATTTTTTTTTTTTAGAAGTTTGAAAATTGATGATTGATTGATATTTTGTTCGATGAAGATTATTGTTTCATTAGCTTTTGGCATGAATTCTTTGATCTAGATAGGAATTTGAATGATAATCTAAATTGCCTTGCTCCACTTAGTCTCATATCCCGTTATATTCTCATGCTCCACATGCTAGATTGCTTCGGTTGTTTTCAATTCGGTAATAACACCTAGATTTATTTTCATTGAGAGAAGAGAAATTTTTGTCCAAAAATAATGGAAGCTCTTTCGAAAAGATCCTCCAATGAGAGGACAAAAGCATAGCACTTTGATAACTTGGATGACTTTTATCCTAATATTGACTTAAAGCTTCACTTGACTAAATCTTAAGTCTCTTTGTCTAATATTATGGATGGGTATAGGTTGCCATATGGGAAAGGGTGAATAGCTTCCTTTAAGCTCCAATGAATGAGCAGAATTTTGAAAAATTTCATAAGTGAGACCGCTGCCCCCCATAGAGACGAAAACCACCCTGATCTAATTTAGCGAAATTTTCAAGTAAAAGATAAAGAAAGTGCTTAGAATCGACATATCTTGGAGCTTTTGTTTTTGAAAAAGTTCTCTCTTCCTTCTTGAATGATTATGACTCTTTGTGTTTATATCGAATTGTTTGAATCGAAGTCTGGTATTTGAGCATTGGAGAATATGTGATTGTGTTCTAAAGGAGATAGGTGAATTAGATGATCATTCAAAAGTCCGTCATTCTGGAAAATTGATAATAATGCCTCTTGCTTTGCAAATTGAAACTTGAATCTTCATTCTCACCATTCATCATGATCAAACTTCCAATGTTTGTAGGTATCATTTCTGAAAACCTTCACGAGATGCAACTCGTCTTCTTTGGGAACTTAGAAGTTAACAATTTTTTTTGTTTAAGCATAGTGCTTTTGTAATTATATATTTTTGTCTTGCTAAGGGACTAGCAAGAGATAAGTTGAGGGGAGTTGATAAACGCATAATATTGTCATGCATAAGCTCTTTCCCAGAGTCGCATGACGCGTTTGTTGCTTTAATTCTGCCTAATTATCCGCTTATCTTGAGATTAGTGTCTTAGCGAGTTTTGTATCTAACATGGCCCAAGTTGGTGTGTATTTTGTAGTATTCCATGTGTTTGTAGGATTGGAGTACAATGGCATTGCATGAAGTGATCAAGAGTAAGCTCGGAGGCTTGCAAAGTGCTGAGTGAACAAGTTCCAGACCCATGATCGATCATGGGCAAAGCCATGATCGATCATGGTTGCAAGATTTTCTGGCAGAGCACTTCCATGATCGATCATGGGCATAACCATGATCGATCATGGCCCTTGCAACTTAGCCATTTCACACCCAAAATGGGCTATTTTAGTGGTTTAAGCTATTTTAGATATTTAGTTAGATATTTTGCAACCTTTTAATATATATTATTTTCTCTTAGCTTCTTGGTGAGGAGATCTAAGTTTTTGTACAAGTTCTAGAGAGAAGTGGGAGCTAAAACCTTGTAATTTCTTCTTCTTCTTGTAAGTTTACTTTGATTTTAAGAAATGAATGCTTCTTCTATAATTCTTGTTTCGAGTATTATGGAGTAGTCTTTTACTAAGGTTACGGAGGTGAACCGCGATATAATATTCGGTGATTTATGGCTCAATCCATGTTTAAAGTTTGAGAAATAGTTGTAAATCCTTTTCTTCTTCATTTCCTCCATTGTTGCAAGCTTTCTAGGTATATTCATAATATTAAGACTTTATATGCCTTGTATATTTAGTGCTTGGTTGTTAATGAACATACAACATATTTATATGGTTCTAAAAAGCTTGTAGTCCCTTTCCCCCATCCATGGAGTTTTTCCCTCTTCATAGAAATTATGAATAGTTCTTAAAACTCCATAGATGGATTTTAAATTTGTTTAGCTTATCTTTGATTCATTTATTGATATATTGAGTGCTTCTTACACTTTATGTGATACTTAGACTCTTTATTTTCTACCATATGTGATAAATGATGAGTTGACTAATTTATCCCATAAACTTTATTCCGTTTCATTGTTAGGATTCACTTTATAATTTTCATTCTTTAAATCATGAGATTACCACACTTGCTTGATGTTAAATCTTTTTATGATGAGTTCGTCATATCTATCTCGGATTAGCTTCATCGGGAATGGGTTGCCTTGCTTCACACCCGTAGCTAAGAGGTAGGAATGATAACCTCGTCTTTGGTGGTATGTCGTTTGTATCTCTCTTGATATAGCTTCAATTCGGGAATGAGTCGCCTAGCGTCGCACCCTCTGCTATTGAGAGATACACCAACATTCCCCATTTCTCGAGAATCCTTGTGTTCTAATCTAAGTATGAGCTAATGATCACCGTTTCTTAAATCGCAACTAATCTCCACCTACCTTAGTGCTTTCTTATTTATTTTCGCATCTGTTTTACATTTACGTTGTTCTACAACAAACCAACTCACAGAAACCAGAAAATCACTTAATCCGTAATCCATTCCATTCCTCTTCACTTATCCCTGTGGTTCGACACTCGGACTTCCGAGACTATATTACAACTTGACGTGCCTGCACTTGGGCTATATCGCAACGCGTTATTCAAGCGGCGTCAATATCATTTGTATACAAAAAGTTAATATTAATAATATAGCTTATAGTTTAAATGGTAAGAAACTTCTGACTAGGGGAAAGGTTTGTCGTTCAATTCCGATAGTTGAAAGGAAAAGGGGATGGAAATGGAATGGGGAAAGTGTGATAACAAATTAACCTCGGACCAGTCCTATGAGAGAGCATGTTCTTAATCAATCACTCTACTAAGTCCTTGTGGATTTGTCAAGAATGTATTTAGTTTAGGAATGGCAACAACATGTGTGGGTTCGGGTACCCGCAGGTTTTCGACCCAATGGGAGCGAATATGGAAGCAAATAATTTTGGGAGCCGAGGCGGGTTTAAATCAGGGATTTTTTAAATTAGTCAGATTCAGATATGAGAGTATCCATCCCGTACCCGTCCAATACACTTAATTTTGCAATTTTCTTATTTTATGCTTATATATATGTGCATATATATATATATATATATAATATAATATAACATTATATTATTTCTGTCTGTTATCCGACGAGGCCGGGGATAGGAATTACCAGATACCCCAAATCAAGGGTGGGAATTTTATTGGTAGCGGAAGTGGGGATGGAAGTCGTAAACCCGTCCCGAACCCAACCTATTTCCATCCTTAATATATTTCATCCTTAGAGCATCTCCAATGCTAATATGAATTGGATGTACCAAAAATATGGACATGTAAGCATATCTAAAGACATGGTTCCTATGTGGCACTAAAAGTATTGTTCATGGTCAAGTTTTAAAAAAAGCATCTCCAATGGTGTTGTCTATAATATTGTTATTGACATAATTCGTCAAATTTTTTAATAAAAAAATATAGGGTATATGGATTTTGTTTGATAGATCTTGGAGAATATTTTTTAACAATATAAATTTTATTGAATATAGAATTGTAAATTAAAAGTTAAAATAATTTAAAATTTTAAAAATAAATTATTAAGGTAAAATTGATGACGTGGCATCTAGACATCGTCTAGAAGACCCTCTAGATGTAGAGGGTCACCCTCACAATGTCTTCCCCTCTTTTTGACACATCACCTTCATGATCATTATACATGGTTGCATTGGAGATGGGTTTTTTAACTCATTGTCTATATATCCTATGTGGCACTCCATTTTTCTCCAATTCATAGTTGCATTGGAGATGCTCTTAGCATAGAGTACCTTAAAAGGAATTTTTTTAAAAAAATAATAATTATTTAACTGATACTTTGTTCCTCTTTATTATTTTTAGGTTTAATTTCTTTCAATCGGGTTTAGTTCGAGTCCTAAACCAATGAAATTTTTCACAAAATTTAGCGGACATGATATTTATGATATGATAAGTAGATCATTTCTAAAAATTTGTATAAGAAGATTCAATTTAGAAATATGTGAAATGATTATCTAAAATTTCAACAGTTGGAAATGAACATATTATCAAATCTTTATTAAACTTACTTCCGGTTTGAATTGCTTGATGAAATTTTGCAGAGATGATGTACTCATTCTAGAGATTATATCTAGCAAGTTTTGTGAAAAGATTCATTCATTTAGATCTCGAACGAGAGCCAACTTAATTAACGAAACTGAACTGGAAGTAAAAGTAATGTAGATGTGAAAAGTCCGGTGCCGAATAAACTAAGATTTATTGCAATATCAACTTATATATTTATATTTTAAGATGCATACTCCAAAAGAAAAGAAAAGAAAAAGGAAAATACAGAAAGCAAATACAATCAACCAACTGGTTTGATGTGTCTTGCAAACCAACATTTTTTTAGTATGACACACCAACATTATTTAGTATTAATCTTATCTCAGCCAAATAAACAAGGAATCCTCTGATTTCAAAATTAAAAAATAATTAAAAATAATAATTAATTTTATGAGAACTTAGAAACATTGATAAGTAAATTAATTGGTGGGAATTTTTCATTTTTCATCATGGAAAATTTCTTACCCACCGACCACTCATCCTCATTTTCCAATTTCTCATGAAAATTGATTATTTCTTCAATTATTTTTCAATTTTAAAATCACAAAGATTAGGCGTACTTAGCAACAATGTCTTTGAGAAAATGAGTCAATTTTTTTGGTTGGGAAAACATAAGCATGTGATCAGAACCCGATATCGTCTTAACTTCCTTGGGTGGAAATTTTGCTATAAAATCCTTTTGTGTTGAGATAGTTATTGCTTTATCTTCTTCACTTATTATATAAGCTCGATTAACCGATCCATAATTTGCTGAAGTGAGTGCAGTTTCCAAACGCGATTTTTCATCCGTATAAATAGGGTAGTATCTCTCCAATGACAAACAAAGTGTCAGATCCTGTTAAGAAATTGACTTCACCATGAGTTGTTATACAATATGACAATAAATTTGAATGTGACAAGCATCCACCAATTCATCTTTTACTATGGCCCCATACTCTAACTGGCCAAATCCTACTTAAAGCATCCACAAGGAAAAGGGAATTGAAGGTTAATTTGCTCCATGAGGGTATGCAATGGTTATGGTAAGTATGGTAAAATATTGAACCATAATAAAAGAGTATGGTAAAATTAAGTTCTACTAGGTTCTTTACTATGCACCCAAGAGAAAGCAATGGGAAGGGGGACACCTAACTCTTAATTAGGTGTGGGGGAGTGAAAACGTCAACTATTAGGCATGGATTCTCTATATCTAATCTCTTTTCCCCATTTTTTACACTCTATATACATTAACCGTGTCTCTTAAAATCCCATACAATATATATTTTATTTCTGTTTTTCTACAAAGTGGATCACTACCATGCCACTATTTCAACCCTTAAGTAAGTAAGGAAAATATACCATACATACCATACCACTAAATTTACCATATCAATTTCATGGTTTGGTCATTGTGTTGGCTAGATCGTGGCCGGGTCAGCCATCTTGTACACTTATACTTATCACATTGGCTGATCTGCAAAAATTGCACAGAGTAATTGCACTCATCCGACAAATTAATTAATTAAACAAAGTAAAATTAAACTTGATTTTTGAAGTGTCGTTTGATTACATCCACTATCTTATATAACATTGAAATAAACCTTAGACTTTAGCTACTGATTTGCGACAAATCTTATCCTTAATTATATACAAGCATACCTCATGTGGGGAAAGTTGGTACAAAGTGTTTGCTGAATAGTTTGTACCAAATAGAACGGCTTTTACAACCCCGTTTGCATCAGATATAAATTTGCTGTCCCCATAAAATGGAATATTATGAGAGAAGTACTGCATGGATGAATACAAAGCAATCAGTATAACCTCGATTAGTTTCAAATATATCTAATCAGAATCATATTTTTCCTTTTAGAACGCCTCAAATTAAGAGACTTCTTTTCAGTTTCAATTAATGCGCCGAATCTTACAATATTAAATAATATTTCTTCTTCAACGTACGTTTTCCATGATGTTATTGTCAAAAACCATATCACATATTTTGAAAATCTTATATTGCTCTAGTAAAAACTATATTTGATCCGACAATAAAATAAACCTATACGGAAATTAAAAGGCTCTTAACTAAAAACAGAACTTAGTTTTACTATAGTCAATACCTAATAAAGCATTTGTCTCATCACAAAATAATGATAGCTGGCACACAAGTAACAAAATTGTCCGGATCATTATATTTTTCTAGATATAAAAGACATTGTAAGTAACATGCTTAAAACTTTTGAACCTTCCCTTAGCAACGATAGTTGCCTGGGAAAAGCCCTGCGAGATGTAAATTTTGAGGATTATATCACAAGTAATGTTGTGTACAAATTGTTTCGAACAGTGTTATTATTGTACAAAAAGAAAAACATAGTTATTTGGCAATGAGCCACCATTTTTCTTCCAATTTATATTAAAGGATGCATGTGGAGAAATTAAAAATAAATGGAGTATACAAAAACTTAAAGATCCGGTATACAGAAAATAACATTCAAAGAGTAATGCTCTCCATTTCGTTTATAATACCAATTTTTTGTGACTTTCTTATTTTTCCCCTACTGTAATTTATGTTGAAAAAAAAAAGTTGTAATATCAAGGTTTGAACTTGCAATGTCTTCTTTACTAAAAATGGCCATAACAATCAAACTACCTCTCTTTTGTTTATTTTTTATTATAACTTAGATCTATGTGTGCATTGGCACTCAGGCGTGCACACGCACCACGTCATGTGTTCTTTGTGTCTAATTGGTAGGGAATGAAAACTGTAAAGTATGTTCAAATATGAAATTCTTCAAATTGACAAATAAAATTTCCCAGAGAGAGAGAGACTTAATTCTTCGAACTTACACTAAGCTGTAAAGTATGAGGTAGAGTCCTAACAGTTTCAGGTCTTATTAATAGCTTTGACCCAGTAAAACACAATAAATCATGGTTCATGTTAGTTAATACTGTTAACACAATAATACATGTTAGAATCCGTTAGTAATCTATACATACACTGATACACATTTATATATTTGTATAATAGTATATATATATATGGAGACATAGGTTTTGCTAATTCACGAATTCATGTATAAATGTGTTTCGTGTATTTAATATATGTATATATCATGAGCTTGTTTGTTGATTTAATTGAGTTTTTAATGTCTCAATGTGTTAAACCATATCGAACTTGAAACTTTACTCAACGGGTAATAATTATCAAGTTGAGTTTCAATATAATATTTTCACCCTATTAAAAAGTCACCCGCGCGTTTAGACTCAAACCAATAACACCTAATGCGCGATAAATTAGGACAAGAGCACAACAAGAACCAACGCATTCCATCGTCTAAGTATTGTGTACAAACCTCTTTATTGAGTTGAACAAGATCAAAATCATCAGGTGTGGGCATAACAGCAGTACAATAAATAGCGACAGCAATTTTCGAAGGGAATTTCCCCATAGCAACAGAAATGGTGACTCCCCCCATGCTGTGACCCACCAGAACCACCTTCTCATCAGGCGGTAGAGATTCAAAGAACTCCGAGAGTGGCTGTAGATAGCCGGAGTATGTGGGAATATCCAACCACTGCTCCGGGCTAATCCCAGATGCAACGAGATCCACCGGAGTTACGGTGTGGCCGGCCAACTCTAGTAGACTCGCCACCTTGTACCGGTTCCATCCTCCGTGGCAGGATCCATGGACGAGTACAAAATGAATGCTTTTAGTGGCAGTTGTAGACATCTTTTTTTTTTTTTAACGAGCACTACAAGAATTTTACTTTTATATGACTGTTTTTAAAATTAACTTTATGTCAGTTTTGAAGAAAGAGTCATTTAAGGTAAGGTTTTTGGTTTTTATGATTGTTTTATGGGAAAAAACTCATTTTTGTTTATTTTTTATGACTCTTCCAGATTAATTGTCATGTATGTCTAGTAACTTTATGTCAATTTTATCAAAAAAGTCATCAAAAATATTTTTTTTTGTTATTTTTATGATTGTTTTTTTGGAAAAAGTCATTTTTGTTTATTTTTTTATGACTCTTCCAGATTAATTGTCATATATGTCTAGTAATTTTATATCAATTTTATCAAAAAAGTCATAAAAGATAAATTTTTTTGTTATTTTCATGGATGTTTTTTGGAAAAGGTTATCTTTATTTATTTTTTATAACTATTTTGGCGTTAATTCTTATACATTAGCCATAAGTTACTTTTGAGAAAAGTATTTAAAAGTTAATTTTATGTTCATTTTTGACAAATATAATTATAAAAGGTAAAAATATTCTAGTGTTATGAGAATTTTAAAATTTTGAGTTATATATATATTAAATAAGAAAAAGGTTCAGATGTGTATTTTTAAATACCGAATGGAAAAATGTTTTAAATTAAAGTGAAGTCTTTATGGTGTGAGGAAAAGGAGAATTGTAGTAATAAGAAATAAAATTAAATAGTAACCATATAATTACAATGGTGTTGCTTGGTAGGGTGGTTGTATGCTTCTTGTTGTGTTAGTTGCATGTTGATGGTGAGTTCCTAAGATCAAGTCCCGCAAGCATCAGTTTTTATTTTCCTTTTGAAAGTGATATATATGACTTTTTTTGTTTTTAACATAAACTTTTAGTGATTCTCAACTTTATGACATTTTTTAACTACTAGAAAAACAGTCATAAATAAACTTTTGTGACTCTTTTTAAAAATCATAAAACGGTTAAATTCTTGTAGTGGAGAAAGAATTTAATTTTTTATGTTGTGTGCTCTAACGTTGTTGGAAACCATCTCTATTTATAGGAGGCATGGCCGCCCTTCAATATGGTTCGACAGGTCGATGACTAGGGTCCATTAGTATAAAAGACTTCATCTGTAATATTATATGTGTAGAATTTTGCCGATGTGTGTAATTGTAGACACCCCGATCCGTGACCCCCGTAAGAACCCTAACGACCTACGAGAACTACTGTTTTTGGAGTCCGGGACCCACCCGAGCACCCGAAACTACCCCGAAAGGGTTTGTTGGCCAACAAACCTGTTTTTAAGAGGGATTGCCGCACGACATATCTGTATGTCGCGCGACAATCATTGGTATGTCGCGCGACAATCATTGGTATGTCGCGCGACAATCACTCCTATGTCGCCCGACAAACCCCTCTGACCCCGACCATCCACTCTCTGATAAATCAGTCTGTCAGAGACATCACATCAGCCGTTTGTCGCGCGACATTGGACACATTGCCGCGCGACATATGCCCTTTTTGGAGAAATGTCGCGCGAGATACTTTTCCCCGCACTATAAATAGGCCAACACCACCAAGGGTTTGGGGACAGCAACTTGGAATTGGAGAATTATTGGCTTATATCTGATTTTCTAGTCTTTATCAAGTATTTTCTGTTATAATTTTATTTCTGAGGAATTATCGGATCTATTCAAGACACTCGACGTGTCCCGTCTCTGGAATCCAATTCTCGTAAATATCTGAAGAAGGAAAAGATCATTATCGCCGGAGATCTCTATGCCGTATTATATCTTCTTTCTTATTGTTATTCTCGTCGAGAAGGTAAAGAAAATCTCTTATAATATTTAAATTATATATCTGTGTATTTGTTTTACTTCTGTTATTCAGTCCACGTTCTATTTGAATAAACTTATTGCCAAATTACAAAATAGTCTACTGTTTTCAAAACAAAAAGACCCTGATAAAATCGTTTGCAAAATCAGAAGAATAAGTACATTATTATTCAGATAAAATCCTATTTTCAAAACCCGGACTGATAAAACTTATCTAGGAATCAAAATCAACATATCCTGTCTTTTTAGACCGCGACGTGTCTGATAAAACTCCCCTCCAAGAGTTCTAATTCCATATTAAATTAGTCCCGATACAAGATCCAAACTTTTACAAAAGTAATCACAATACGAGAAAACCGTCATTATCTGAGGAAATAATATACCGGAAACTCTCTCAAAATAAAAGGTTTTGTCATTTGTATTTACATCTTTCAAATAATAAAAACATCGAATCTCGGAAAACAAAGATTTTTATCCATTTCCCTGCTTTTTCCCAGAAATTAGGGTTTTCTCACTTGAAAAGTAGTAGACTGTCGATAAAAGCATCCAAGTTTTTCAACATAAAATAAACATATAAGACCACTAGAGACCGAAAGGACGGAATGGATGCTTAACACCTTCCCAAACCGTAATATAGTTCCCGAACCGTAATATAGTTCCCGAACCCTATAGAATCCTGGTTTCGCAGACAAACGTGTAAAGAAAGGCTTATTTGTAGCCTTTTCTCTTACACAACTGTTTTGTCCGTTTTCTCGTAAAACGTACTAGCGACTCTGAACGAACCTTCTTGCATCTAAAAGTAGAACATAAGGACACTTGATATGAATCAACAACGAACGAAAGCAAATGGAACGACAGGATCCGTTCCGACGTTCCAGACGCCCAGCAACGGGATCGAGACCCGTTAGTCGCATTTGCGGATTCTCACTGTGGTTACTCTGTTGGGGACACTAGAAAACTAGACTCTTATATGTGGACTTTTGTTTATTTGTTGAAATACTTGCTTTTACTGCTTTCCCTACTTATGTTAATTGATTGAGAAGAAACCTTTTTCTAAAAATAAAAGTTTTCAAAAATACGTAATAAAGATAATGATATTTGTGAAATCAACCTTTCGAACTTTACACGCACTTTCACAAATCATGCATTGGTTTTATGAGTGTGAATTTACCCCAAACCCTCGAAAGTATTATAAGTGAGTAGGGAGTTGGCTTGCTTGGGCCAACATAAACCGAAAGCATTTACTTCCACTCTCTTTGGCCAAGTACACCCCCGAGGTATATTGAGTGACGAGAACACTCACGTACCCGGGAAGTATATCAAAAGGCTCTTGCACGTACCCGCCCTTGGGGTATATCACAAGGTCTTGCCAAATAGGAGGGAGCCTGAAGCCTTAACCGTTCGTACACCGGCGTTGCATATAAGATCGAGTCGGGTAAAACACTTGGCAAACAGCCGTAAGGGATGTACCACCTTACGGCTTACTTACAACACCTTTTTAAAAAAAATCCGAGTCTTTTCTCGGCAATTTTTAGTGGTTCTTTTGGCAAAAATTGAGTCGCATCGTGGTCTTCCTTCATCTTCGCCACATGGTTTCGTCTACAGTCTGGAAGGTTGGGCTGGTTGAGATCATACCGGGAGATTAGTGAGACCAAGTACATTCGCAATGGCCGATGGACGCGAGAATCAAGAGACAGATCAGGGCCTAGCCGAGGCATCTGCAGCTCAGCCAACTTTGGCCGAGATGCATCGTCTACTTATGACCGTTAGCAAGAATTTGGCAAGCCTCACGACCGAGGAACAGAGTACCCGAGTTCGAGTAGAAGAGTTGTCAGCCGAACGAACTGCACCACCGGGGTTTAAACGGCTACCACTGAATCGAGATCAGAATCAAGGGCAGTCATCGCAAGTACTTTCCCCAGTCCAAGGAACCAATCCACCCCAAATGGGCCCTATCATAGCGGGTCCTATTCAGACAGATCCCCACAATCAGAATCAATGGGCCCCGGATTCAGGCCCCACTTATCAGCAACAAGAGCCACCCATCGTCTGGCCCCAACCCCAACAAGGCTTTGAGCCTCAGTACCAACCATGGCCACAAGTTCCCCCAAGGCCTATTCCACCCCCGGCTCTGGTAGCCCCTGCTAATGAGTACTCAGACATCAACTAACTCCGGGCAGTATCTGCAGAATCGGTTATAGCTCGGGAACAGCCCGATGAGGTGTCAAGAGAGAGTGAAGAAATGAAGAAACTGAAAGAGCAGATGAAGGTTCTACAAAAGGGGATTTCCCTAATAAAAAGGGCAGACGAGATTATAGATATGAATGTCTTCTCCCTCTACTCGGAAGCAAGATTATCCTAGGGATTCAAACTCCCTTCCATCACCAAATTCACAGGAACCACACCCCCTAAAACCCATCTTCAATCCTACATCAGATCCATGCAAGTGTCCGATTATGGAGAGCCAGAGTTAGCTCAAGCCTTTCACATGACTCTCACGGGGGCCGCCCTGAGATGGTTTTTTCGATTTGGAGAAACACCACACAAAAACTTGGGGAGATATCGTCAAGGAGTTCATGACCAAATACGGGTCCAACGAAGATTCGAAAATTACCCGTAAACACCTAAAAATAGCCAAACAAGGAGAGAAGGAAAGCTTCAGCGATTTCGTCACACGCTGGAGAAAAATGGCCTCCCAAATGTCCAAACGGCCCGATGAGGAAGAACAGTTGGAGATCATACAGAAGAATTTCACTCCAGCTGTACTAGGTTGTATGGGAAAGCATGTATTCCCACATTTTAGAGCCCTGTTGAGCATGGGGTCGCAAGTAGAGGAAGAATTGGCCAAGAAGGCAGAGACTGATACCAAGAAAGCCTCATACACCGGGAGAAAGACGGCCAGTCCAGCCGTAAATCAACTAAGCTCATACCCATATCAACAAAATCCATTTCAACAGTCCCCACAAACCCCCCGATGAGTTGGCATGCACAAGAAGACTTTTCGAGCACCGAGGCCAAGAAAAGGAGAAACTTCTGCACCATTCCCACTACCCTGGTCAAAAGCCTGGAACTACTCCTAAAGGCCGGACTGATCACTCCACTCAACCCGTGCCCTCCACCAAACCCTATTCTCAGCACCTAGAGAATGAATGAGAACTGTGCGTACCATCAGGCAGCGAGCCATGACACGGAACGTTGCTTGGCTCTTCGCCATCGTATCCAGGACCTCATTAAAGCTGGAACCATTCCCGCACCCGGTGGGCCCAATATTACTAACAACCCCCTTCCCAATCATGCTCCACCTACGGGAATTAACGCCTAACCACTGATAAAGAAGGCTTTAATCCCGTGGGACTCATTCAAGACGACCCAGCCTACAAGTCACCAGTCGTGATGCCAAAGAGGGCTCAAGTTGCCCCAGACCTCAATTCGATAATTGACCAATAGATGGCTAAGATGAACTTCCTACTCGGGCAGGGTTTAGGAAAGGCAAATCAGGGGATCTCCCAACCACTTACAATCAACACCAATCCCGGAAAATCTGGGATAAGATGGACCCAGGATAAGAAGAAACAACCATGAAAGCCCTGAGGTCTTCCCAATGAGACAATCTGTATGACCGAAACCTCCCCCGAAACATTTAGTTGGTCTACAGAACCGGAATCATCGGAAGTCTCAGAGGGATCAGACTCAGCATCCCTTTGGATACAACAAATTACCCGTTCAGGGAGGGTATACCAGCCACCCCCAATGGATACCAAGAAATCACCACCTCCTAAGGAAATAGGAGACGATCGTGTACTGGAACAGTTGAAGAAAACCCAGGCACACATCACCATTTAGGGCCTCTTGGTTGCCTCCAACCCTCACAGGACCGCCTTCATCAAACTCCTAGATGAGGCCGTCATATCACCAGACTCTACGCTCGAACAACTACCAAACATGATCGGGTCCCTTACAGTCCAAAGAAGTCTGTCATTTTCAGATGAAGCTTTGTCTCTATTAGGGAAAAAACACAGTCTGGCCCTCCATATTACTGTCTAGACCCGAGGGAAAATCCTGCCGCAGGTCCTCATCAACAACGGGTCAACCATAAATGTCTGCCCTTTGAAGACATCCAAGTGTCTGGGTATCTTAGACTCAGAACTTTCTCCATCAGCAGTGACCGTTAAAGCCTATGACAACACCAGAAGGCCCGTTTTGGGTTCCCTAAAGCTAGATCTTATGGTCGGTCCCGAAAACTTTCCAACTGACTTCCAAATCATAGACATTCCCTCCAGTTTTAACCTCCTATTGGGAAGAGCATGGCTGCACGACATAGGAGCAATCCCCTCCTCCTTGCACCAGAAGATCAAGATACCGTTCGAAGGGAAGATAATCACCATCCAAGGAGATCCTGAGAGGACCTTAGTAGATCTGGAATTAACTATTTTGGGCATCGGGAGCCAGAGCATACAGCTGGGAGGCTTTTCTTACGAGCCTCAAGTACAAGCTCTAACCACCCAGCGAATCAAGTATCTACCCCCTGATAATATCCCCGGTCTCAGCACCAAGATCACAAATATGCTGAGAATGATGAAATACTTACCTGGAGCCAGTCTGGGAATGGGATAGCCAAGATTACTTTGGGCCTTATAACCAGTAACGAGGCGTGAAAGAAAAGGGTTGGGGTACCGGCACACCAAAGAAGACAACCAAGAGAAAAAGGGTCGAGGGCATTAGTATCCGAGTTTTAGCTCTCTGAATGGGTTTTTCGTCAAAGAAGGAGAAGACTTCCCCTTTTGCGTCTTTCAGGAGCCTTTGAGAAACAACGACAGAGATAACCTTCCAGGATGGGAAATCTTTTATGAAGAGGACCTCTATCTCAAGGAAAATGTTATACACAGCTTCTCTACCAAGTTGACAATCGGGCCGAGAGAAGAAAATGAAGACAAGGACGATGAAGAGGAAGAAAGGATCGGAGATCTCTTCGACATCATGGCTCTAAGGGATGATGAGCCAAGAGACGACCCTGTACACTTAATACATACCAATCCATATTACCAGAAAGAGGGGGAAAAGAGTGAAATTGTAAGGGTGAGAGATGAGAGTGGGGGTAAGACTAGGGAGGAGTCGCTCCTAGATTTACTTTTTAAACTTGTACCTATAAGCACTATTATTAATGAAGAAAACTCTGTTTTGCGTTATCCTTTTAATTTTGATTCTATAATTGCTTATATGGAGATGAAAAGACTAAACGAACACCCTGAACGGGAGGAGCAGCGTATACAGAGTGAGGAGGGAGACACTCTTTTGATTAACCTCGGGACGGAAGAAGAAAGAAAAGAGGTCCGTATTGGGGCAAGTCTAAGCGAGACAGAAAAAGAAGAATTCACACAAACTCTGAATGAGTACGTGGATGTCTTTGCCTGGTCCTATACAGATATGCCAGGTTTGAACAGCCAGATAGTCATGCACGAGATACATACCAAGCCGGAGATTAGACTCGTTAAACAGAAGTTAAGAAAGCTTACGCCTGAATGGTCCCTGAAGGTAAAAAAAGAAGTGATGAAACAACTGAGTGTGGGGTTCTTACGAGTGATCGAGTACCCTTCATGGTTAGCCAACATTGTGCCCGTTTCAAAGGCAAATGGGAAGGTCCGCATGTGTGTAGACTACCGAGATCTCAATAAAGCCTGCCTGAAAGACGATTTCCCATTACCCAACATTGATTTGATAGTGGATAATACCGCTAACCATGCCTTGAAGTCGTTCGTAAACGGTTTCGCCGGGTATAATCAGATTAAGATGCACCCGGATCACTAAGAGAAAACAGCATTCATCATACCGTGGGGGACATACTGCTACACCGTTATGCCATTCTGGCTGAAGAACGCCCGGGCAACATATCAGAGGGCAGTTACCGCTATCTTCCACGACATGATTCACAAAGAAGTAGAAGTGTATGTGGATGACATGATAATCAAGTCGAAGGAGAGGGAAGGCCATGTACCAGCCTTACGAGCCTTTTTTGACCGCCTCCGCTAGTACTAGATGAGACTCAATCCGTAGAAATGTGTGTTCGAAGTAAGCAAAGGAAAACTCTTGGGTTATGTCATCAGCCAGAAAGGCATCGAGGTAGACCCTGCCAAGGTTCAAGATATTCGAGAAATGCCCGAGCCTCGTACCGAGAAAGAAGTCCGGAGATTTTTGGGTAATTTGCAGTACATCAGTAGGTTCATCTCTCAACTTACTCAGACTTGCGAACCCATCTTCAAACTCCTGAGGAAGTCTTCACCAAGAGAATGGGACGATCAGTGCCAGGAGGCCTTTGATAGAATCAAAGACTACCTCTCCAAACCTCCAGTGTTAGCCCCACCATAGACCGGACTACTACTAATTCTATACCTGACCGTCATTGATTCAGCTGCAGGAGCCATGCTAGCCTAACATCTGACCGATACACGGAAAGAACAGGTGTAGACACCCTGATTCGTGACCCCCGCAAGAACCCTAACGAACTTCGAAAGTACTGTTTTTGAGTCCGGAACTCACCCGAACACCCGGAACTGCCCCGAAAGGGTTTGTTGGCCAAACAAACATGTTTTAAAGTGAAATGTCGCGCGACAGTCTAGTATGTCGCGCGACAATCCCCTTTCCAGGGACATGTCGCGCGACAATCACCCCACCACTCCACTTTCTGACTCAGCAGTGAGTCAGAATCATCATTAAAGCAGTATGTCGCGCGACATTCTCCCCCTCCAGGGACATGTCGCGCGACAAACACCCCACCACACCACTTTCTGACTCAGCAGTGAGTCAGAATCATCATTAAAGTAGAATGTCGCGCGACAGTCAAGATTGTCGCGCGACATACACCCAAATGTCGCGTGACATATGCCCTTTCGACACTATAAATAGGCCAGCACCCCCATGGGTTCTAGACAGCAACATCAGAGCAAGATTAGAGCTGAAAACAGCAAGAAAAATTGCCAAAACAGTGCAGAAAATAGCAACAAGCATTTTCGATTATAGTCTTATTTCTGAAAAGTCGAATCTATTCTCGACACTCGACGTATCCCGTTTCTGGAATCGAATTCTCAGAAATATCTGAAGAAGGAGAAGATTATTATCGCCGGAGATCTTTCTGCCGTATTATATTCTCTTTCTTATTATTATTCTCGTCGGGAAGGTAAATAAAGTCTCTTCTAGTAATTAAATAAGATATTTGTATATTAGTGTTATTGTAGACTTGTTTAAAACTCAATTTTTCTAGTAAGCGAAGTGGCAACATGGTTGTGCTAGATTTCTAACGCGCTCGAAAATCAGGTTTATCTGTGTACTTGTTTTATTTCTGTTGTTTTGTCCACGTTTTATGTGAATAAACTTATTGCCAAGTTATAAATAGTCTACCGTCTTCAAAACAAAGGACCTCAATAAAACCATTTGCAAAACTAGAAGAGTGAGAACGTTATCGTCCGGATAAAATTCTGTTTTCAAAACCCGAATTGATAAGACTCATCTAGGAATTAAAATCAACATATCCTGTCTTCTCTATAGACTGTGACGTGTCTGATAACTCTCCTCAAAGAGTTCTAATTCCATATTAAATCAGTCCCGATATAAATCCGAACTTTTTACAAAAGTAATCACAACATGAGAAAATTGTCATTATCTGAGGAAATAATACGGGATACTCTTTCAAAATAAAAGGTTTTGCCATTTATATTTACATCTTTCAATAATAAAAACATCGGATCTCGGAACACAAAGGCTTTTCATACCCTTTTCCGCTTTCCCTAAAAATTAGGGTTTTTATTCGAGAAGTAGTAGACTATTAATAAAAGCATCCAAGTTCTTCAATATAAAATAAACATATAAGTCCACTAGAGACCGAAAGGGCGGAATAGGTGCTTAACACCTTCCCAAACCGTAATATAGTTCTCGAACCCTATAGAATCCTGGTTTCGTAGACAAACGTGTAAAGAAAGGCTTATATGTAGCCTCTCCTCTTACACGATCCCTTTTTGTCCGTTTTCTCGTAAAACATACTGGCGACTCTGAATGAACCCTCTTACACCTAGAAACAGGATAGAGGGATACCCGATATGAATTATCAAAACACTCCAAGAAAATGGAACGACGAGATCCGTTCCGACGTTTCAGACGCCCAACGAACGGGGACGAGACCCGGGGGTCGCATTTGCGGATTCTCACAACAGGCCATCTATTACATCAGCAAGAAATTGTCCCCATTTGAGATAAACTACACGCCATTGGAAAACTCATGCACCGCTCTCGTCTGGGTAACACAGAAATTACGGCACTACATGCTGATTTTCCCGGTCATCCTGGCATCATGAATTGATCCGTTAAAATACCTTTTCGAGAAACCAGCTCTCTCGAACCGTATGGCAAAATGGTTATTGTTGCTCTCCGAATTCGACATCACTTACATGACCCAGAAGGCAGTCAAAGGCAAGACTATAGCTGATTACCTGGCCCACAATCCAATATTGGGGGATATGCTAGAAGAAGCCGAATTCCCAGACGAAACTATCATGAATGTTGAGATCGATGAAGACTGGAAATTGTACTTCGACGGGGCCGCCAACCGAAACGGGAATGGGATAGGCATCCTATTAGTCTCTCCAGACCAAACTCATTCTCCGGTATCATACTATCTAGACTTCTTCTGCACCAACAACATGGCCGAGTATGAAGCCTGTATAATTGGATTAGAGATCGCGCTCCAAAGGGGTATAAAGAGAATACAGGTATACGGAGATTCAGCGTTAGTGGTCTACCAAGTTCTGAAGGAATGAAAGATCAGAGACAAAAAATTAGTCCCTTACCTCGCCCGATTGGAGGATGTCGCAGAAAGGTTTGAACATTCAAAGTTTTACTATGTCCCCAGGTCACAAAATAGTTTTGCTGACGCACTAGCAACCCTGGCATCTATGATCGATATCCTGGAGGTGATGGAAGAAATAACTCTTACAGTACAAAGAAGATCAGGACCAGCACACTTCATGGCCCTTGAGGTAGAGAATAATGAGAACGGGGACTTAACCGCTTGATTTTACGACATATGGAACCTGTTAAAAAACCATCAATATCCCGAGCAAACGGACAAGAGAACACGGGTTACGCTCAAAAGATTAGCATCAAGATTCATACTTTGCGCCGAAAGGCTATATAAGAGAAACTACGACGGAGCCCATCTCTAATGTCTCACTGAAGAAGAGTCTGTCAAAGTAATGGATCAGATACATGGGGGCGACTTTGGACCTCATATGAGCGGCCATACACTTGCCCGCAAAGTCATCAGACAAGGTTATTACTGGTCTACCCTGTAGAACGACTGCGTTAACCACGTACGCCGTTGCCACAAGTGCCAAATCTATGCTAAATCTCAGAAACTTCCTCTGAAAGAGTTGTACAATATGACTGCTCCCTGGCCTTTCGCAACCTGGGGAATCGACATTATTGGAAAGATTTCGCCCAAAGCCAGTAACGACCATGAGTTCATACTAGTGGCCATCGACTACTTCACCAAATGGGTAGAAGCCGAGTCTTTTCAAACCCTTGACGCCAGAAAAGTTGCCCGATTCATTAGAAGGAATATCATTTGCTGGTATGGAGTCCCGCACGAGATTATCTCGAATAACGGCACTCACTTCGAAGGAAAAGCTAATACAATCATGGAGGAATACGATATTACCTGACATAGATCTTCGCCATATAGACCACAAACCAATGGGGCAGTTGAGGCCGCCAACAAGAATCTGAAGAATATCCTGAGCAAGATGACCAACACCTGTCGGGACTGGCCCGAGAAGTTACCATATGCATTGTGGGGATATCGCACCACCGAGAGGGTCTCCACATGGGCAACCCCATTTTCTCTTACATACAGGATGGAAGCAGTCGTCCCTATTGAATTGAAGGTCCATTCCCTCAGAGTTATACTAGAGAATCAAGTTAACGAGCTGGAGTGGGTCCAGGCATGTTATAACGAGCTGACCTTGCTAGATGAGAAGAGATTGAGAGCCGCATACAGCCATCAAGGGTATCAAAAGAGAATTGCTCGAGCATTTAACCAGAAAGTAAAGACTCGGGGTATCAATGAGAACGACATCGTGTTGAAAGAAATTCGAGAACCAGTCAGGGACCCAAGGGGGAAGTTTGGGCAGAAATGGACAGGGCCGTACATCGTCAAAGAGATTGACACTGGGGGTGCTACCATACTCACAGACTTGGACGGACAATTACTGCATTCACTAGTCAACATGGATCGTTTGAAGAAGTATTACCAATAGATATGTATAGATAAGAACTACGTAAACCTGAGCTCCAACTCGAAAATGTGTTTTTAAAAAAATCAAAAGGGGAATGTAGGCAACCTGAGAAGTGACTTCAGGCCCGGTTTAAACATTATAAAGAAATTTATTTCCCACAAACAGTCCTTCATATATTATTAAAAGTGGTTCAGAACACCGAAAGTTACAGAGGAGATACAGCATATAGAAAAAACTAATCCCTAGGGGTTGGCCAAGCAGCGTCCTCAGTAGCCAAATCAATTCGAGCCTCATCCAGAATCTGGTATGCAAAGACAATATTCTCCTCTGTGGGCTCAGAATCCATGAACTAGAACCACTATATTTGGAAGGGATCATCAATTAGCTCCCCTTCCAAAGACCCCCCACGAGAACAGATTATGTCAGCCCGGAGGGGCCTGGTAATACCGAAACGGGCATAGTTGAACTGACGAGTCAGTCGAGCACGCCACATCCTCTCCACCGATAAAGAAACATGCGGGATCACAAATTTAAACTCAGTGGAGAAGTTGTTCAGACCAAGGAAAATGTCCTGAGGAACGTCGAACTGCCGAAGAAGACGTCTTGGGAGATAAAATGAGGTAAACCAGAGCCCATGGAGTCGAACATAGTTCTGACCCCCTGTACTAAGCACCATCGCCTCAGCTTCCACCAAGGAATGTTCCACCGGATAGTCCAAAAGTTCTCCGAAAACCACACCGTCCAATCAGAGGAAGACATGGTTAAAGCACCAAAGAGGGGACGACAGAAAAAGTGCATCGGGTTGTCAAGCCGCACCCCGTTGAAACCCACAGATCGGAAACGCTCCAACAGCCACATGTATAGCAAACAAGGGCTTCCCTTGAAAAATGATGAGGCTCCCCTTTTGAGATCATCAAGGTCGTTCAGAGTCTCTGCAAGAACAATCGGCACTATAGACTCCCCATTCCTAGCATGGTAAATCAAACTCAGAATAGTCGAATCGACACGGGAAGAGCCCATCACCAGTAACATATCAGATCAAGGCCGCCGCATTACGCCCCAAGCTATAAGAAGCTCTGTCCTCATAACGATGGAAGAACCTCACCATTTTATGAAGGTCAAGAAGCCCGTCGACAATAAAACCATCACAAGCCGCTTGGGGAATGGCCAACAGAGCAATCAACATGTCTCGAGGATCGATTTTTTTATAGGGATAGCCATTGGGAGATAAACGTCAGAACGTAACAGCCAAGAAAACTCTTCATAAGTCGGGCAGAGCTCATCTAGCCCGAAACAGAAAAGATGGTCCGCAGGGCTCCAGAAATACAAAGCGCCCAGCAAAAAGGAAAAATCTACAGGACGATGGCACCAGCCCGCTAAAGGGCTAAAAGCACTAAAGTTCAAACCATTCTCAAAAGATATCAGAGCATCTCGGATTTTAACATAAGAAAAATCAGAATTTGTGCGATAAGAGGACATTTTAGGAAAGGTGTGGGGATGAAGGAAGGAAGATGGGTGTATTTATAGCAAAAAAGAGGGTCCTGTGCCTATTTGTCGCGCGACAAATCCATATCCAAGAGGGATTGTTGCGCGACAATCCCCTTTGATATCACCCTATTTTTGCTTTTTTTTACCCGTAAGAGTCATTTTGCCAAAAAAATCGCTTCTGCATACACTGTGCTCACTTTATTCTTTTGCAGGAACCCTAAGTATCGCCACATTACAAGGTATGGCTCCTAAAATTATCAATTCACGTAATTATTACCTTTTCATCACAGATAAAGAATAAAAAATGCATCATCAGACACAAATAAAGATTTTTATAAAAAATTAATAAAAGAACAGTTTTCAAGAAACTAAATCTCTGTCTAAATATCTAAAAATAAAACTACATATCTGTTTCAAACTAACAAAAAGTGTAGGAAAGAAAAGCTAATCTACTCGAGCGCGCTTTGACACGCTCCTACTATCGCCCAAGCCCTCCTCGGGAATAAGGTCAACCACTGGGACACCCTGAGTATGAGGGACTACCGCCTGGGAAGGCCTTATTGACTGGATAAGAGCCGTAGGACGGATCATCGAGGATCGAGAGCTCCTAGAAGTCCGACTACTACTCCTCCGAGACTTCGTCCGGGCATGAGAAGAAGTCAGAGGGTCGCCCGGCCGTAAAAAATGGCCAATCGCCCTTTGATAGTCACGCATGTATGCTGGAGGGTCTTGACCGACGTATTGGAGAAGGTTCCAGTTGTAGAGGTGCTGGGTATGCCAAGCCCTCAAATCCGCCACCCGTACACTCACCCGCTGTGAAAGACATAAGATAAGAAAATCATCACAATCGAAATAAATAAATATATATATAAAAGTATCAAGAAAAGTTGAAGTAAGTACCTCGTCATCAGAGCGACCACCCAAGAAGTCAAAAGCATCCTCAGGAAGAGGATACTCGGGCACCGTATATCGACGTAGACCGGCGCCGACATAAGAGATATCTTTAGGAAGTAGAGGAAGATCCACCGAAGGAATGGACGAGCCCTTCAAAACATCAGCAGAAGTGGACCCACCCTTCTCGCAAATCTGGAACAGGGGAGGCCGAGAAGATGAGCCACCACGACCCGGAGATCGGGCTGAAGGGCCTATAACAGTCGACGGAAGAGGGGTCAGTGTGGCATAGGTACAAACACCTGGAGGATCTAACATAGCCGTCGCTCTCAAAGGCGGGACCCCCTAGAAGGAGTGGTCATGGCAACAGGAGGGGTCCGCCCAAACTACTCATAGTCGACCCCGAAGTCCGCAGGCTCCCAGGATCGCTCCAAAAAATTTGCTGCCCCTCTCTCAGCAGTCTCAGTAGCCTCAAAAATAGCCCCCGGAGATGCTGACGGACCGGTGGGGAACTCAAAACCCTCGGCAGGCTGCTCCTCTCTAGGCGTAGTTTGAGGAGGCTACTCCAGAACAGCCGATGTCCCACCTCCATCACCGCCCTCAGGTCTATCATCACCTCCCTCGGGCCTATTATCGCCTCTCTCAGCACCGGCAGGGACGTCCCTCTCTCCCTCAGGGTCATCTTCGTCGGAGTCCGAAATATTATCCCTCGTATATAGTTGGGATCATCTCCCAATGCCCGGTACCTCTCGTAGAAGGCCAGTCCCCGAGTCCCCTTCGGCTCCTTCATCAAGTAACGGGCAGCGAAGGTAGTGTAGTCTCCCTCCTTAGTGAACGTCTAAAAATCGAGCCCGTCGACCAACGCCAGCACCGTCTCCAGGTGGATCTCACCCGTCCGTCTTATTAGAACCGACAGAAACAGAGGAACTCGGGGCCACTGGGCCGGTGTGTGCTGGCGAATAACTCTCTCTCCCAAGTAAAAGTGAAGGCCGTACTCGTCCCTGATAAGCCGCCTGGTCCTCGAGGCGGTCAGAGCGGCCATATCCGAAATGGAGGCCTAGATCACCCCAGGAGGCCCATTCAATCTGAACAAAAACAAAATTTTATTTCAGTTATTTGTATTCTATTTACTATTTATCCATTTGAAAAGAAAGAATACTAAAGATATTTACCTGCTCTTCTAGCAGGTCATGGACGGCAGCAACTCCGGTCTCCCGAGTCTGGTATACATAGGGAGCCCTGTAGTTCCCCGCAATGAATTGGCAGAGAAAAGAAAACTAATCCTCGTTCTCAACGAGGAAATCCACCTGGGCACGACCCAAACGGGTATACGCCACGAACCAACTCTGAAGAGGAGACATAAAGAATATCAGCAACAACAGATAATAAATATAAGGGACTGAAGCAAAGATAAAAAGACAAAAGAACATACCTCCCACAGATAAAAAAAGCCCTTAAGGTTCAGGGCTAAGTGGCGAGAAACCTGGTCCATAGCATCGTAAAGGACGGCAAGAATAAAACCGCTCCAGTCATAGTCAAACATGATGCTGAAGTCCCGGAGATAGGGCAGCCACCAGAGATGGGTTGTGTTCCCCCCACAGGCCTCGAATAAATCATGTAGCGTCAGTAGAAGAAGGACGCGGGCATACTGGCGCGCCTCTTGACGGGTCATCGATGCTCTAGAAGCAACTAGTCGGGCCCTCTCTATAGCCAGGCGCGTAACCAAGACAGCCTGAGGAATCGTATCGCCTGAACTCCGTCGCTCAGGAAACCACCCAAGTGCACCCACGATGCCCTCTGTCGTCAGACGCAAAGGAACATCAATCTGTATAGGGATCCCATGAAGGAATCCCAGTCAAAGAAAATAAATCGAGGGGGGTCATCGTCATCTCCCCCTAACTCTAGTGGAAAGTATGAGTGGTGTCCCACCAGTGACAGGCCAGAGCCGACACCAACACAGCCGCCTTAGATACCCGCTTCGGGATGGCGTCGAAAAGAGGACCAAATGGAGTCGCAAGGAACAACTCCCGGACATGAGCCGGTGCCTGTCGCCACTCTAAGGAAATAGTGTTGAGAGAACCCCAACCTCGGCCGACCCACTGCAGACAAAGCGTAAATATAAGATTATGAAATTTTTTAAAACTTAAGGGTACTTTGGTGTAATTATGAGAGATATAGCGTTATAAGGGTAAATTATGTAATTTTCTAAAACCTAAGGGTACTTTGGTGTAATTATGAGAGATATAGGGTTATAAGGGTAAATTATATAATTTACCAAACCAGAGGGTACTTTGGTGTAATTATGAGAGATATAGGGTTATAAGGGTAAATTATGTAATTTTCCAAACTTGAGGGTACTTTGGTGTAATTATGAGAGTTATAAGGTTATAAGGGTAAATTATGTAATTTTCCAAACTTGAGGGTACTTTGGTGTAATTATGAGAGTTATAGGGTTATAAGGGTAAATTATGTAATTTTCCAAACCTGAGGGTACTTTGGTGTAATTTTGAGAGATATAGAGCTATAGGGGTAAATTATGTAATTTTCCAAAACCTGGGGGTACTTTGGTGTAATTTTGAGAGATATAGGGCTATAAGGATAAATTATGTAAATTTCCAAAACCTGAGGGTACTTTGGTGTAATTATGAGAGTTATAGGGTTCTAGGGGTAAATTATGTAATTTTCCAAAACCTGAGGGTACTTTGGTGTAATTTTGAGAGTTATAGGGTTATAAGGGTAAATTATGTAATTTTCCAAACCTGAGGGTACTTTGGTGTAATTATGAGAGATATAGGGTTATAAGGGTAAATTATGTAATTTTCCAAACTTGAGGGTACTTTTTTGTAATAATGAGAGTTATAAGGTTATAAGGGTAAATTATATAATTTTCCAAACCTGAGGGTACTTTGGTGTAATTATGAGAGTTATAGGGTTATAAGGGTAAATTATGTAATTTTCCAAACCTGGGGGTACTTTGGTGTAATTTTGAGAGATATAGGGCTATAGGGGTAAATTATGTAATTTTCCAAAACTTGAGTGTACTTTGGTGTAATTTTGAGAGATATTGGGCTATAAGGGTAAATTATGTAAATTTCCAAAACCTGGGTACTTTGGTGTAATTATGAGAGTTATAGGGTTATAGGTGTAAATTATGTAATTTTTCAAAACCTGAGGGTACTTTGGTGTAATTTTGAGAGTTATAGGGTTATAAGGGTAAATTATGTAATTTTCCAAATCTGAGGGTACTTTGGTGTAATTATGAGAGATATAGGGTTATAAGGGTAAATTATGTAATTTTTTAAAACCTAAGGGTACTTTAGTGTAATTATGAGAGATATAGGGTTATAAAGGTAAAATTATGTAATTTTCTAAAAGTTGAGGGTACTTTGGTGTAATTATGAGAGATATAGGGTTATAAGGGTAAATTATGTAATTTTTCAAACCTGAGGGTACTTTGGTGTAATTATGAGAGATATAGGGTTATAAGGGTAAATTATGAAAATTTTCAAAATTGAGGGTACTTTGGTGTAATTATGAGAGTTATAAGGTTATAAGGGTAAATTATGTAATTTTCCAAACCTGAGGGTACTTTGGTGTAATTTTAAGAGATATAGGGCTATAGGGGTAAATTATGTAAATTTCCAAAACCTGAGGGTACTTTGGTGTAATTATGAGAGTTATAGGGTTATAGGGATAAATTATGTAATTTTCCAAAACCTGAGGGTACTTTGGTGTAATTTTGAGAGTTATAGGGTTATAAGGGTAAATTATGTAATTTTCCAAACCTGAGGGTACTTTGGTGTAATTATGAGAGATATAGGGTTATAATGGTAAATTATGTAATTTTCCAAACCTGCGCGTACTTTGGTGTAATTATGAGAGTTATAGGGTTATAGGGGTATATTATATATTTTTTTCAAAAACTAAGAGTATCAGAGGTAAAAGTATGTGTTCGCTAAATCGTACGTTATTTCTTGGCAGACATGCATACTAAACATTGTTTGAAATACATGCAGGAAACAACAGAAATAATAAAACGAATAAATACATGAAGGAAAGGAATTTCAAGAGAACATACCAGAGACCGTCGACGGATCTCATGAAAAGCGGGCTCCATCAAGAGCCAAGGAACATCCTGGACTGGAGCAGCCCGAGTCACATCCCGGTAGACCACCGCCTGACCGCGGTCCACCCCATCCTCACCATACCAGTCAAGGTCCTCCCAGTCATAATGGTGAGAATTGCAACGGAGGACTCCCTGAGCGTCAGTAAAAGTAACCTCCTCCAGTCGATCTGGCTGTGCGGGATCCATCTGTGTATATAGAGAGTAGTGAGAAAATCGGAAAATCAGAAAAGCGGCAGGGCTTCTACGCTTGAGAGTAGAGAGAAAGAGAGCTAGAGAGAGAAAGAGAAAGAGGGAATGAGGTGGAATGAGCTCAGCAAGGGGCTTATATAATGATCCAGTTTGTCGCGCGACAAATGGGCTCATTGTGGCGCGACAAAGAGCCCTGCCCCGAAGTGTCGCGCGACATATTGTCCCCCTCCCCTGTTTTTTTGACCTTTGTCTCATTTTTTCTCCTGCAGGGTTACTTCAGAGAATCAGTTTTCGAAAAACTTGCTAAAAACCGCACACCCAGGATAAAAATTCGAGGAAAAACTTCCAAATCATCTCTCCAAAAATGCGAGAACAAGATACAAACAGTTGAAAGCAGTCTATGATCTTCCAAGAAGGACCGAGACCATCAATGAGGAAAGCAAAATATCAAGATAAGACGGGAATAAAAAAAATTGAAAAAGTAGAAAAGAGAAAGAACCCGCACAAGCGCCCAGAGCAAGCGAGAGAAACAGAAATGCGAGAGTGATAGGGAGTGCCACACCAAAAGTGACAGCTAGGCCGAAACCGGCGCAGGGCTTCGTTTTGGGTGAGTAAGGCTCCTGATCACGACAAAGGGATAAAAAGACTCCGGGTTAAAAACAGAGAAGGCCAGGAAAAGTCTTTCCCAAAAGAAGGAGAAATAAGGGCATCGAAAAACAGAATACGATGTGGGCCCACCAAAAGAAGATAACAGAGAACAGAGATCAGAGATTGAACTTTCAAACAAATTTTCTTTTCAGCGCGATACAGGAGAGATGGTTTGGAAAACCTCGAATCATCACTCTGCGGAGAGCAAAAGAAATCCGAAAACAGCCTTCTGAGAGAAGTATCCTCACTCGAGGAAAACATGAGAATAAAATTCAGAAAGATACAGGAAAACGGACATCCAGATAAAGATTATACCTTGAGAAGCTCTTTTCACACTCACCAAAATTTCTCTCTCTCACTCTAGCAGTCTAAAGAGAGAGACAACCATCATCACCAAAATACAACACAAGCCCTCCTCGAGGCAAATCACAAACACAAGCCCTCGCTAGAGGCAAAAATACTCACAAAAGCCCCCAGAGGCAATTTTCTTTCTTTTTTACAGAGCAAAGCCCTCCTAGAGAGGCACAGTGGAGCAATGGTAGTCCTCCCACCTGAGGCGAGAAGAACAAAGCCCTCCCAGAAAGGCAAAATGGAGCAATCGTAGTCCTCCCACCTGAGGCGAGATGAGCAAAGCCCTCCCAGAGAGGCACAATGGAGTAATGGTAGTCCTCCCATTTGAGGCTAAATAGAGCAATGGTAGTCCTCCCACATGAGGCGAGAAGAGCAAAGTCCTCCTAGAGAGGCACAGTGTAGCAATGGTAATCCTCCCACCTGAGGCGAGAAGATCAAAAGCCCTCCCAGAGAGGCACAGTGTAGCAATGGTAGTCCTCCCACCTGAGGCGAGAAGAACAAAAGCCCTCCCAGAGAGGCACAGTGTAACAATGGTAGTCCTCCCACCTGAGGCGAGAAGAACAAAAGCCCCCCAGAGAGGCACAGTGTAGCAATGGTAGTCCTCCCATCTGAGCCAAGTGGAGCAAATGAAAGTCCTCGAAAGAGGCAAGGAGGTAACACAAGCCCTCTCCGGAGGCAAAACCAAACACAAAGCCCTCTCCGGAGGCACTCACGAACACTTTTTGCATACGCACACTTCCTTAGAGTTCTTGCGGGAGCCATGAATCACGGTCTCTTCCAGTCGCCTCAATTTCTTGCAAGCAAGAAACTTGAGTCGAGAGGGTCTGTAGACACCCCGATCCGTGACCCCCGCAAGAACCCTAACGACCTACGGAACTACTGTTTTTGGAGTCCGGGACCCACCCGAGCACCCGAAACTACCCTGAAAGGGTTTTTTGGCCAACAAACATGTTTTTAAGAGGGATTGCCACACGACATATCAGTTTGTCGCGCGACAATCACTGGTATGTCGCGCGACAATCACTCCTATGTCGTACGACAAACCCCTCTGACCCCGACCATCCACTCTTTGATAAATCAGTCTGTCAGAGACATCACTTCAGCCGTTTGTCGCGCGACATTGGACACATTGCTGCTCGACATATGCCCTTTTTGGAGAAATGTCGCGCGACATACTCTTCCCCGCACTATAAATAGGCCAACACCCCCAAGGGTTTGGGGACAGTAACTTGGAATTGGAGAATTATTGGCTTAGATCTGATTTTCTAGTCTTCAACAAGTATTTTCTGTTATAATCTTATTTCTGAGGAATTATCGGATCTATTCACGACACTCGACGTGTCCTGTCTCTAGAATCGAATTCTCGAAAATATCTGAAGAAGGAAAAGATCATTATCGCCGAAGATCTCTCTGCCGTATTATATCTTCTTTCTTATTGTTATTCTCGTCGGGAAGGTAAAGAAAATCTCTTCTAGTATTTAAATTATATATCTGTGTATTTGTTTTACTTCTATTATTCAGTCCACGTTTTATTTGAATAAACTTATTGCCAAATTACAAAATAGTCTACTGTTTTCAAAACAAAAAGACCCTGACAAAATCGTTTGCAAAATCAGAATAATAAGTACATTATTATCCGAATAAAATCCTGTTTTCAAAACCCGGACTGATAAAACTTATCTAGGAATCAAAATCAACATATCATGTCTTTTTAGACCGCGACATGTCTGATAAAACTCCCTTCAAAGAGTTCTAATTCCATATTAAATTAGTCCCGATACAAGATCCGAACTTTTACAAAAGTAATCACAATACGAGAAAACCATCATTATCTGAGGAAATAATATACGAGAAACTCTCTCAAAATAAAACGTTTTGTCATTTGTATTTACATCTTTCAAATAATAAAAACATCGGATCTTGGAACACAAAGGTTTTTATCCTTTTCCCCGATTTTTTCCAAAAATTAGGGTTTTCTCACTTGGAAATTAAGTAGTAGACTGTCGGTAAAAACATCCAAGTTTTTCAACAAAAAATAAACATATAAGACCACTAGAGACCGAAATGACGGAATGTGTGCTTAACACCTTCCCAAACCGTAATATAGTTCCCGAACCCTATAGAATCCTGGTTTCGCAGACAAACGTGTAAAGAAAGGCTTATCTGTAGCCTTTTCTCTTACACAACTGTTTTGTCCGTTTTCTCGTAAAACGTACTGGAAACTATGAACGAACCTTCTTGCATCTAGAAATAGAACATAGGGACACTTGATATGAATCAACAACGAACGGAAGCAAATGGAACGACGGGATCCGTTCCGACGTTCCAGACGCCCAGCAACGGAATCGAGACCCGGGAGTCGCATTTGCGGATTCTCACAGTAATATTACATTAAATTTATATTATATATTAAACAGATAGATGAGATTTGACATGCATAAAATTATTTAAGTTAACCTCCCACGCCAGAAATAATTAGCAGAGTATATTTACTGACCATTTGACCAAATGTTGTTACAATAATTACTAAATGTTTTATTGTAGATATGTAGATTGTGCATCTGAGCTAGTATTTTTTTAACAACATGAGACCATTAAGTGATATTTTTTTTGTCAAGTAGTAAATTCGTATTTTTAATTTATATTTAAAATCATGAGTTTAAATCTGCGTTCAAGTTGTTGGTTTTCGTGTAAAGTTTGATAATTGGATATACGCACCAAATTCTCTTCACACTAATAATAATAATAATAATAATAGATTTGAAAGACCACTTGCGGATTGTATTTTAGAGTTGAGCCATTATTGAAAAATGGGGATTCAACAATAATAAGGAATAATAGCTCCTTGTACAGTTGGTCAATTAAAGTGCATGTGTCACAAGTTTTAAAATGGATTTTTTTTCCAAATTAAGCCACTTTTTGAAGTTATTAGTCAAACTAAACCACTTTTCAACATATTTATCAAACTAGCACATTTTTTTAAGATAGTGATTCGAAATCACTATTTTTCCTTTAAAATAGTGATTTCGAATCACTATTTTTTCAGATTCGATTTAAAATAGTGATTCGAAATCACTATTTTAAAAAGTGTGCTACTTTGGTAAATATGTTCAAAAGTTGCTTAGTTTGGCTAATAACTTCAAAAAGTGGTCTATTTAGACAAAAAAACTCTTTAAAATGGTAGCGGAAAAAACAATTACGCACTTTAAACACACATGAACGAATATGATGCCAACCTCAGTTGTAGCATCGCAGTTTGTATGAGTTTGAAATTTTACTTATTTAGTTGACATTTAACTTTGTATAAATTTCATTTATATACATTTCAAAATTATATTTGAAAAAAATAAAATTGGACTTCCCTGAAATTTGTATAAAAAAATTAAAATCGCAATCCAAATGAATTTCAACTACACATGCATATACTTCAGCATGTGGTAGAGACAAAATTCATGACTGATTAAATTATACGTTTGGGAAATTTTGTTTGGACTACGTCAAATTCATAATCTTAAAATTTGTGTCGAGTTGAAGTAGTTGAAAATATGTTAAAAAGTGTAATAGATGGTATTTACGTTTTTTTAACTAATATATACTATCATATTTATGCAAGGAAAATGATAATATGTGGTTTTAGAGTACGTGTTAACCATATTATTACTAGAAAGCATAACATTTTGCTTGAAAATCTTTGCTGAATTTAATGCATATTATAATTTAATTAATTCTACTTATATGTGTAATATATATTTTTAAAACACATATTAACATGATAATTTAGTTAGTTTAGTTGTCTACCTTGGTGCTTGTCTTATTACTCGAAATCATTAATTGCAATAAGATGGTCGGTTGGATTGGTCCCCAATTTCATTACTTGCCAGGTTGTCAAATTACTGGTGGGGTTCTGACCAGTAAAATGTTAGTTAACTTTGTATTAATGAAATTTCAAAAAGCTACATTGACAAAAATTAAGATTATTTCCTTAACAATCTAAATACCTAGCACTTTAAAAGTCATTGCAAATATAAAAATTGAGAGCTCGTTGCGTGGAATTCAATTAAAATTACAAATTGGACTTTAGAAAAAAATTACAATTTTTTTTAACTTTTTGAAATACTTCTTAAAAAAGTTTGTTTTATTTCTACTCTTATTAATACTAGTTCCATTCACACCCTTCATTTAGTTCTTGAAAATCGAGTAATCTAAATATTATTTGGTTCTTGAGGGTCAAGTATAACCCTACATTATTCGGTACATAGAAAACAATATTTATCAACAATGTCATATTCGATCCCTAAGTACTAAGTAATACGCTTATACTCAACTTTTAAAAATCGAATAACATGCACCTTACTCAGTGCTCAAAGACCGAATGAGGGGTGGAATTAGAACCAAACATTAATGGGGCTGGAAATAGAATCATCCTTAAAAGGGAGCGGTATTATTTACACTCTTATGATGTGTCACAATCACAACCTCCATAATTTAAATAAAAACACATCTCAACACCCACTTATTTATCACAAACACACTCAGCACTCTATTGCCAGATGTTAGGCACATGCTTAAAAACACACTCTCACCATTTGAGCCGTATTTATGTGAGTGCATTTATCTCTCATTAAGCGGGTCTTATTTAAAAAATACTCCAATATACTTCGCACTCCATTACTTAATGTTAGGCGAGTTCTTATCAAAACAAATATAAAAATTGTCCAAGTAAATGCACTAAAAGCGTTATTAAAAATTATATTGCAGTTTTACACTACGCTTTTAAAGTGCTATAGGTAGATAATAGCTAGCTAGCCATACTATCTAAAAATAGATGTAAAAATAATAGGTAAGCTGTAATTCCTGCTAAAGTTATTATTATCCTTTCAAAAAATATTACCCTTTATTACATAGATTTCAATCACTAATCATTCTTTCTTTATCAAATCATTTTTTATACATAAATATCATTTTTGAGCTTGTAAAATGTGGGAAATATACATCTAAATCGGTTTCTTCCCTTATGAAATATGAACCACAAAAGTCATTGTCTCATTTATTACTTTGTACTATTTTCAGTTTAGAGTATCTCTACTAATTGTAAATATATTTTTTGTGTAAAAATGTTATTTATAAAGTAATTTTACACACAAATTATACATATTTGTATCTCGTGCTCTCAAGGTTCACTTTTAAACTTGCGTAAATTTGAATTAATCAATAATATAAAAAGTAAATATATATAATATTTAATAGTTTTTAATGAATTTTTTTTTATACATAATTCTATATTCAACTTTTAGATGTAAAGCTATATCATTTTAAATATTATTTTAAAGTTGATGTGATAGAAAGATGACGAGAATGTTATACAGTGGGTTACTTAGAAAAAAAAAAAGTTGTTATAAAATGGGCGTACATGTGTTAAAAACATTCATTTTACACAATGGGGAGTTGGCAAGGTGGTTTATCACACTGTCAACTCTTATCAATTTAAGTTTCATTAAGAAATAAATTCAAGATGCATATAAAATGAATGTCACATGTATATTTTATTCATAACATCTTATTTGCGCGTGAGAGAATTGAGATGACCAACAATATGAAAAATTAAGTAACTAATAAAATAACGACACATTGATTTAAGATAGACATTTCAAATTTATTTCAAGTTCAAAACGTGCATCATTTTTCATTGATACATGTTACTGTCTATATCTCCTCATTATTGGCGTCATCAAAATTTCCAAACAGAGCCTTAAATATATGTGGGACTAAAAATGGGTGGTTGGGGGTACGTAGGTGAACATATCATAGAAGGCAATTTTAGTAAGGACCTCAACTCGTGTCATCTCATCTTAGCCTAAATGATTGAACAAAGGTATTCTCAATTTTCGCATTGTGGATAAAACTTTTGGGTTCATCCACTTGCTTGTCTATCACTAGTTTTATGTAGAGATACATCCATTTAACAAAATATATCTTGTTTTTTATTTTCTTCAGGTATAAATTATCTTGTGGCTAGCGACAAGATAACTTCTATAGCCGTGATTAATTCTAAATTCAAAGTAGTATGGAAATACATCCGGAGAGAAAAAAGGAAAAAGAAAAATCACATTGTAAATCAATCACATGACATTACACTTTTAAGGACCAACAAAAACCACAAACCCAACTCAAACCAACCACTTCTTATCTTTTCTTTATACGTTTTTAGGAGGTACAGTCAATATTTAAACTTGATAAAAGGAGAGGAAATTAAGTTTTCAAAGTTCCGATCAAGATTTTGTGGCAGGGCACGAGGTCAACTTCAAAGAACTCTTTGTACACATTTTCCCTTTTTCTTTTGCAAGAAATTTAATTTCCAAATTAAAAGTTCTATTTCTATGATAGCATGTTTTTTAATTTATGTGCAACATCAATATCAGTTTTTACTATTATCAGTTAAAGCTGGTTAATATTGTGTATACATTTTACGTTGTTCTATGTTCAATTAATTAATGTAAATCTAGAGTCAATGGTTTATCTCTAGCCACGTGGATCCAATCAGGTATGTAGAAAGAGAAAGCCATGTGATAAGTTTAAATAAAAAAAATTTATTGGTTCAAACATACTACACAAAAATGTCTTGTGATATACAATAGCACTACCTAAAGAGGGGTTTTAGGCAACAGGCGTTTTCCGTCGCTTTAACTTAGGCAACATAGCTTACGTTGCCTAAGATACGTCGTCTAATTTTTGTCGCCCAAGGTCTTAGGCGACGTAGGATTAATGACTACGTCGTCTAATTAACATCCCAAGGTCTTAGACGACGTATGTTTCTACGTCGGCTAAGTTGTACACCTAGGCCACGTAGGTGTTACGTCTCCTAAGGTATATATCTAGGCGACATAGGATAACACCTACATAGCCTAGATGTAGCACTTAGGCGACGTAGGATAATACCTATGTGGCCTAGACATACCACTTAGGCCATGTAGATATTATCTTATGTCACCTAAGTGCTACATCTAGGCCACGTAGGTATTATCCTACGTCACCTAAGTCCTTTCGTCAAAGGTTAGGCGACGTAGGTATAATTACTACGTCACCTAAGAGCTTGTCACACTAAGCCAATAAGGCCTGTTTCTATGTGCAGCACACACCTGCACATCTATAGTAATACAACCTGCACGCAATAATATTCAATAGCAAATACAACCTGCCCAATTACAAACATTCATGTATTCATTCTCATTCAATCGACAAACAACAAATAAACTATCAAAACTTATTCAATTCCATCCAACAATTAAAACAATTCAAATATTCAAAACACTTTACAATTAATGTTAAAAAAAAAACTTTACAAGTAAAAGAAATTGTTCTAACACTAAATAAAACCTAGGGAGGAGGAGCAGGAAGAGCCATCAGAGGGAGGATTCGGCGGTTGAATCCCAACCACTTTGAACATATACTCGAATTGAGCTTGCATCTTGCGCTCAAATTAAAGTCTTTTAGCCCTCTCCCTCTGAAGCTGCTCTTCGATCGTAGCTCGATGTGCCCTAAGCTGGGCAACCTCAGCCTTGAGCTTCGTAGATCTGTCGCTATCCGTCTGTGATGATGGGCCTCTCTTCTGCGGTAACTTTACAGAGCAGCTCCTTAAGCCTCTTACCCTCATCTCTCTTGAAGGACCCACCGTTGTCTCAAGGACAGAAACATGGATCTCGTAAGAGAGGACCGGGGCGGGGTAGGGGCAATGGCCGGCGACGTACTATCCGAAGCTTCATTGATCGGAGGCAAATCGGCCATCCATTTCTCCACCTCAGCAGTCCTCGCGGGCTGAACGGCCGCCTGTAAATAATAATAAGTGTTATAAGTTATTAGAATTAAATACTAACTAAATAAAATAAAATTTAAGTGTTGTATAAAAAAGATTTACCACGCGATTGACGTCGTACTTCTTGTATGCCTCGACATAAGTAGTGAGGTGAGGCGCCTGATCTTCCTACTTCTTCAGCTCATGGGCCCAGAGGACAAAGGCCATGCCCTAACCCCCCCCCCCCCCCCCCCCCCCCGCCCCCTGCTGTGGGCCTTCTTATTCTCGGAGACCTGGATTTGGGCCATTTGCGTGCCCAATTCCTACAAAATACAAATAGTTGTATTTCTAAACATATACATTAAATGAAACAACATCAAAAAATTTAATTAAGTAAAAACAAAGGAAAAATTACTTAAAAATCCTCGGTCTTAAAGTGGTTGCATAAGCACTCCCACTGGTCCGGGCGATGTATGAACTCCATTAGAATAGGAGCATCAGCGGCAATGCCAGTGACTGAGGTGATTGGGCGAAGGGATGCGAGACGGGGGGCTAGGCTGCAAAGGGTTGCGAGGCGGGGGGCTGGGCAGCAGAGGGATGGGAGGCCACTCGCTGCACCTTATCGTACTACACCTCTGGCCGCGACTTCTTCCTAATCACAAACAATCTCAGAGGCATCTTGAAATTGGATCTTGAATTTCAATTTCGATTCAGTTAGGGTAAAGCTGAAATTAGAATTGAAATTGAAGTTTTGGGTTGAAATTGAGATTCAATAGCTAAACTTGAATCTCAAATTGAACCTTAAACTTCAATGTCAATTTCAAATTTAATTTTAATTTCTATTTTGCCCTAATTGAAATTCAAGTTTAGGATTTCAATTGAGTTTCAATCGTGAACAACAATATTGCGACTTGGATCTTAATTGAAACCCTTTAACATGTATATAAATACACAACTTCAATTTGAATTGAGATTCAATCGCGAGCAACAATATCGTGACTTGAATCTCAATTAAAACCCTAATTTCAATTCAATTCAAGTTCAATGCCAATTTAATCTGATTTACACATAGATTAAAACTCATTTGATCTCTTTAGTAATGACTGTAAGAATCTGAAAAAATTAGAACTACTTACTTGAATCTAATGGAGTAAAGAAAGAGGTAGAGAAAACCTCGTAGACCAGATGAAGGTTACCTGTTTATCAAGTAGAGCAAATTATGTTACTAAACTTTATAATGGTGCTTATTATATAGATATACATGTTTAAAAAACAAATAGGATGAATCTTTCAAATGCAATAACTGGTTCAGTTGACATGTTTGTAATTTTAAAAAAATTGATTAGACCAAACAATCAAATCAAATCTGAAACACAAGCACAACATAAAATAAGCTCATATCAGAACATAACCCTAAATTCAATCCATGCACAATAACAAAAGAGACTTGTTATCTCTGTAAAAAGCTAGGTCACTGGACCATAACTTGTAAATGCACGTGATACATCAAATTGAGATTAGCCCAATGCCCCAACTCTACCCAAAAATTCAAACTAATAGTACATGTAATTCAAACAAGACCATCTAATTATATACCAGAAATCCAATTGATAGTTCAACATTATTTTGAACACATTGATATCTAAGATACAATGTTGCCCAGGTATCATTCAATTCAACCAATTAAACAAAAACAAAAATTCACAATTTCTACACACACAAAGTAAATATGTATATGTACATATTTCAATTCCAAGAATAAAGATTAAAATACCTCATTGTTTGTTTCTTAAGAAGGAGGAAGTGGACGTCGGGGATGGTTGATGGCCTGTAAAAATTAGCGCTCGTGAAAAAAATGAAATTGGGGGTGAAGAATCTAATTTATACCATTAACATAGGTGACGTAGGTTAAATAACTACGTCGCCTAAGTTAATTTGAAAATTTCAAATTAATTTAAATTTTCGTGAATATTTGTGGGGGAAAAGACTTTTGGGCAACGTACTTATAATTTGTACATCGCCTAAGAGTTTTTTAAAAAAATTTAAAATAAAATTCTTCATTTGAATTTTTATTTTAAGTTATAGTATTTTTAATTTAAACAAAATTCTTCAATTTTTTTTTACAAAATTCTATACCCAAATTATTGGATAATTATGATTTTGTTTTTTATTTAATTAATTTAGTTATTTTTGATTCATTTATAGTTTTTCCAATGTTGCCCTTTTTACTAATTTTTTGAAATTTAAATGATAACTTAAAATAATCTCAAATTAGATTGAGATAGTTACTAAGAGTACAAGAATTTTGAAATTCAAATAAGGAAAATCCAAATAAATATCTTTTTTCCGGAATAAATTTTTTACCTTTAATCATATTACAAATACTCATAATACAGTAACATTAATATACAAATAGTCATATTACAAATGAAAATATCACGTAGTCATAATTTGTGAAAAAATATTACTATAATCATAATATGAATATTACGGGAATATCTAATGTTGAAGCAATTATATTATCCACCCTCTCATCTCATCTCATCTCATCCCGTCTTATCTCATATCATCTATCTTTGTATCTATATAAGCCTTTCGTATTCCATTCAACTCCCACACAAAACAAAACAATCCAACCAATTACAGTACAAGTATATTCTTATGTTTTCATACAAGCCCTATTTTTCTATATCCCGTTAAAATTAACTTGAATAAATAAATATTTAAATAAATAATCTATTTAATAACAATTAGTTAATTAATAACGTTCACAACAATAACAACATATATAACATCAATCGGTGTCATCATCATCATCTTCATCTTCATCCTCATCTTCGTTTAAGAGATTATTGTTATACCCTTTTGCATCATCGGAGTCGTAATCCTCAACATAATCTTCATCCTCGTCGGAGTAGTCATCATCGGGAATATCTATCCGCCGTACTGAACTGAAATCAATATATAAAGTAGATATAGGAAAACATATCGCATCAGGTTCTTGATAGGGTTCCTGTACTTCATATAGTGGAGTGGTGGTTGCGTTATTTGCAAGTATGGTCTCACTGTACGTACCTCTATGTGACATCATGTTGACGACTTTCCAATCCTCACCAGCCGACAGATCATCTATATAGAATACTTTGCTTGCCGTCTTAGCAAGAATAAATGGAAAGTCGTCATACCAACTGGTATTTGTGTTGACGGATAAAAACCCACGATCATACTTTGTGCTACCGGGAACATCAGGGTCGGTGTTGTACCACTTACACATGAACAACACAACCGGCATGCCTTCCGCATACCTTAGTGTAGACACCCTAATCCGTGACCCCCCACAAGAATCCTAACGACTATAAAAAAAAGCACAGTTTTTTGAGTCCGGCCCCACCCGAACACACGAAACTACCCCAAAAGGGTTTGTTAGCAAAACAAACCTGTTTTTAAGGTGGATTATTTCGCGACAAATTAGTATGTCGTGCAACAATCTCTTTTATATTGCGTGACAAGTTCCCCAAATACAGACCAACAACTTTCTGATAAATCAGTCTGTCAGAAGAGTTACTTCATCCATTTGCAACCCGACACTGTCCAAAATGTTGCGTGACACTTGCTTTTTCTAGAGAAATGTCGCGCGACAATCGTTCTCCAGCACTATAAATAAGCCAACACCCCAAGGGTTAAAGGGGGAACGACTTGAGATCTAAGAATTCTAAGCTTTCTATCTGATTTTATGGTATATTATCAAGTATACTCTACGATCGTTTTATTTTTGAAGAATTATCAAATCTATTCTCGACACTTGACGTGTCTCACTTCTGGAATAGAATTCTTGGAAATATCTTAAGAGAAAAAAGCTTATTATCGTTGGAGATCTCTCTGTCATATTTTCTCTCTTATCATTATATTTCTCATCGGAAAGGTAAAGAAAGTCTCTTTTAGTATTTAAAGTTAAATAATTGTGTACTTGTTTTATTTCCGTAATTTTGTCCACATTTTATTTAAATAAACTTACTGTCAAGTTACAAATAGTCTACCGTTTTTCAAACAAAACCCTAATAAAGTCATTTATAAAACCAGAAAAGTAAGAACTTTATCGTCCGGACAGAACTAGGTTTTCAAAACCCGGACCGATGAAGCTTACTTAGGAATTAATGTCTGTCATATCCTGTCTTTCCATAGAATGTGATATATCTGACACAACTCCCCTCAAAGAGTTCAAAATTCCATATTGAATTAGTTCCTTTAAAGATTCGAACTTTTCTGAAGTAATCAACACGAGAAAATCGACATTGTTATCTGAGGAAACAATACCAGAACATCTCTTTTAACATAAGCTTTGTCATTTGTATTACTTTTTTAAAACAAAAAAAAAACGGGATCATAAAACACAAAGGTTTTTATCCCTTTCACCGTTTCCCAAAAATTTAGGGTTTCTTATTCAAGAAGTAGTAGACTGTCAGTAAAAACATCCAAGTTTTTCAACTTAAAATAAACATATAGGACCACTAGGGATCGAAAGGGCGGAACGGTTTCTTAACACTTCCCAATTTGTAACATAGTTTCTGAACCCTATAAGATCCTGGTTTTGTAGACAAACATGTAAAGAAAGGCTTATTTGTAGCCTTTCCTCTTACACAACCTTTTTGTTCGTTTTCTTGTAAAATGTACTGGAGACTCTGAAACGAACCCCTTTGCATTTAGAAATAGATAATAGAAAACGCCAACACCATAAAAGCAAATGGAATGGCGGAATCCGTTCCAACATTTTAGACGCCCAAGCACGGGAAATGAGACCCGGGGGTCGCATTTGCGGATTCTCAGAGTGGCAACTATGCTAGGGACTTAGAAAACTAGGCTCTTTTATGTGGACTTTAGTTTATTATTTGTTGAAATTTGTTTTTACTACTTTCCCTATTTCTTTCTTATGTTAATTGATTGCAAAGAAATTTTTTTTAATAAAAATGGAAGTTTTCCAAAACACATGATAAGATAATGATATTTGTAAACCCGGCCTTTCAAACTTTACATGCACATCATGATTCATGCATTGGTTCTACGAGTGTGACATTACCCCAAACCCTCGAAAGTATTATAAGTGAGTATGAAGTTGGCTTGCTTGGGCCAACATAAATCGAAAGCATTTACTTCCACTCTCCTTGGCCAAATACGTCCCCGAGGTATATCGAGTGACGAGAACACTCACGTACCCGAAAAGTATATTAAAAGATTCTTACACGTACCCGCCCCTGGGGTATATCGCAAGGTCTTGCCAAATAGGAGGGAGCCTAAAGCTTTAACCGTTAGTACACCTGCGCTGCATATAAGATCGAGTCAGATAAAACACTTGTCAAACAGCCATAGGGGATGTACCACCTTACGACTTCCTTTACACCACTTCTTCAAAACCAGAGTTTTTTCTTGGTGATATTTTTTCTGGTGGTTCTTTTAGAAAAATCGAGTCCATAGTCTTCCTTCATCTCGCCACGTGGTTTTATCTACAACCCTAACGATGACAGTCTGGAAGGTTAGGCCGGTTGAGATCATACTGAAATATTAGTAAGACCGAGCATATCCACAATGACGAATAGACGAGAGAACCGAGAAATATAGCAGAGCCTAACTGAGGCATCAGCAGTTCAATCAACCTTAGCCGAAATGCATCGTTTACTAATGACCGTCAACAACAATCTAGCAAGCCTCATTACCGAGCAATAGAGCACCCGAATTCAAATGGAAGAGTTTTCAGACGAACGAACTGGACCACTGGGGTTTGAACGACTACCACTGAATTGAGATCCAAATCAAGGGCAGTCATTACAAGTACTCCCCCCAGTCCAAGGAACCAACCCACAGCAAACAGGTCCTACCACAACGGGTCCTACCACAGCGGGTCCTATTCAAACCGACCCAAATAACCAAAACCAATAGACCTCGAATTCAGGCCCTACTTATCAGCAACAAGAGTCACCCATCATCTGGCCACAACCCCAAATCCAACCAGATTTTGACCTTCAGTACCAGCAATGGCCACAAGTTCCTATAAGGCATGTTCTACCACCAGCTCCGGTAGGCCTTCCCAACGAATACCGAAATATGAACTAACTCTGGGCAGTATATACAGAATCAGTCATAACTCGGGAATAGCCCGATGAGATATCGAAAGAGAGTGAAGAAATAAAAAAATTGAAGGAACAAATGAAGGTCATGCAGAATGGAATTTCTCTAATAAAAGAGGCATAGGAGATTACAGACATGAATGCCTTCTATCTCTACCCAGAAGCTAGATTGCCCCAGGGATTCAAGCTCCCCTCTATCATCAAGTTTATTGGAACCACGCCTTCGAAGACTCACCTCCAATCATACATCAGGTCTATGCAAGAGTTCGGTTATGGAGAACCCGAGTTAGCTCAGGCTTTTCACATGAGTCTCACGAGAGTCGCCCTGAGATGGTTTTTTGATCTGGAGAGACATCACACAAAGACTTGGGGAGACATCGTCAAGGAATTCATGAAAGTTATAGGGTTTACGAGGTTAAATTATGTAATTTCCCAAACCTGAAGGTACTTTGGTGTAATTATAAGAGTTATAGGGTTTAAGAGGGTAAATTATGTAATTTTTCAAACTTGAGGGTACTTTTGGTATAATTATGAGAGTTATAGGGTTTAAGAGGGTAAATTATATAATTTTCCAAACCTGATGGTACTTTGGTGTAATTATGAGAGTTATAGGATTTACGATGGTAGATTATGTAATTTTCCAAACTTGAGGGTACTTTGGTGTAATTATGAGAGTTATAGGGTTAATGAGGGTAAATTATGTAATTTTTAAAACCTAAGGGTACTTTGGTGTAATTATGAGAGTTATAAGGTTTACGAGGGTAAATTATGTAATTTTTTAAACCTGAGGATACTTTTGGTGTAATTATGAGAGTTATAGGGTTTACGAGGGTAAATTATGTAATTTTCCAAACTTAAGGGTACTTTTGTGTAATTATGAGAGGTATAGGGTTTACGAGGATAAATTATTTAATTTTCCATACCTCAGGGTACTTTGATGTAATTTTTCATCTGTCATTCTCAGATGAAGACCTGTCTCCACTCGGAAAGAAGCATAGCCTGGCACTCCATATTACAGTTCGGACCCAAGAAAAAATCCTGCCATAAGTTCTCATCGACAACGGGTCAACTATAAATGTTTACCCTCAAAATACCGCCAGATGTTTAGTTATTACAGATGCAGAACTCTCTGCGTCAGCTGTAACAGTTAGGGCTTATGACAACACTAAAAAGGCCATTCTAGGCCTTTTGAAGCTTGATCTTATGGTCGGTCCGGGAAAATTTTCGGTTGATTTTTAAATCATAGATATCCCCTCTAGTCTTAACCTTTAGCTAGGAAGAGCATAGCTACATGATATAGGAGCGCTCCCCTCCTTTTTGTACCAGAAGATCAAAATACCTTTCGAAGGAAGGTAATCACCATCCAAGGAGATCCTGAAAGGACCTTAGCAGATCTGGAATTACCCGTCCTGGGTATTGGTAGCCATAGCATACATTTAAGAGGTTTCTCATATGAACCTCAAGTGCAAACCCTTACCACCTAGAGGATTGGGTATCTACCCCCTGATAATATCCCCGGTCTCAGTGCCAAGATCACGAATATACTAAGAATAATGAAGTACTTGCCCAGAGTTAGTTTAGGAATAGGGCAACAAGGACTACTTCAAGCCTTGGAACCAGTCATAAGATTCGAGAGAGAAGGTTTGGGGTACCAACACACCGATGAAAACAACCAAGAAAATTTGGGTCCAGAGCGTCAGTATCCGAGTTTCAGCTCACTAAATGGGTTTTTTTGTCAAGGAAAGAGAAGACTTCCCTTTTTGCGATTTTCAGGAGCCTTGGAGAAATAGCGATGGAGAAAACCTTCCGGGATGGGAAATCTTCTATGAAGAAGACCTTTACCTCAAAAAGAATGTTATACACACCTTATCCACCAAGTTAACGATCGGGCCGAGAGAACCAGATAAAGAAAGTGAAGACGAGGAAGATGAATAGGAAGAAATGATCGGAGATCACTTTGACGTCATGGCCCTAGAGAATGATGAACCAAGAGATGATCCTGTGCAGTTAATCCACGCCAATCTAGAATACAGGGTAGAAGGGGGAAAGAGTGAAATTGTAAGGGTGAGAGATAAGAAAGAAAGTGAGGGCAGGACTAGGGAGGAATCACTCCTAGATTTACTTTTTCAACTTGTACTTGTAAACACTCTTATCAATGAAATATATTCTATTTTGCAGTACTCTGATATTGTTGAGTCTGTGGTTGCCTTTATGGATGTGGAAAGACTAAATAAACACCCCGAAGGGGAGGATCAGCGTATACAAAGTGAGGAGGGAGACACTCTTATGATTAACCTCGGGACCAAAGAGAAAAGGAAAGAGATGCGTATTGGGGCAAATTTAGGCGAAACTGAGAAGGAGGAATTCACACACATTCTGAATTAGTACATGGATGTCTTTGCCTGATCTTATGCCGATATGCCAGGTTTAAACAGCCGGATAGTCATGCATGAGATACACACCAAGCCCGAGTCCAAACCCGTTAAACAGAAACTGAGAAAACTTATGCCAAAATGGTCCCTGAAAGTAAAATATGAAGTAATGAAGCAATTAAGTGTGGGGTTCCTATGAGTAATTGATTACCCCTCGTGGTTAGCCAATATTGTGCCTGTTCCTAAGGTAAATGGAAAAGTCTGCATGTGTGTGAATTACCGGGATCTCAACAAGGCTTGCCCAAAAGATGATTTTCCTCTAACCAACATTGATTTGATAGTGGATAATATTGCCAACCATGCCTTGAAGTAGTTCCTCGATGGTTTTGCAGGTATAATCAGATCAAGATGCACCCAGACCACCAAGAGAAAACATCATTCATCACGCCGTGGGGAACGTATTGTTACACTATCATGCCATTCAGACTGAATAATGCTGGGGCAACCTATCAAAGGGCAGCTACAGCTATCTTCCACAACATGATCCACAAAGAAGTAGAAATATATGTGGACGATTTGATTATCAAGTCGAAAGAAAGGAAAGGCCATGTTCCGGCCCTATGGACCTTTTTTGACTTGCTCCGCCAGTATCATATGAGACTCAATCCGCAGAAGTGTGTATTTTGGGTAACCAAGGAAAAACTACTAGGCTATGTCGTCAGTAAAAAAGGAATCGAGGTAGACCCCGTCAAGGTTAAAGCTATCCAAGATATACTTGAACCTCGTACCAAGAGAAAAACTCGTAGATTTTTGGGCAATTTATAGTATATCGGCAGGTTCATTTCACAGCTCACCCAGACGTAGGAACCCATCTTCAAACTCTTGAGAAAATCATCACCAAGAGAATGGGACGATCAGTGCCAGGAGGCTTTCGATAAAATCAAAGACTACCTCTCCAACCCCCCAATATTGGCCCCACCCCAGACTGGGTTGCCATTAATCCTATACATAACAGTCACTGATACGGTTACAGGATCCATGCTAGCCTAACATTTAACCGATACGCGAAAGGAACATGCCATTTACTATGTTAGCAAGAAATTGTCCCCGTTTGAGGTAAACTACATGCCATTAGAGAAATCATGCACCGCCCATGTCTAGGTAACGCAAAAATTACGTCATTATATGCTGGTTTTCCCAATCATCTTGGCATCACGAATTGATCCACTGAAATACCTCTTCGAGAAACGGGCCCTCTCAAACCGTATGACAAAATGGTTATTCTTACTCTCCGAGTTCGACATCACTTACATGACCTAAAAGGCAATAAAAGGCAAGGTCATAGTTGATTATCTGGCCCACAATCCAATATTGGGGGACATGTTAAGAGAAGCCGAATTCTCGGATGAAGCTTTCATGAATCTTGAGACCGATGAAGACTGGAAATTGTACTTTGATAGGGCCGCCAACCGAAATGAAAATGGGATAGGCATCCTATTAGTTTCTCCAGATCAAACTCACTCTCTAGTATCCAATCGCCTAGACTTCTTCTGCACTAACAACATGGTTGAGTATGAAGCCTGTATAGTCAGATTAGAGATTGCGCTCCAGATGGGAATAAAGAGAATACAAGTATACGGAGATTCGGCACTGGTAGTCCATCAGGTTCTGAAAGAATAGAAGATCAGAGATGAGAAATTAATTCCATACCTCGCCCAATTAGAAGATGTCACAGGGAGATTCGAACATTCAAAGTTCTACTATGTCCCTCGATCACAAAATAATTTTACTGACGCACTGGCAACTTTAGCATCCATGATTGATATCCCAGAAGGGATGGAGGAGATCACTCTTACAGTAAAAAGGAGATCAGGACCGGTTCACTACATGGCACTTAAGGTAGAAAGTAAGGAGAACGGGGACTCATCTCCCTAGTTTTATGACATCTGGAACTTGTTAAAAAACTATCAATATCCCGAGCATGCAGACAAAAGGACGCGGGTTACGCTCAAAAGATTAGCACCAAGATTCATACTTTGCGCCAGAAGGCTGTACAAGAGAAATTACGATGGGACTCATCTCCAATGTCTCACCGAGAAAGAATCTGTCAAAATGATTAATCAAATACATGGGGAGATTGCGTGCCCCTGTGAGAATCCGCAAATGCGACCCCCCCGGGTCTCGTCCCCGTTCTGTTTGGGCGTCTGAAACGTCGGAACGGATTCTGTTGTTCCATTTGCAGGAGTGTCTCTCTTGATTCCTATCAAGTGTCCCTATGTTCTATTTCTAGATGCAAAAGGGGTTTGTTCAGAGTCGCCAGTACGTTTTACGAGAAAACGGACAAAATAGTCGTGTAAGAGGAAAGGCTACAGATAAGCCTTTCTTTACACGTTTGTCTACGAAACCAGGATTCTATAGGGTTCGAAAACTATATTACGGTTTGGGAAGGTGTTAAGCACCCATTCCGCCCTTTCGGTCTCTAGTGGTCTTATATGTTTATTTTATGTTGAAAAACTTGGATGCTTTTACCGATAGCCTACTACTTTCTAAGTGAAAACCCTAATTCTTGGGAAAAAACGGGAAAGGGATAGAAAATCTTTGTGTTCCAAGATCCGATGTTTCGTTTTGAAAAATGTAAATACAAGTGAAAAAATTGGTTTTCTTTAGAAATGGAGTTTCCCGTATTATTTCTCGGATAATGACGGTTTTCTCGAGTTTTGATTATTTTTCGTAAAAAGTCCGGATCTATATAATGGAACTAATTTCAATATGGAATTGGAACTCTTGAGGGGAGTTTTACCGGACGTATCACAATCTATGAAACAGATAGGATATATGTCGATTTTAATTCCTAAGTTTTTAAGTTTTTCCTAAGTAAGTTTTACCCGGGTTTAAAAACAGAATTTT